>CAMRHE010000873.1:0-155000 GCA_947044405.1 Leptodactylus fallax
ACCTACTATATTATCTGTACTCAGAGAGTTATGACTGTGTTATCTGTGGTGTTACATAGGACTGCAGGTGACACTACTACATTATCTGTACTCAGAGAGTTATCACTGTGTTATCTGTGGTGTTACATAGGACTGCAGGTGACACCTACTACATTATCTGTACTCAGAGTTATCACTGTGTTATCTGTGGTGTTACATAGGACTGCAGGTGACATCTACTACATTATCTGTACTCAGAGAGTTATCACTGTGTTATCTGTGGTGTTACATAGGACTGCAGGTGACACCTACTACATTATCTGTACTCAGAGAGTTATCAGTGTGTGTTATCTGTGGTGTTACATAGGACTGCAGGTGACATCTACTACATTATCTGTACTCAGAGAGTTATCACTGTGTTATCTGTTATGTTACATAGGACTGCAGGTGACATCTACTCCATTATCTGTATTCACCACTGTATATTATCGGTGATGTTACATAGGACTGCCGCTTCCTCTCCGCTCTGCCCCATATTGCTGATCAGGCAGTATTCTCTGGCGCTTCGCCCTGTGTTATGTGGCGGTGATGTGCCAGTATTCCTGGCGGACGTCTTCAGGGTCAATTCTATTAAGAGTGACCGATAAATAAGGTTAGGATTGGCGGGCGGTGCTCGCTATGACGTATCCGCCGATGATCTCTCCTGCGATTACTTTAATTTGATATTTTTATAGTGTGTTATTAAGGTCGTCTTCATAAAAATCCGGGGGTAAAAGTGTAATAAATTGCAGCGGCGCGGTCTACGTCGGGGCACCAGGTAGGGTACAAGTGGCATTGTGGGCGCCAATTGTAAGCAATGATTTTATGAGGTTGGGTCTACAAGGTGTGAATATAGAGCAGGATTGGTCATGGGAACCCAACATGTCTGGGGGGATTCAGGGGAGCTACGTCTGGACCCCCAGTGATACAACATTGGCCCCGTTACTGCCCTAATCCTTCTATGATGCTTGCATTAACCCCTTACTTGCACTAGTACATCAGATATGCTGACATTAACCCCTTAGAGGGGATGATCAGGCTTTATCCTTAGGGCAGGTCATCATTTATAGGTCAGTGGGGTCCAACAACTGGGGCTCCGGCTGATCAGCTGGATAAAGAGGCTGAATCTTTCTGTTGAGGGCTGCAGTTTCTTTAGTACTTGTGAAGCACAGCGCCATGCATTGTATAGTGGCTGTGCTTGGTATTGCAGCTCAGCCCATTTACTTGAATGGGACTGAGCTGTGATCAGGCCATATGACCAATGAACGTGATGTCACGTGGCCTGTGAAGTGGCCGATCCTCAGGGGTCCTGGATTTTGAACTCCCAATGATCTTGACTTGAGTATTGGTCACATCAGTTAAAAAGTCCCAGAAATCCCCTTTAAGAGCACGGCCAATTTTAGCTTTAAGGCTCAGCGATTATTTCCTTGGCAGATTTCGGAGAGCCATAACTTTGATTTTTACAGCTTTGATGCTGTTTGAGGCTTTTTGCAGGATTATTTTTCAATGGCACCTTTTTGGGACGCCTTTGACTTATGGAGTACATTATATTAACCCTTTCCGAGACGGACGGAGTTAAACGCCAGTTCTGACTCCGTTTTGACACTCTAAATCCTCCGGACTGTGCAGAGAACAGATTATTGGGATTCTGTGGGTCAGTAACGTGATGGCGATGTCAGATTGACATGTTTATTTTCTGCTCGGCGGCGGCGCCCCCATAGCTGCACATTCACTCCCAAATAGTGATATGGGGGGGGGTGATGGGGGGGATCGCAGCATTTAAGGGGTTAAACACTCGCTATACGCGCTGGGGCTGTAGTCAGGTCTCAGTTGTAGGTTACAGCCCATGGTTTCGGATCAGCTCCCGAGCCAGCCCCATATCAGCGGCTCACATTTATGGGGCACAGCACCCATCACTGCCCTAGACCACCACAGAGGCTCCTATTAACCCCTTCAACACTCAAGAGCGACAGATTGTGACATTAACCTATTACATTAGACTAGCAAAGATTTTGGATTTGCCCTTTAATGCCTCTCTGCAGGGTGTTTGATACCTTTGCCAAGCCCAGAAGCAGAGGCGTAACATGGGCCCCGATGCAAAACCTGTACTAGGACCCAAACTATAATATATCATTTATCATATTGGTAGAGGCCCCTTAAGGTTCCAGAGGACGACCCGAGACGGACTTGTTGTGCTTTATACTCCGATTTTCTGGCTTAAAAGGCATAAAAAGTTGAACATTTTTTTGCACAAAACCGGTATTTACAAAAAAAAATTGCACCCTTCTTTTTGTGTCGCTCTCGCCACTTTCCTGAAAATGGTGTTGTGGTGATGGGGCGCAGGGGGCGGGGCTTTGCCCCCCCAGATTTATTAATATTTACACCAGTAATCTTGCTCATAGCCCTTCAGGCGCATGGCCCTTGTCACATATAGAGGAGGTGCACCCTCCACCGGCCCAATAGGTCAGAGACGTGAAAAGGGTCTTAAAGAAAAGCCCCGCCCTCAGCAGCCAATCACAGTGCAGCTCCGGTCAGACAGTCGGCAGACTCTCTTTTTTAGACACGTCCATCTTTTGGAGTGTCATGGTGTGGTCACTTTCTTCCTCCTCTGATTCTAATAGACTTTTATTTGTGAAACTGAAGATGACTGAATCATAAAATGCCAGTACGGTCAGAGCACGGGGAACGCAGCAAACAATAAGCAGTACGTTTCTGCCATGGAGTGGAGATATCTGCATATCTCTAACCGTCCTGGATTCAGCGGGACTGTCCCGGATTCCGGGTATTATCTCGGTCAGCGTTAGGTAAGTCCGGAGGACGCAGAGGAGTTGAATACAATGGTGAATGAAGCAGGAGCCGCCCGCAGGCTGTGCTCCCGCCTCACCACTGTGCTCCTGTGTGCTCCGGCCCTGGGAGCTGTACATATAATGTGATGACGTCACTCACATCGCGCCTGCAGATACCTGAACAGTCCGAGACTGAGACTGCAGACAGAGCAGCAGGGGAGCGAGGAGAGGAGCAGGGGAGCGAGGAGAGGAGCAGGGGGAGCGAGGAGAGGAGCAGGGGAGCGAGGAGAGGGGAGGAGCAGGGGAAAGAGGAGAAGGGAGGAGCAGGGAAGCGAGGAGAAGGGAGGAGCAGGGAAGCGAGGAGAGGGGAGGAGCAGGGAAGCGAGGAGAGGGGAGGAGCAGGGAAGCGAGGAGAGGGGAGGAGCAGGGAAGCGAGGAGAGGGGAGGAGCAGGGAAGCGAGGAGAGGGGAGGAGCAGGGAAGCGAGGAGAGGGGAGGAGCAGGGAAGCGAGGAGAGGGGAGGAGCAGGGAAGCGAGGAGAGGGGAGGAGCAGGGAAGCGAGGAGAGGGGAGGAGCAGGGAAGCGAGAAGAGGGGAGGAGCAGGGGAAAGAGGAGAAGGGAGGAGCAGGGAAGCGAGGAGAAGGGAGGAGCAGGGAAGCGAGGAGAGGGGAGGAGCAGGGAAGCGAGGAGAGGGGAGGAGCAGGGAAGCGAGGAGAGGGGAGGAGCAGGGAAGCGAGGAGAGGGGAGGAGCAGAGGAGAGGGGAGAAGCAGGGGAAAGAGGAGAAGGGAGGAGCAGGGAAGCGAGGAGAGGGGAGGAGCAGGGAAGCGAGGAGAGGGGAGGAGCAGGGAAGCGAGGAGAGGGGAGGAGCAGGGAAGCGAGGAGAGGGGAGGAGCAGGGAAGCGAGGAGAGGGGAGGAGCAGGGAAGCGAGGGAGAGGGGAGGAGCAGGGGAGCGAGGAGAGGGGAGGAGCAGGGGGAGCGAGGAGGGGGGGGAGGAGCAGGGGAGCGAGGAGAGGGGAGGAGCAGGGAAGCGAGGAGAGGGGAGGAGCAGGGATTTTATTATGTTAAACTTTGGTGGCAAATGGAGGGGGGGGACATTAAACTGGGGGCAGATGAAGGGGGACATGTCCACCTCTAGTTGTCCCCAGTTTAAACTGAGGCACCAGGAGAGGGGAGGGGAGGAGGCACCAGGAGAGGAGACTTCATACTGTGGAGCAATTAGAGGGGAACACTATAATGTGGGGACATATAATGTTAGGGTGACTGTAGGAGCGTTATACTGTGTGGGGGCACAAAGAGAAATGGACAAGAATGGGCGGAGACAATGTAGAAGTGGGTGGAGCTAAATATGCGTCGTACATTGTACCCCTGTTTCTGTGCTTTGAAAGTTGGGAGGTATGTGTCTGTGAGTGTGGCCGGGGGGTTTAGGTCACATGATGGAGACGCGCGTGTTCAGAGGAATGGCTTTATATCCAGGACAAGGTCGCCAATTACGTGATTGTAGGAGCATCCAAAAAATGGGAAGAGATCTGAGAGTTCCGGCAAAGTGAGGTCACCGCAGGGGAAGCTTTAGGGTCAGCACCGTGCAAGCACCACAGAGAAGTGTAGTATTATGGTGTATTATACGGGTGTAATGTATTGTACTGGTGTATTGTATTATACTGGTGCACTGTACTGGTGTATTATACTCGTGTATTATTCTGATGTATTATATTATACTGGTGTATTATATTATACTGGTGCACTGTACTGGTGAATTGTAATGTTCTGGTGTATTATACCTACTGTATGTAATGTACTGTTTATTTCACTGGTTTATTGTACTGTATTGGTGTATTATACTGGTGGACTGTACTGGTGCACTATATTGTACTAGTTTACTGTACTGGTGTATTATACTAGCACAGTGCACTGGTGTATTGTATCATACTAGTGTATTATACTGGTGGACTGTATTGGTGTATTATATTAGTTTACTATACTGGTATATTGTACAGGTGTATCATAGTGTTATTATACTTGTGTATTACACTAGTGTATTATAAGTGTGTATTGTACTAGTATATTGTATTGGTGTATTACAGTAGTTTACTATATAGGCTTATTACACAGATGTATCGTACTTGTTTATTATATTGGTGAATTATACTGGCTTACTATAATGTTATATCACACAGGTGTATTATAGTGTGTTATACTGATGTATAGGCTTATTATACTAGTACGTTATACTGATGTATTACACTGTTTTTACACAGGTTTGTTATTTTAGGGTATGAAGATGATTACACTGGATTGTTATATTGGTTTATTATACCATTTTATACAGCTTTGTTATACTGGTATGGGATATTGGTTTACTATACTGGTTATTATTTTAAAGTTTTATATGGGTTTATTATTGGTGTATTGTTCGGAGTTATTATACTGTTATTTTATACTTATTATTTTGGAGTATTATACTGGATTGTTATTTTATACTGGTTTATGATACTGGGATTGTTATTTTATACTGGTTTGTTATACTGGGATTGTTATTTCATACTGGTTTATTATACTGGTTTATGATACTGGGATTGTTATTTTATTCTGGTTTGTTATATTGGCCATTTTGAGTAAAACCCATTTATCAGTCTTGGAGATTTTCCGATGGTGATCGCTTCCGTGTGATTAATGATGTGATTTCTCTCATCTTTGATAAATGGAAATGCGCTTTATAAGGCGTCTGCCAATATTTAGATGTATGTATCCGGCCTTGGCACCGCGCGCCGATCTGAACATCCAATGAGTGATATTAAACTACAGTCACTTATTTTCTAAATTCAGGACGACGTGCTCTTTATATTTCCGTCAAGTGAATTCTGAGTCAGGTTGACAAGTGATGCGAGCGGATAATATCCAGAGGACTAACGTGCGGCACAACGTAATGGCGTAGAGACAACGGAAGGGGGGAGCTGAAGTCTGCACAGACTACCCAGGATCTCTGCAAAGTAATATCTTCATTGGTCCCAGAGTCCAGTGTGGCCCCCAGGGTCCCTCTACTTAATATGATAAGACCAGTGATACACTATATGTAGTAAAGTACTTGGCATTGTACATTACCATACCTCCCAACTTTCAAAGGACAGAAAGAGGGACAAAATATGCGGCGCGCTATGTGCGCCATGGCAGATTTAGCTCCACCCACTTCTACACTGACTCCGCCCATTCTCATCTATTTTTCCATGTGCCCCCACACAGTATAATGCTCCTACAGTCACCCTAACATTATATGCCCCCACATTATAATTTCCCCTTCCAATTGCCCCACAGTATTAAGTCCCTCTCCTCGTGTCCCAGTTTAAACTGGCGGAAACTAGAGAGGGACATTAAACTGGGTAGCTGGAAGGTGACATTAAACAGTGGGGGTAGTTGGAGGGGGACATTAAACTATGGGACAGCTGGAGGCAGACATGTCCCCCTCCAGCTACACCCCACGGTTTAATGTCCTCCTTCAGTTGCCCCCAGTTTAATGTCACCCTCCATCTGCCCCCAGTTTAATGTCCCCCCTTCATCTGTCACCAGCTTAATGCCCCCTTCATCTGCCCCAGTTTAATGTCCCCTTTTATCTGCCACCAATTTAATGTCCCCCCTTCATGTCACCAGCTTAATGCCCCCCTTCATCTGCCACCAGTTTAATTGTCCCCTCCATCAACACCAATTTAATGTCCCCCTTTATCTGCCACCAGCTTAATGCTCCCCTTCACCTGCCTTCAGTTTAACTGCCCGTTCATCTACCACCAGTTTAATTGCCCCTCCATCTACCACCAATTTAATGTCTCCCTTTATCTGCCACCAGTTTAATTGCCCCCTTCATCTGCCTTCAGTTTAACTGCCACCTACATCTGCCTCCAGTTCCCCCCTCTTGCTCACACATGCTGTCTCTTCTATCCTTATCTTCGATCACTCTCATTCCCAGCTTTCTGTGTAACATCACAGTCTGTTCCGCAGTATCCAGAATAGCTCCGCCCACACAAGAGTCTGATCACATGGTCATGACGTCTTCAAAGGTCCTTTAGCCACTAGGATTTAGCATCTACCATTTAGCCTTTAGCCAACCCTAATAAAGTTTGTTAATAGCAAAACACTTCAGGGGCCTAGCGGGACAAACTGTAAGCTATGCGGGACCGCCGTGTAAAATCCGGACTGTCCCGCCAGATGCGGTATGGTTGGGAGCTATGCATTACACCCCTCCATTTGACATTCGGTATTGTACACCTCCTCATAAATTAGGCACATCCTCTGGGGGTCCGCGCACCTACACAGATCTTCACACCGGCTCCCTGCTGGCCTAGAATTTATACCAGAAAACTGGCATAAAATGCTGATATAGCTAAGGGGACCATTAAATTGGCGTGTCCTCTGGTGGGCCCTAGACATCGCAGTCCGACACTGCCACTGATCCCTGGGGGGTCAGTTTGGTGAGCTGTATAATGACTGACATAGGGATGATATGGTGGGCACATGTTGATATCTGTGGCAGGACTAGGCTGCGGTAATCTACTTACCTCTCCCGATTCCTACACCGACCCTAGTACCGGGAGTGGAGGCTTCCAGGAGTGAAGGAGTGTGAAGAGGTGAACAGACCTTCCAGGACTCTGGGATTTCTCCTTTCTGGGACATTTTGGAAGACTTGGTCACTTTGGATATGGGTTAAACTCCTAAAAGCTTTGCTTGTTGACTTCCTGTTCTAGATTCTATCACCTGGCGAGGACTTCGGATTGTGCAGAAATTTTCTTTCCTGTTTTTTTTAAAGCAATTAAAAATCCAAAATGTAAAAGGAAATGTCACGACTTTAAAGAACTGACAAATCTGTAAACGCCATCGTCACGTCACGTGATTTTAGCAATACTATGAGCCATAAGTGGACGGTCCGGCGCGGTTCTCACCGGCATGTTAATTACCCATGGTGTGAGTCATCGGCACGCGGCAGGTCCTGGTCACGTAAGTGCTCGCTGATTGAGTCATAGCGTTGTCAGATAAGCCGCAGGGTAGATTATCCTTTCTTGCTCAAACCTTCAAAAACAAGACAATAATGTAATTTTTGCCTGCTGAACGCTTATTTTTTATTGCGTTATTGTTATCCGGGATTATTTCATTACAATCATAGGAACAAGGCGCTTGGCCACAATGACTTGGACATTGTATTGACCCCGCATCCCCTCCCCCATCCCCCACCATGAGTTATTCTGACTGCGCTTGGCAAACAGCTTCCGTTAAGTGCAGCCAGTCCTGCGGATCGAGTGTCTCGTTCTTGAGGAGGACGGCTCAGGGGAGATCCAGTTTCTGCTTGTAGAGAATAAGTTGACCACAAAATGTACTATTAATCAATGTGGAGTACACTCAAGCCATGACCCAATCTGAAAGTCCTTGCTTCTGACAAACACGATATTCCCTCCGGCGCCCAATAAATATTGCTTTACCAGATATACTTGTGTCTGCATGAGCAGCAGCACCGAAACACATCTTCTGGGAAGGAGAAAGCAAGGTGTGGAGCGAAAGGAGATACCTGCTCCCGGGGCTGGGACCTTGTGAGCCGAGAGGTCATTAGGACTGCAATGATGGCAAAGTAAGAGAATATGTTCCCAATGTGAAGCGCTCGGCCCCCGGGGAACCTCAGAGAGGGCTCAGCATAACAACAGGATCAGATGCCGCAACGTGCCCTTGGTCTACGTGTAACATCTTAGACAGTGATTGAAAGGTGAAGGTTGTAATAGAAAGCAATGAGGAAGATTTACAAAAAATGGCCGCAATGTTCTGATTTGTGTCCGTGGATGAGTGAAGAGGGATTTCATCTACAGCCCTGCAGTCAGAAGGGAAGCCGGGCTGCAGAGACTTGTAGGACATGGCCGGCCATTCTTACCTTGTTTCTTTTCACATTTGTCAGGTTGTATGGGGCTGATCTCACATAATGGAAGAAGATGGGGTGATATAATATACCATATAATTCTCAGGGCATAGATGGGGCAACCATGGCTGTAGACATTGCACAGAATATGACGGCGCTATACAAACAAGCCTAATCAATAAATAAATGACAGCAGACACTCACAATATTAATTCATTCTGGGGACATCAATGTATGCTAAAAACACCAGACCCCGGCTCAGCAGAGAACTGGGATCTGGAGCACTATAAGACATAACATAGGGTCATATATGTATAAAAGAGCGAGCAGATGAAAGCCATAAAATTCATTTTCTGAGGACAGTACAAGTAGTATAACTAGGGAGCAGCACAGGACGCGTAGTACAGGTAGAGAGCGGCACAGGACAGTATATGTAGTACAGGTAGAGAGCGGTACAGGACGCGTAGTACAGGTAGAGAGCGGTACAGGACGCGTAGTACAGGTAGAGAGCGGCACAGGACAGTATATGTAGTACAGGTAGAGAGCGGCACAGGACAGTATATGTAGTACAGGTAGAGAGCGGCACAGGACTTTATATGTAGTACAGGTAGAGAGCGGCACAGGACGCGTAGTACAGGTAGAGAGCGGCACAGGACGCGTAGTACAGGTAGAGAGCGGCACAGGACGCGTAGTACATGTAGAGAGCGGCACAGGACGCGTAGTACATGTAGAGAGCGGCACAGGACGCGTAGTACAGGAAGAGAGCGGCACAGGACGCGTAGTACAGGAAGAGAGCGGCACAGGACGCGTAGTACAGGAAGAGAGCGCCACAGGACGCGTAGTACAGGTAGAGAGCGCCACAGGACGCGTAGTACAGGTAGAGAGCGGCACAGGACGCGTAGTACAGGTAGAGAGCGGCACAGGACGCGTAGTACAGGTAGAGAGCGGCACAGGACGCGTAGTACAGGTAGAGAGCGGCACAGGACGCGTAGTACAGGTAGAGAGCGGCACAGGACGCGTAGTACAGGTAGAGAGCGGTACAGGACATGTAGTACAGGTAGAGAGCGGTGCAGTACATGTAGTACAGGTAGAGAGCAGTACAGTACATGTAGTACAGGTAGAGAGCGGTACAGGACATGTAGTACAGGTAGAGAGCAGTACATGTAGTACAGGTAGAGAGCAGTACATGTAGTACAGGTAGAGAGCGGTGCAGTACATGTAGTACAGGTAGAGAGCAGTACAGTACATGTAGTACAGGTAGAGAGCGGTACAGGACATGTAGTACAGGTAGAGAGCAGTACATGTAGTACAGGTAGAGAGCAGTACATGTAGTACAGGTAGAGAGCAGAACATGTAGTACTGGTAGAGAGCGGCACAGGACATGTAGTACAGGTAGAGCGCGGTACAGGACATGTAGTACAGGTAGAGAGCGGTACAGGACATGTAGTACAGATAGAGCGCGGTACAGGACATGTAGTACTGGTAGAGAGCGGCACAGGACATGTAGTACAGGTAGAGAGCAGCGCAGTACATGTAGTACAGGTAGAGAGCGGTACAGGACATGTAGTACTGGTAGAGAGCGGCACAGGACATGTAGTACAGGTAGAGAGCGGCACAGGACATGTAGTACTGGTAGAGAGCAGTACATGTAGTACAGGTAGAGCGCAGTACAGGACATGTAGTACAGGTAGAGAGCAGTGCAGTACATGTAGTACATGTAGTACAAGTAGAGAGCGGCACAGGACATGTAGTACGGGTAGAGAGCAGTACATGTAGTACAGGTAGAGAGCAGTACAGGACATGTAGTACAGGTAGAGAGCAGTACAGGACATGTAGTACAGGTAGAGAGCAGTACATGTAGTACAGGTAGAGAGCGGCACAGGACATGTAGTACTGGTAGAGAGCAGTACATGTAGTACAGGTAGAGAGCGGCACAGGACATGTAGTACTGGTAGAGAGCAGTACATGTAGTACAGGTAGAGAGCGGCACAGGACATGTAGTACAGGTAGAGAGCAGTACATGTAGTACTGGTAGAGAGCGGCACAGGACATGTAGTACTGGTAGAGAGCGGCACAGGACATGTAGTACAGGTAGAGAGCGGTACAGGACATGTAGTACTGGTAGAGAGCGGCACAGGACATGTAGTACAGGTAGAGAGCAGTACATGTAGTACAGGTAGAGAGCGGCACAGGACATGTAGTACAGGTAGAGAGCGGTACAGGACATGTAGTACAGGTAGAGAGCAGTACATGTAGTACAGGTAGAGAGCGGCACAGGACATGTAGTACAGGTAGAGAGCAGTACATGTAGTACTGGTAGAGAGCGGCACAGGACATGTAGTACAGGTAGAGAGCAGTACATGTAGTACAGGTAGAGAGCGGCACAGGACATGTAGTACAGGATATGCCTTCTGCAGCTCTTTCCTGCACAATTTCATACAATCTTCTCTGTCTCTTCCTCTCCTCTGCCGATGTCTCCGGCTCTCTGCTGTCCCTTCTAAGGTTTCTACCTCTCTCCCCTGTTTTGCATATGCTGAGGATCATCGCTGCGAGGAATGTCGGGGATGTCATTTCTGCAGCCACAGACGTGCGTTTTGCAACAAATGTTGATGTGCGGGATTTCTTCTAGCAGAAACATAAGACAAGATCCTGCGCCCGTCTGTGCCACCGCAGCTCCGAAAAGTGTGAGAAAAAAAAACCTTTCAATTTTAATTACATTTCAATTAATTAGAAACAAAGAATGTGAAAGTCTCCAAAAAACAACCCGACGTGCGCTGTGACAAAAAGGAAGCGGGCGAAGAGCGGAGAACATTATCGGACTGCAACAAGGCGGAAACAACAAAAAAACAAGGAAATTACACATTTAATCAACACACACAAAAAAAAATAAAATAATAATGTCTCATTCAGTGGCCGCAAATGTTCAAAAACTGAACAAGACGTCTTATCAGGGGGGCACAATGAGAAGCCTGGGCTCTTAAAGGGACATGTCGTCTCTCCTGACAGGTCTGCTTTAGGAAACATTTCTATTCTGCAGGAAATTACACTTCTGGACCATATTTTCTTAGAACATTTTATTTTCCATCCCTCTTTTATTCCTCCTGGAAATGTATAAATAATTGACAACTGGGTGTTATTATTTTCCTTAACAAAAGGGGTGTGTCCTACAAAGTCTGCATGGTCAGCACTGATTGGACAGACTGTTTTGGGACACTCCCTTTCTTAGCAACTTATTAAATTCACTTCCTTTGCTTCACCTGATATCGATGCATTATATCAATTCCCCAACTAGACAGCTAATATAAGAACTCCATCTGTCGCCAGTTCTGGCCTCATCTTCTATTACAGCAAATCTACATTTTTTTTCAATATCCTGCATAAAATATCTGAATTCTGCTATCAGCCACCTGGGAATAGAGAACAGCGCTATCTCCCCAGCCAGACTTCATCCTGCACTAGTTACAGGCGGAGTGACCGGCATTTATCTTATTAATATGATTTTAACTACCGCGGCTCAGTTTTTAATTAGTCGGGATTTCTTTGAAGTATCTGAGCAAAAAAATAAAAAATAAAAAAAATCATTCCTTGTAAAAATAACAGAAGCAAATTGTTTATAATACATGTAGAAGAGAAGGCGGCAATTAAAATATCAAGAGAGGCTAAAGACGCTGCTTCCTCTGATCGCTCCGGTAATGACTCCAGAGGCAAAAAGTCTGCCGAAAAATCACAAAAATAAAATGTAAATGCAAAAATAGATCTTATTCTTGGCAGATCTTCCACAAGACAGAATGTGAACAGCAAGGAACAAGTCTGAAGACCAAATTATAACAGCAATATATCAGCAATCTTTATGTGAAGATATCCAAATGTCAACATCCAACAATACTGCACCTATGTACAAGAATATAACTACTATAATATTGCTCCTATGACAAGAATAAAATACTAATACTGCTCCTATGTACAAGAATATAATTACTATAATACTGCCCCCTATGTACAAGAATATAACTACTATAATACTACCTCCTATGTACAAGAATATAACTACTATAATACTACCTCCTATGTACAAGAATATAACTACTATAATACTGCTCCTTTGTACAAGAATATAACTACTATAATACTGCCCCTATGTACAAGAATATAACTACTATAATACTGCCCCTATGTACAAGAATATAACTACTATAATACTGCTCCTATGTACAAGAATATAACTACTATAATACTAGCTCCTATGTACAAGAATATAACTACTATAATACTATCCTCCTATGTACAAGAATATAACTACTATAATACGCCCCCAGACAAGAAACTACTACTCCCCTATGTACAAGAATATAACTACTATAATACTGCCCTCCTATGTACAAGAATATAACTACTATAATACTACCCCTATGTACAAGAATATAACTACTATAATACTGCTCCTATGTACAAGAATATAACTACTATAATACTCCTCCTATGTACAAGAATATAACTACTATAATACTGCTCCTATGTACAAGAATATAACTACTATAATACTACCTCCTATGTACAAGAATATAACTACTATAATACTGCCCCCTATGTACAAGAATATAACTACTATAATACTACCTCCTATGTACAAGAATATAACTACTATAATACTGCTCCTATGTACAAGAATATAACTACTATAATACTGCTCCTATGTACAAGAATATAACTACTATAATACTACCTCCTATGTACAAGAATATAACTACTATAATACTGCTCCTATGTACAAGAATATAACTACTATAATACTGCCCCTATGTACAAGAATATAACTACTATAATACTACTCCTATGTACAAGAATATAACTACTATAATACTACTCCTATGTACAAGAATATAATTACTATAATACTACCTCCTATGTACAAGAATATAACTACTATAATACTACCTCCTATGTACAAGAATATAACTACTATAATACTGCCCCCTATGTACAAGAATATAACTACTATAATACTACCTCCTATGTACAAGAATATAACTACTATAATACTACCTCCTATGTACAAGAATATAACTACTATAATACTCCTCCTATGTACAAGAATATAACTACTATAATACTGCTCCTATGTACAAGAATATAACTATTATAATACTGCTCCTATGTACAAGAATATAACTACTATAATACTGCTCCTATGTACAAGAATATGACTACTATAATACTACCTCCTATGTACAAGAATATAACTACTATAATACTGCCCCCTATGTACAAGAATATAACTACTATAATACTGCCCCTATGTACAAGAATATAACTACTATAATACTACCCTATGTACAAGAATATAACTACTATAATACTACTCCTATGTACAAGAATATAACTACTATAATACTACTCCTATGTACAAGAATATAACTACTATAATACTGCCCCCTATGTACAAGAATATAACTACTATAATACTACCTCCTATGTACAAGAATATAACTATTATAATACTGCTCCTATGTACAAGAATATAACTACTATAATACTACTCCTATGCACAAGAATATAACTACTATAATACTGCCTGCTATGTACAAGAATATAACTACTATAATACTGCTCCTATATACAAGAATATAACTACTATAATACTGCTCCTATGTACAAGAATATAACTACTATAATACTGCTCCTGTGTACAAGAATATAACTACTATAATACTGCTTCTATGTACAAGAATATAACTACTATAATACTGCTCCTATGTACAAGAATATAACTACTATAATACTGCTCCTATGTACAAGAATATAACTACTATAATACTACCTCCTATGTACAAGAATATAACTACTATAATACTACCTCCTATGTACAAGAATATAACTACTATAATACTGCTCCTATGTACAAGAATATAACTACTATAATACTACTCCTATGTACAAGAATATAACTACTATAATACTGCTCCTATGTACAAGAATATAACTACTATAATACTACTCCTATGTACAAGAATATAACTACTATAATACTGCTCCTATGTACAAGAATATAACTACTATAATACTGCTCCTATGTACAAGAATATAACTACTATAATACTGCTCCTATGTACAAGAATATAACTACTATAATACTGCTCCTATGTACAAGAATATAACTACTATAATACTACTCCTATGTACAAGAATATAACTACTATAATACTACCTCCTATGTACAAGAATATAACTACTATAATACTGCTCCTATGTACAAGAATATAACTACTATAATACTACTCCTATGTACAAGAATATAACTACTATAATACTACTCCTATGTACAAGAATATAACTACTATAATACTGCTCCTATGTACAAGAATATAACTACTATAATACTGCTCCTATGTACAAGAATATAACTACTATAATACTGCCCCTATGTACAAGAATATAACTACTATAATACTACTCCTATGTACAAGAATATAACTACTATACTACCTCCTATGTACAAGAATATAACTACTATAATACTGCTCCTATGTACAAGAATATAACTACTATAATACTACTCCTATGTACAAGAATATAACTACTATAATACTACTCCTATGTACAAGAATATAACTACTATAATACTGCCCCCTATGTACAAGAATATAACTACTATAATACTGCTCCTATATACAAGAATATAACTACTATAATACTGCTCCTATGTACAAGAATATAACTACTATAATACTGCTCCTGTGTACAAGAATATAACTACTATAATACTGCTTCTATGTACAAGAATATAACTACTATAATACTGCTCCTATGTACAAGAATATAACTACTATAATACTACCTCCTATGTACAAGAATATAACTACTATAATACTACCTCCTATGTACAAGAATATAACTACTATAATACTGCTCCTATGTACAAGAATATAACTACTATAATACTGCTCCTATGTACAAGAATATAACTACTATAATACTACTCCTATGTACAAGAATATAACTACTATAATACTACTCCTATGTACAAGAATATAACTACTATAATACTGCTCCTATGTACAAGAATATAACTACTATAATACTGCTCCTATGTACAAGAATATAACTACTATAATACTACCTCCTATGTACAAGAATATAACTACTATAATACTGCTCCTATGTACAAGAATATAACTACTATAATACTGCTCCTATGTACAAGAATATAACTACTATAATACTGCCCCTATGTACAAGAATATAACTACTATAATACTACTCCTATGTACAAGAATATAACTACTATACTACCTCCTATGTACAAGAATATAACTACTATAATACTACCTCCTATGTACAAGAATATAACTACTATAATACTGCTCCTATGTACAAGAATATAACTACTATAATACTACTCCTATGTACAAGAATATAACTACTATAATACTACTCCTATGTACAAGAATATAACTACTATAATACTGCTCCTATGTACAAGAATATAACTACTATAATACTATTCCTATGTACAAGAATATAACTACTATAATACTACTCCTATGTACAGGAATATAACTACTATTATACTGCTCCTATGTACAAGAATATAACTACTATAATACTATTCCTATGTACAAGAATATAACTACTATAATACTACTCCTATGTACAGGAATATAACTACTATAATACTGCTCCTATGTACAAGAATATAACTACTATAATACTACTCCTATGTACAGGAATATAACTACTATAATACTGCTCCTATGTACAAGAATATAACTACTATAATACTGCTCCTATGTACAAGAATATAACTACTATAATACTGCCCCCTATGTACAAGAATATAACTACTATAATACTGCCCCTATGTACAAGAATATAACTACTATAATACTACTCCTATGTACAAGAATATAACTACTATACTACCTCCTATGTACAAGAATATAACTACTATAATACTACCTCCTATGTACAAGAATATAACTACTATAATACTGCTCCTATGTACAAGAATATAACTACTATAATACTACTCCTATGTACAAGAATATAACTACTATAATACTACTCCTATGTACAAGAATATAACTACTATAATACTGCTCCTATGTACAAGAATATAACTACTATAATACTATTCCTATGTACAAGAATATAACTACTATAATACTACCTCCTATGTACAAGAATATAACTACTATAATACTGCTCCTATGTACAGGAATATAACTACTATAATACTGCTCCTATGTACAAGAATATAACTACTATAATACTACCTCCTATGTACAAGAATATAACTACTATAATACTACTCCTATGTACAGGAATATAACTACTATTATACTGCTCCTATGTACAAGAATATAACTACTATAATACTACTATGTACAAGAATATAACTACTATAATACTGCCCCCTATGTACAAGAATATAACTACTATAATACTGCTCCTATGTACAAGAATATAACTAGTATAATACTGCCCCCTATGTACAAGAATATAACTACTATAATACTGCCCCCTACTTCCTCCTGGCTATTCTTCAGGTAGTATGTGGGACATCTATAGGGGTAGCTTCGGGTCCTACAGATGAGGTCTGGGTGTCAGGGGCTTTCTTCCTCCTCATTGCCGCGGTGACCTTTTCCTCGGATTTGTTCTGCTGGAGGAACATTAATCCTGATTGAATTAAATCCAACATCATAAAGTTCTTTTCCCAACACAAAAAAGTTCAAGATGAATAATGGATTTAATTAAACAAAATGGTTCTAAACTGGGGATGAAGTCGGTGGATCGGCCGCCCGCGAGCTGACAGGACCTGCCATGTATCGATCCGGGTAAAGTGAGAGGTGCTGAAATAACCGCGCGCCTCCAAAGTTCAGACTTCACAATTAAAGTTTGATGATCTGAGGCTGGAGAAAATCCAGAAAAATCTACAACTTAACAGAGTATTCTAATTTTATTGCAACTTCTGCAGAACCTCATAATACACACCTCAGCTGCTGCAGAACATCATAATACACATCTCAGCTGCTGCAGAACCTCATAATACACACCTCCGCTGCTGCAGAACCTCATAATACACACCTCAGCTGCTGCAGAACCTCATATCACAAGCGTGAGCTGCTGCAGAATGATACAGACATTTTTGGGCTCATGTATTACTCTTAGATTAACACTTTGTTGCCTGAAGCGGATTAACCCTGATCTTGCTGCAGATTGAAGACTCCTGTATTATAAATCACCGTTTCCTTCCATGGTACCCCCGCAGCGCCCCTCATTATTGCCTTCGGTGACCTCTGTCGATCCCTCCTTTGTTCTGGGGCTTTCAGTGAAATAAATGTTCCCATGTGAAGAGTATAATCGGCCATTAGAGGGGCGATGTGCTGAGGCTGCAGTCCTGCCGCGACATCACGCAACATCCGTATAAATGAGGCCAATAATCAATAAAGGATTCGGCTAATTGGCTGCTGAGTGGAGTAGTCCCGCCGGAGCGACATGGGGAATTCAGCGCACACTTGTGTCATCCATCTTGTACCTGTTCCACCTCAGCACATACTGTACAGGGAGGCTCAGGCTGTCGTGTCAGAGCTCAGCGCTGCGTCTCATGTGTGAACAGGTGTCAGGATAAGCGGACAGGGCTCTGGAGCTGGTGACAAGTTAGAGAGTCTCAGGGAGCCAGGACTTCTCTCTCTGCACGTCAGGCCCCGGATACTTGTCTTCTGGTGGTATCTGTGCAACCATATGGGTCTGGGGTCACCAGATATCCCCATATACATGAGCAGGAGGATGGACATTCAACTTATCCAATCAGAATGCAAGAGTCTAAGACTTCCCGCTCCTCCATTTCCCCTTCTTGCCCTCTCTAATAATATTAGGAATAGTGAACAGAGTAGTGGCAGATTTGTCATCTTGGGGCCCAAGCAAAATTATGTTTTGGGGCCTCACTAATCAATATTTTTAGGCTACCACCCCCTACTTGCACATCAAAAAACCTTCTTCCTCCTTTTGGTCCCCACACAGTATATTGCCCTCTTCTATTGCCACCACACAGTATATTGCCCCCTTTTGCCCCCACACACTATATTGCCCCCTTTTGCCCCCACACAGTATATTGCCCCCTTCTGTCCACATTTTTTGACCTCCAACAAATTTACATGATGGATTATTTCAAAGGGTAGCGGCCAATATTTTCCTTACCCGCCCCCACATCAGCCTCAGGTTACCGCTGCGATCTACATCTTGGCGCTGGAGAACATTCGGATGTTACGTCCTGAGGTTCAGACCACAGCAGAGGCGAGCCTGCAATCACATGGGTTTGGTTATGGGCAAATTTGCCCGTTGTGCAGAGGATGATCAATGTCTGTACAGCGCTGCGGAATATGATGGCGCTATATAAGTAAGCATAATAAATAAAGATATGAGCCGGGGGGAGGGGATTCACTACTATGGATTACACAATATCAGTCACGTATTGATTTGATATCTGTTATGAGATGGTAAATCATATACTCATTATATACTCCCTAGTATAACCCTGTGGCCTGTTACATACAGTCAGGTAGATACTGTAAGGAACCGCTCAGCTTTCAGACTGTGAATTCTATAAAGAAAGTTCCAGGCTAAAGATCGAGGAGAAGAACTGCAAAGAATTGGGGAGTTTTGTTTTAAATGCCAAGATCCTTTTCTCCACGGAAATTAACCTCATAATATTGTTCAATGCAATTGTATGAACAGGAGAAAGGTTATATGGGAATAACAGACATATGTATGCTTTATATATAGGAATCCTCAGAACCATCATCACTATACTCATTCTATATACTGTGCTCCAGACTAGTCCTCTCCTATAATTCTATATACTGTGCTCCAGACTAGTCCTCTCCTATAATTCTATATACTGTGCTCCAGACTAGTCCTCTCCTATAATTCTATATACTGTGCTCCAGACTAGTCCTCCTATAATTCTATATACTGTGCTCCAGACTAGTCCTCCTATAATTCTATATACTGTGCTCCAGACTAGTCCTCTCCTATAATTCTATATACTGTGCTCCAGACTAGTCCTCTCCTATAATTCTATATACTGTGCTCCAGACTAGTCCTCCTATAATTCTATATACTGTGCTCCAGACTAGTCCTCTCCTATAATTCTATATACTGTGCTCCAGACTAGTCCTCCTCCTATAATTCTATAAACTGTGCTCCAGACTAGTCCTCTCCTATAATTCTATATACTGTGCCCCAGACTAGTCCTCTCCTATAATTCTATATACTGTGCCCCAGACTAGTCCTCTCCTATAATTCTATAAACTGTGCTCCAGACTAGTCCTCTCCTATAATTCTATATACTGTGCTCCAGACTAGTCCTCTCCTATAATTCTATATACTGTGCCCCAGACTAGTCCTCTCCTATAATTCTATAAACTGTGCTCCAGACTAGTCCTCTCCTATAATTCTATATACTGTGCCCCAGACTAGTCCTCCTATAATTCTATATACTGTGCTCCAGACTAGTCCTCTCCTATAATTCTATATACTGTGCCCCAGACTAGTCCTCCTATAATTCTATATACTGTGCCCCAGACTAGTCCTCCTATAATTCTATAAACTGTGCTCCAGACTAGTCCTCTCCTATAATTCTATATACTGTGCTCCAGACTAGTCCTCCTATAATTCTATAAACTGTGCTCCAGACTAGTCCTCCTATAATTCTATATACTGTACCCCAGACTAGTCCTCCTATAATTCTATATACTGTACCCCAGACTAGTCCTCTCCTATAATTCTATATACTGTGCCCCAGACTAGTCCTCCTATAATTCTATATACTGTGCTCCAGACTAGTCCTCCTATAATTCTATATACTGTGCTCCAGACTAGTCCTCTCCTATAATTCTATATACTGCGCTCCAGACTAGTCCTCTCCTATAATTCTATATACTGCGCTCCAGACTAGTCCTCCTATAATTCTATATACTGCGCTCCAGACTAGTCCTCCTATAATTCTATATACTGCGCTCCAGACTAGTCCTCCTATAATTCTATATACTGCGCTCCAGACTAGTCCTCCTATAATTCTATATACTGCGCCCCAGACTAGTCCTCCTATAATTCTATATACTGCGCTCCAGACTAGTCCTCTCCTATAATTCTATATACTGCGCTCCAGACTAGTCCTCTCCTATAATTCTATATACTGCGCTCCAGACTAGTCCTCTCCTATAATTCTATATACTGTGCTCCAGACTAGTCCTCTCCTATAATTCTATATACTGTGCTCCAGACTAGTCCTCTCCTATAATTCTATATACTGTGCTCCAGACTAGTCCTCTCCTATAATTCTATATACTGTGCTCCAGACTAGTCCTCTCCTATAATTCTATATACTGTACCCCAGACTAGTCCTCCTATAATTCTATAAACTGTGCTCCAGACTAGTCCTCCTATAATTCTATATACTGTGCTCCAGACTAGTCCTCCTCCTATAATTCTATATACTGTGCTCCAGACTAGTCCTCCTATAATTCTATATACTGTGCTCCAGACTAGTCCTCCTCCTATAATTCTATATACTGTGCTCCAGACTAGTCCTCCTCCTATAATTCTATATACTGTGCTCCAGACTAGTCCTCCTATAATTCTATATACTGTGCTCCAGACTAGTCCTCCTCCTATAATTCTATATACTGTGCTCCAGACTAGTCCTCCTATAATTCTATATACTGTGCTCCAGACTAGTAATTTTTCTCAGTTGCAATTTCACAAGATGGTTTTTCTTCTTGTGTGTGCCCACAGTGTCCTATATTGTGCCAGTGACATTCGCGCTGTAACTTCTGCACCTGCCGCTCATGACGCCGAGGTCACACAGACCATGTGATCTTCCTCCTCTGCTCTTTTACCTTGTGTAACATGCGGTGCCGGCCGCTGCAGTTTGTTTTGTTAGCGACCAAATCTTTTGCAAAACTGAGGCCAAATCAGGTTTGTTTGGAACCAGTTCACTCATCTCTAGTTGTTATCGTTATCATCATTATCTTCATCATCCTCATTGTCATTACAATTATCATTTGTCTTCACCATTTTCATCACTGTTGTCCTCATCACGGCAGTGCATAGACGAGACTTTAGCCATATCACAGGCCCGGCCTCCATCTTTGCGGGCTGGCAGTCGCCTTCAGCTGGATCTCCTTGGAGGAGTCGGTAATCTTCCATCTTCTGCGCTCTCTCATGGCTGCAGCTGTATTTTAGATTTCCCTGACATTTCCAAAGTCGCTTGGCCCCTGATAAATAGCAGTATTTGTAGACACACGCGGCGCGCCCCTCGCCCTCTAAGTGCTCCTGAAAGCTTAAGCTGCTCTCAGCACCTCAATGATGGGATAACCAGATACTTCACTGCTGGAGGAGCCGAGCGTCACCCAGATGGAAATGTCTCAGGTCATCTAAACGTCTCTCAGGATTTGTACAGAGAAGATTAAGACGTGTTCTGAAGTGCTGGGCGTGTGCTCAAGGGCGGGGGAGCAAAGGGCAAGTATAATGATATATAGACCGTAAGTGGGGGGGGGGGGGCAGATCAGGACAGACTTCTCCCCCCACCCAATGTGGAACTGCCCTGAGTGCACTGAGCTCCCCCGCTCTGCATGTCCAAAACACGCTAACAAAAATGAGAGGTAACGGACCCAATGGTCGCTCTAAGCTAAGATATATCTAAGTCGTGATATAAACAGGCGCCGGGGCCCCTCCATACAGCTGATCAGAGGGGGGGGGGTCACTGTATACAGACAGTGTATGATATAAACAGGCGCCGGGGCCCCTCCATACAGCTGATCAGGGGGGGGGGTCACTGTATACAGACAGTGTATGATATAAACAGGCGCTGGGCCCCTCCATACAGCTGATCAGAGGGGGGGGGGGGGTCACTATATACAGACAGTGTATGATATATACAGGCGCCGGGCCCCTCCATACAGCTGATCAGAGGGGGGGGGGGTCACTGTATACAGACAGTGTATGATATAAACAGGCGCCGGGCCCCTCCATACAGCTGGTCAGGGGGGGGGGGTCACTGTATACAGACAGTGTATGATATAAACAGGCGCCGGGCCCCTCCATACAGCTGGTCAGGGGGGGGGGTCACTGTATACAGACAGTGTATGATATAAACAGGCGCCGGGGCCCTCCATACAGCGGATCAGAGGGGGGGGGGGGTCACTATATACAGACAGTGTATGATATAAACAGGCGCCGGGGCCCCTCCATACAGCTGGTCAGAGGGGGGGGGGGGGTCACTGTATACAGACAGCGTATGATATAAACAGGCGCCGGGCCCCTCCATACAGCTGGTCAGAGGGGGGGGGGGGGTCACTGTATACAGACAGTGTATGATATAAACAGGCGCCGGGCCCCTCCATACAGCTGGTCAGGGGGGGGGGGTCACTGTATACAGACAGCGTATGACATAAACAGGCGCCGGGCCCCTCATACAGCTGGTCAGGGGGGGGGGTCACTGTATACAGACAGTGTATGATATATACAGGCGCCGGGGCCCTCCATACAGCTGATCGGGGGGGGGGGGTCACTGTATACAGACAGTGTATGATATAAACAGGCGCCGGGCCCCTCCATACAGCTGGTCGGGGGGGGGGGGGGTCACTGTATACAGACAGCGTATGATATAACCAGGCACCATAGCCCCTTCATACAGCTGATCAGTGGGGATCCCTTATCTCTTATTGATGATCTATTCTGAGGATAGATTATCAATAAAAATGAGCTGGAAAACTCCTTAAGGCCCCACGTGGCGTCCTGCAGCAAAAAAGTGCTGACCAAGTGCCACCTTAATTAAATTAATTGACCCTCATATTATGCCCCTGCGATCCTGATTAATAGAGCAGCCGCCCCCTCTTGTGCTGGGTCTGCGCACAGGAGGCGCCATGTTGTGACGTCATCGCGCTGCCTGTGCCGAGAAGCAGACGTCTGTCTGTGGTCTCGGTGTCTTGTAAACTGCAGGCCTGAATTGCCTTATGGTTTACAAGACAGTCAAACGTTTTAACTAGTTCGGTGTCAGCAGATACAGATTTAGTTAAAAGTAAAGGATGTATGAATGGCGGCCCCGGCGGTGACAGCACAGAGTCAGTGTGCCCGGGGCAGCCGCCCCCTCTGCCCCCGCTAACTACGCCTCTGAATACACCCACTGAGCCCTCAATTCTACATAATCATCACCTTACCCAGGAAGAATCATTGATGGGGCAGTAATAATAATAACTAATAATAATAATTACTATTGGTTATTATTAATGTTATTTATAACCATCATTACTACCATTAAATATAATATGATTGTATTATATTTAATATTATTATTAGTATTATTAATAATACAAATAATAAAGAATAATAATAATAAAAAAAAAAATAATAATAATAATAATAATAATAATAATAATAATAATAATAATAATAATAATAATAGTTTTTCTTGTTTATAAATTAATTTCATTATGTTTTTTTTCTAGAACATTCCGTGCCTGAGGTTGCGGATAGTCGGTGTCTGGCTCCTGAGACGTGAGGCTCATCTTTATCAGGCATCCTCCTCCATTATCTGTCACCTTACGATCCCGACCTCAAGTCTAAAACTATTCTCACAAAAAACAAAAACTTGTAGAAACGGCAGATAAACCTTTTATTGTCTCCATAAGGAAGGGGGGGGGGGGGGGGGCCCCCCCCCCCCCCCCCCCCCCCCCCCCCCGGGGGGGGGGGCGGATAAAGCAGCTCTCCGAGACAGAAAGATCAATAATCTGCGGGGGGGGGCCCCGGGTGGCCGAAAAAAGAGAGGAACAGCACACCCCCAACATCCACAAGAAAAAAGACCCACCCACCACCCACAACAACAAGACCCACCCGGGGGGGGGGGGGGGGCCCCCCTTTTTTGCCCCCGGCAGGGGGGGGGGGGGGGGGGGGGGGGGGGGGGGGAAAAAAAAATAAAATTTTTTCTGCCCTGTGGGGGGGGGGGGGGGGGGGGGGGGGGGGGGGGGAAAAAAAAAAAAATACTATCTGTTATCTGCCATGTCAGGAGGGGGAGAGGCCGACTGTAGGACAGGGGAATACAATCTATTACTATCTGTTATCTGCCATGTCAGGAGAGACCGACTGTAGGACAGGGGACTACAATCTATTACTATCTGTTATCAGCCATGTCAGGAGGGGAGAGGCCGACTGTAGGACAGGGGAATACAATCTATTACTATCTGTTATCTGCCATGTCAGCAGGGGAGAGGCCGACTGTAGGACAGGGGAATACAATCTATTACTATCTGTTATCAGCCGTGTCAGGAGGGGAGAGGCCGACTGTAGGACAGGGGAATACAATCTATTACTATCTGTTATCTGCCATGTCAGGAGGGGAGAGGCCGACTGTAGGACAGGGGAATACAATCTATTACTATCTGTTATCAGCCATGTCAGGAGAGGAGAGGACGACTGTAGGACAGGGGAATACAATCTATTACTATCTGTTATCAGCCATGTCAGGAGGGGAGAGGCCGACTGTAGGACAGGGGAATACAATCTATTACTATCTGTTATCTGCCATGTCAGGAGAGGAGAGGCCGACTGTAGGACAGGGGAATACAATCTATTACTATCTGTTATCAGCCATGTCAGGAGGGGAGAGGCCGACTGTAGGACAGGGGAGTACAATCTATTACTATCTGTTATCAGCCACGTCAGGAGAGGAGAGGCCGACTGTAGGACAGGGGAATACAATCTATTACTATCTGTTATCAGCCATGTCAGGAGAGGAGAGGCCGACTGTAGGACAGGGGAATACAATCTATTACTATCTGTTATCTGCCATGTCAGGAGGGGAGAGGCCGACTGTAGGACAGGGGAATACAATCTATTACTATCTGTTATCAGCCATGTCAGGAGAGGAGAGGCCGACTGTAGGACAGGGGAATACAATCTATTACTATCTGTTATCAGCCACGTCAGGAGAGGAGAGGCCGACTGTAGGACAGGGGAATACAATCTATTACTATCTGTTATCAGCCATGTCAGGAGAGGCCGACTGTAGGACAGGGGAATACAATCTATTACTATCTGTTATCAGACATGTCAGGAGGGGAGAGGCCGACTGTAGGACAGGGGAATACAATCTATTACTATCTGTTATCAGCCACGTCAGGAGAGGAGAGGCCGACTGTAGGACAGGGGAATACAATCTATTACTATCTGTTATCAGCCATGTCAGGAGAGGTGAGGCCGACTGTAGGACAGGGGAATACAATCTATTACTATCTGTTATCTGCCACGTCAGGAGGGGAGAGGCCGACTGTAGGACAGGGGAATACAATCTATTACTATCTGTTATCAGCCATGTCAGGAGGGGAGAGGCCGACTGTAGGACAGGGGAATACAATCTATTACTATCTGTTATCAGCCACGTCAGGAGGAGAGAGGCCGACTGTAGGACAGGGGAATACAATCTATTACTATCTGTTATCAGCCATGTCAGGAGAGGAGAGGCCGACTGTATGACAGGGGAACACAATCTATTACTATCTGTTATTAATCAGATCAGGCCATAGTCAGTGGTGTAACCAGGAATGGCTGGGCCCCAAGGTGAACATTTGACATGGCCCATCCCCACCCCCCTTCCTGACTCCGGTGCGCTACTACTTTGGCCATCTTCAACGTTGGAGCAGATCTTGTGTGATCCAGGCCGGCGTCACCAAACATAATGACATCAGCTGATGTCTGGGACATCACCAAACAGGTCCGAAGCCTGCGGAGCGGTGGAGAGGTGAGTTACAGTGTTTTTTATGTTCCCTCACCTCCCCTGGGTCCCCGATCGTTATACTCGGGGGTCTGAAAAGATCCCCCCCCCCCCCAAGTATAATGATAGCAGTATTTGTGGGGTTCGCAGTAGCGGCTGCCACAGGGCTCCAGGCCCCCTAATGTCCCAGGCCCTGTGGCAGCCGCTACCACTGCTATCCCGGTATTTACGCCCCTGGCCATAGTATATACAACTAAGAGATAAGATTTCTAAAATTGTTGATCAGTAAATAGTTGTCATTATAGAAATTTATTTATATCATTTATACCATCGCATTATTGGACATCGCAGCATGTCAGTTATACCTACAGGAATGCTGGTTTTCCGTATAGATATCATTTAAGCAGAAAGGTTTTCTCTGCGGACTTTCTGCGAAAAGTGATGCGGGAAAAACAGCGATGCGTTTCCGCCACAGTTTTTCCGGCAGCACTTTTTGGCTGCAGCCTGCTACGTGGAGACTTAGCCTTTAAGGGTAACTCCAGCCACACCATGTGGGACCCCTCTAGGATTATTGAACCGTCCTCTGTACAACTATAGCCATTTCATTTACTATGACAGACCTCAGGAGCTCCGCCATCTTGACGCACTGTAAGTACTTTATGGGTGATGACAACTGATAGGAGAGAGGCTCATTAGATACATTAGATACATTGTTACCAGTCAGGTGTTTACAATGTATCATCTCTGTATCACTCATACCTGTGATTTACCTCCATCAACATCGCGCCTTGCGGCGAGGAACACGTCAGGAATACGGTGGCGCCCCCTCCTGATATAAATCCCGCAGCATCTTGGCCTCGTTACTCTTGTTTCAAGGTCACGCGGATTAATGTGGGGACGGCGAGAACATGTTAATTAATCTTAAACACTTGCACAGGCAGAAAATGTCAGCGGAGACTGAGAGTTACAAGTTGTAAAACCAGCAAAGCTTCAGGACGGCGCAGGCAGCAGACTCAATAATACCCAAACATCTTAAAGGAACCTCCACCCAAAATACAGCACCCCCCACCCCGTCATTATATTATCTGCGCCTCCAGAAATGCACTCACAGAAGTTGTCGCTTCCCTTCCCCCACTCTTCTCTAACGCATTATCCAGCAGGGGGCAATGGTGAGGAGAGAACATCTCTCCAGCCAGACTGAAGGGAATACAGAATCTGTGCTCCTCCTTAAAGGGGTTGTCCAGGAAGTGTAGATTAACTCACTGGTGATGTTGGGCTGGTTCTGACCCGGGGTCGTCACATGATTGGAACCAGCCCCTTTTCACTCCGCCTCCTCTTGCATAAGTATGTACCTGTGTATTGGGGGCTGGACCTCCTATAGTCTGCCAGACCTGTAACATAAGTAACTACCTGCGCAAAGAGGAGGCGGAGCAACCTGGGGGTGGGGACTGTTCTGATCATGTGATCTCCTATCAAACCCAGCCCGAACCTCTCAGCTCCAACTTCATAAAGTCTCTGGAAGAACTAAGGTAATTTACACTCCGAGACAACCCCTTTAAGGATGAGGCCACACACTCCGAAGATACAGCAGAAAGAAACACCTTTTACAAAAACCTGTGACAAAAACCTTTAAAATTCTCAAGATGTTGAGTTCACCTGCGGAAATTCTGCGTTATTTCTATAGACTTATCTTGGTGAGAAAAACTGAAAAACACTGAAGAAAAGCAGTGAAAATATTTTTGCTGTTTTTTTCCTCTGCTTTTTTTTTAGCTGCGTTTCACTTTGTGTGGCCTTAACCTAAAGGGACTTTATTAATTGATGACCGATCCTGAGTGACCGCCAGATCAGCTGCTCAAGGCTTTGGCTTCACAGTCCTGTGACGTCACGTACATTGGTCACATGACCTGTTCGCAGCCGAGTCCCTTTCAAGTGCGGCTGCAATACCAAGCACAGCCATTATATAATGCGCGGCGCTGTGCTTGCTTTTTGGTGAAGCACTCACCCAACTACTATGGTCTCATCAAACAGCTGATTGGTGGGGTCCCGGGTGTTGAACCCCTGGTGATCTTGAATTGCTGACGTAAGGAAAATCCCTTTAAGACAAAGCAAAGACCTGATTTTTTATGCATTTTTCACTATTGTTTCTGTGTCATGAAATTACACACAAAAGTCCAGTAAAAAGAAGCAAATGGCTAATTCTGCTAGCAAATTATAATGCTGGCCGCCCCTGTAGCGGCGGGGATCACGGGGTCAGGTAGGAGATGAAGTGGAGCACTCGATCATCTGTAATCCCTGCTCAGCACCTGTTCGTGTAGACAGGACGCAGTAGGGTCAGTAGGGTTCCCGTAAAGGCCTTGGATAATTGTCACTGTCACATCTTGGAGGTGAAGAGTCTCCACAAGGTTCCTTGTCCCCGCTGGCGTCCTCTCTCCATCCATCATCTTCAGGGTGTTAGCCGAGTGTTCTCGCTAGAGGTTAACAGCTCCATCACTCCGCGGCCGCTCCATCCATTTTTTGTATAAGGAAATATATAAAAATGATGGAGAACGTCCTGGGGTTGCCAAATTCTGCTGAGTCTGATTCATTCTGTGTGAAGGATCTGACTTGTCACTCGCCCATTGAGCTGATATTTATGAGTTAAGGCCGCGGCGCGCAGGGATCCGGCCGTTGACTTGACAGCTCATTTAACGTAGACGCTCGTTCCTCCAGAACAAGACGGAGAAATCTACTCAAGGAAAGGACTGGAAATGACTTGTGGAGATTGGCGAAAATTAAGGAGACTGTTAATAGCTGAGGGGAGGAGGACGGCTGACACCCAGGGGCGCACACGTCTAAGGCAGGAGTGAATGCAAGATTTGGGGAAAGGTCCTCACACAGTGTAATACTCCGTATAATGTCCCCAGGTCCCACACAGTATAACGCCCCATATAATGCCCCCAGGTCCCACACAGTATAATACCCCGTATAATCTCCCCAGGTCCCACACAGTATAATACCCCGTATAATGCCCCCAGGTCCCACACAGTATAATACCCCGTATAATGTCACCAGGTCCCACACAGTATAATACCCCGTATAATGCCCCCAGGTCTCACACAGTATAATGCCCCCAGGTCCCACACAGTATAATACCCCGTATAATGCCCCCAGGTCCCACACAGTATAATACCCCGTATAATGTCCCCAGGTCCCACACAGTATAATACCTCATATAATGTCCCCCAGGTCCCACACAGTATAATACCCCGTATAATGCCCCCAGGTCCCACACAGTATAATACCTCATATAATGTCCCCAGGTCCCACACAGTATAATACCCCATATAATGCCCCCAGGTCCCACACAATATAATGCCCCCAGGTCCCACACAGTATAATACCCCGTATAATGCCCCCAGGTCCCACACAGTATAATACCCCGTATAATGCCCCCCAGGTCTCACACAGTATAATGCCCCCAGGTCCCACACAGTATAATACCCCGTATAATGCCCCCAGGTCCCACACAATATAATGCCCTATTAGTTCCCTCCCACAAAGTACTATTTCTTCATAGTGTCCCCGCATAGTATATTGCTCCCTTAGTGGCCCCATACAGTGTAAGGTTCCCAAGGTACCACACAAAATAATCCCCCGTATAATTCCCCCAAACAGTATGGGGCTCTAGGAGTGAGCGATGAGTATATTTCTCAGTACTCGCCTCTCCCTTCTCTCATCATCATTCAGGAGAGCGCTGGCAGTGAATGTAGAGCAAAAAGTTAGATTTTTAACCCTAAAGCCTCCCCTTTGTGTACCCCCTGATTTAATGTAACTAATATAAATAATTACTTTATATCAGGATACAATGTATCAAAGCAGGAAGTAGATAAGTGTTAACTGCTTCATGACCACACAGAGCTGTCAGGTGACTTCTAGTGTACAGAACCAGACTCATCCAAGGATATTCTACATGAAGGTGACAGCGTCTGACTGTGACCGGGACCCCATATTAATGAAGAGACGGGAGGTGTAATGAAGAGACAGGGGGTGTAATGAAGAGACAGGAGGGTGTAATGAAGAGACAGGAGGTGTAATGAAGAGATAGGGGGTGTAATGAAGAGACGGGGGTGTAATGAAGAGACAGGAGGGTGTAATGAAGAGACAGGGGGTGTAATGAAGAGACGGGGGGTGTAATGAAGAGACAGGAGGTGTAATGAAGAGACAGGGGGGGTGTAATGAAGAGACAGGAGGGTGTAATGAAGAGACGGGGGGTGTAATGAAGAGACAGGGGGTGTAATGAAGAGACAGGAGGGTGTAATGAAGAGACAGGAGGTGTAATGAAGAGACAGGGGGGTGTAATGAAGAGACAGGAGGGTGTAATGAAGAGACGGGGGGTGTAATGAAGAGACAGGAGGGTGTAATGAAGAGACAGGGGGGTGTAATGAAGAGACAGGGGGGTGTAATGAAGAGACAGGGGGGTGTAATGAAGAGACGGGGGGTGTAATGAAGAGACGGGGGGTGTAATGAAGAGACAGGAGGGTGTAATGAAGAGACAGGGGGGTGTAATGAAGAGACGGGGGGTGTAATGAAGAGACAGGGGGGTGTAATGAAGAGACAGGAGGGTGTAATGAAGAGACAGGAGGTATAATGAAGAGACGGGGGGTGTAATGAAGAGACAGGGGGGTGTAATGAAGAGACAGGGGGTATAATGAAGAGACAGGAGGTATAATGAAGAGACAGGTGGTGTAATGAAGGCGCCCCCTATGTCTGGATGGTGAATAAGGAAACTGTGTGGCTGCTTGTCAGGGGATTGAACAATCCTCTACTGGTGATCTGTCTGGGCCGTGCTGTTCACCACGTGTGTGACCTCATGTGACCTCTGCCCCAACACCTCCTAACAGCGAGGTCGGAACGATCTAGATGGCGGCAATTCATCCAAATGACCCTCCTCCTTCTCTATCCAATGTTTTGCCCCCTCTCAAAGTCTGTCAACTGCGCAAAATGTCTCTGAGCACATCTTAGGGACATGTCTAGTAGTCAGTGATCTTTCACCAAAAGATACACTACCCAAAAGTAGCCTCTGAGAGCCTTTATATAGGGCAATGGGGGGAGCTCTTTTCCGCCCTCTTGTGGTAAGACTCAGTGTCTGATCAGACCACACCTGTAATCATTACATATCTGCTGAGACAGAACTGCAGGCCGAGTTTTGCAGGAAGGCGACATTTGGGGGCAATGACTGAATTACTAAATCATTGTAAAGTTGTCTAAATCATCTGAAAGGAAGACGAATGAAGGCGCTGTCCATGCGAGTCTTTGTGACCTCCAGGTAAGAGGCAGCTGCAGTTTGCCTGTGTGTCTGTGAGACTGCATGCTGTGAGAGGGGAGAAGGAGCAGCAGAGAGGTGACAGCAGGTCATTGTATCTTGTGGCCCTGTGACCCCGGGGGTGAGATGGTTTTCCTCCAGACCGCAGGGAATGTGATTTCACATGTTTCCAAGCTGGACGCCCCCTTTAAGACATGAATATAGACGTAGAGCCTGTCTGCCTCCTCCTCTGTGCCTTTCCCTGCGGTTGTCAGAGGAGGTGTATAAATTTCATTAAAATGTGAGAATGTCGGAAGGAAATCCAGCCTGGCGCACACAGGGTAAACCTTGGCAGAGCGTTCCGCCTCTTGATGAACGCGCGCTCGCAGGCAGGACTCCTTCACAGCATACACGAGTCTCGAGCAGAACATGAAACGTTCCACACAGCCGATACATTATCAGACGCCCCGAAACAATGCACCGCTAATGTGTAACACCGCAGCCAGGACAATGCACGCAACGTCATAACAATGCCGAGCCGCGGGTCGTCCGCTCTAGAAGTTGAGTTAAAGATCCCCTGCGGCCGCTCCCCATTGTTGCGGTAAGTATTTAAGCCGTTTAGTCATTGTGCGGCAGAATTTGTGCCATTGAAATGGGTTTAATGAAGGTTTTGTCAGATGGATTTGCCATTGAGTGTATAATACAGCAATTGTGAGACAGTCATCGGGAGAGCACCCACACAGCTCAGCAGCGCCTCCTACGCCCTGGGCTGGGACACTACACTGCATCTCTTACTATAGATATATGACATCTGGAGGAACTCACTATTAGTGTCAATGGGGACAACCAATATCACCATCATTACAGCTCCGATGGAAGTTGTCATCCAGGGAGCTGCATGGCTGAACATCCCCAGATAAATTATAGCCATGTAACCAGGCAGATTTACTGTTCAGGAGCCCGGGAAAGCTGGATGAAAACCATAGTGGCCGTCAGTGGAGTAATGACTTGAAGGGGTTAACCCATAATAGTAATGTACGATAATATATATTATATATACTTGCTGTATCCCTTGACCTGATCCCCACCGTGATGATCACATGACCATGGACACCGCAGCAGAGGAGCACCATGATTGTTCGTCACAGTCGTGTGATCATAAATCAGTGTTTCACATCTTCTATAGACGGGGAGGGCTCACCTAGCAAACCATTTTTACTAAAAAATGGCAGTTTTGATGTTTTTAGGGCAGTTTTTGAATGTACAGCTGAAATGTCTTAAATACATTAGTTTCACTCATAGAATTAGCACACCTCTGCAAAAACCACCTCAAAACTGCACCGCAACTGCACTATGTGAACACACGCTCAACGCTACACCATGGTATACTCCCCTAACACATACAGTACAGACCAAAAGTTTGGACACACCTTCTCATTCCAAGAGTTTTCTGTATTTTCATAACCCTACACACAGTGGCCCTACACACAGTATAATTCTCTCCAGTGGCCCCACACACAGTATAATGCTCCCCAGTGGCCCCCCACACAGTATAATTCTCTCCAGTGACCCCACACACAGTATAATGCTCCCCAGTGGCCCCCCACACAGTATAATTCTCTCAAGTGACCCCACACACAGTATAATGCTCCCCAGTGGCCCCCCACACAGTATAATTCACTCCAGTGGCCCCACACACAGTATAATGCCCCCCAGTGGCCCCACACACACTATAATGCCCCCCAGTGGCCCCACACACAGTATAATGCCCCCCAGTGGCCCCACACACAGTATAATGCCCTCCAGTGGCCCCACACACAGTATAATGCTCTCCAGTGGCCCCACACAGTATAATGCTCTCCAGTGGCCCCACACACAGTATAATTCTCTCCAGTGACCCCACACACAGTATAATGCTCTCCAGTGGCCCCACACACAGTATAATGCTCTCCAGTGGCCCCACACACAGTATAATGCTCTCCAGTGGCCCCACACACAGTATAATGCTCTCCAGTGACCCCACACACAGTATAATGCTCTCCAGTGGCCCCACACACAGTATAATTCTCTCCAGTGACCCCACACACAGTATAATTCTCTCCAGTGACCCCACACACAGTATAATGCTCTCCAGTGACCCCACACACAGTATAATGCTCTCCAGTGGCCCTACACACAGTATAATTCTCTCCAGTGGCCCCACACACAGTATAATGCTCCCCAGTGGCCCCCCACACAGTATAATTCTCTCCAGTGACCCCACACACAGTATAATGCTCCCCAGTGGCCCCCCACACAGTATAATTCTCTCAAGTGACCCCACACACAGTATAATGCTCCCCAGTGGCCCCCCACACAGTATAATTCACTCCAGTGGCCCCACAGACAGTATAATGCCCCCCAGTGGCCCCACACACAGTATAATGCCCCCCAGTGGCCCCACACACAGTATAATGCCCTCCAGTGGCCCCACACACAGTATAATGCTCTCCAGTGGCCCCACACAGTATAATGGTCTCCAGTGGCCCCACACACAGTATAATTCTCTCCAGTGACCCCACACACAGTATCATGCTCTCCAGTGGCCCCACACACAGTATAATGCTCTCCAGTGGCCCCACACACAGTATAATGCTCTCCAGTGACCCCACACACAGTATAATGCTCTCCAGTGGCCCCACACACAGTATAATTCTCTCCAGTGACCCCACACACAGTATAATGCTCCCCAGTGGCCCCCCACACAGTATAATTCTCTCCAGTGGCCCCACACACAGTATAATTCACTCCAGTGGCCCCACACACAGTATAATGCCCCCCAGTGGCCCCACACACACTATAATGCCCCCCAGTGGCCCCACACACAGTATAATGCCCTCCAGTGGCCCCACACACAGTATAATGCTCTCCAGTGACCCCACACACAGTATAATTCTCTCCAGTGGCCCCACACACAGTATAATTCTCTCCAGTGGCCCCACACACAGTATAATTCTCTCCAGTGGCCCTACACACAGAATAATTCTCTCCAGTGGCCCCACACACAGTATCATGCTCTCCAGTGGCCCCACACACAGTATAATGCTCTCCTGTGGCCCCCCCACACAGTATAATGCTCTCCTGTGGCCCCACACACAGTATAATGCTCTCCAGTGGCCCCACACAGTATAATGGTCTCCAGTGGCCCCACACACAGTATAATTCTCTCCAGTGACCCCACACACAGTATCATGCTCTCCAGTGGCCCCACACACAGTATAATGCTCTCCAGTGGCCCCACACACAGTATAATGCTCTCCAGTGACCCCACACACAGTATAATGCTCTCCAGTGGCCCCACACACAGTATAATTCTCTCCAGTGACCCCACACACAGTATAATGCTCCCCAGTGGCCCCCCACACAGTATAATTCTCTCCAGTGGCCCCACACACAGTATAATTCACTCCAGTGGCCCCACACACAGTATAATGCCCCCCAGTGGCCCCACACACACTATAATGCCCCCCAGTGGCCCCACACACAGTATAATGCCCTCCAGTGGCCCCACACACAGTATAATGCTCTCCAGTGACCCCACACACAGTATAATGCTCTCCAGTGGCCCCACACACAGTATAATTCTCTCCAGTGGCCCCACACACAGTATAATTCTCTCCAGTGGCCCTACACACAGAATAATTCTCTCCAGTGGCCCCACACACAGTATCATGCTCTCCAGTGGCCCCACACACAGTATAATGCTCTCCTGTGGCCCCCCCACACAGTATAATGCTCTCCTGTGGCCCTACACACAGTATAATGCTCTCCAGTGGCCCCACACACAGTATAATGCTCTCCAGTGGCCCCACACACAGTATAATGCTCCCCAGTGGCCCCCCACACAGTATAATTCACTCCAGTGGCCCCACACACAGTATAATGACCCCCAGTGGCCCCACACACACTATAATGCCCCCCAGTGGCCCCACACACAGTATAATGCTCTCCTGTGGCCCCACACACAGTATAATGCTCTCTTGTGGCCCCCCACACAGTATAATGCTCTCCAGTGGCCCCACACACAGTATAATGCTCCCCAGTGGCCCCCCACACAGTATAATTCTCTCCAGTGGCCCCACACACAGTATAATTCTCTCCAGTGGCCCCACACACAGTATAATGCTCCCCAGTGGCCCCCCACACAGTATAATTCACTCCAGTGGCCCCACACACAGTATAATGCCCTCCAGTGGCCCCACACACAGTATAGTTCTCTCCAGTGGCGCCCCCACACAGTATAATTCTCTCCAGTGGCCCTACACACAGAATAATTCTCTCCAGTGGCCCCACACACAGTATAATGCCCTCCAGTGGCCCCACACACAGTATAATTCTCTCCAGTGACCCCACACACAGTATAATTCTCTCCAGTGGCGCCCCACAAACAGTATAATTCTCCTCTCAGTGACCCTACACACAGAATAATTCACTCCAGTGGCCCCACACACAGTATAATGCTCTCCTGTGGCCCCACACACAGTATAATTCTCTCCAGTGGCGCCACACAAACTATAATGCCCCCCCAGTGGCCCCACACAGAATAATGCTTTCCAGCGGCCCCACACACAGTATAATGCTCTCCTGTGGCCCCACACACAGTATAATTCTCTCCAGTGGCGCCACACAAACTATAATGCCCCCCAGTGGCCCCACACAGTATAATGCTCTCCAGTGGCTCCACACACAGTATAATGCCCTCCAGTGGCCCCACACACAGTATAATTCTCTCCAGTGGCGCCCCACACAGTATAATTCTCTCCAGTGGCCCTACACACAGAATAATTCTCTCCAGTGGCCCCACACACAGTATAATGCCCTCCAGTGGCCCCACACACAGTATAATTCTCTCCAGTGACCCCACACACAGTATAATTCTCTCCAGTGGCGCCCCACACAGTATAATTCTCTCCAGTGACCCTACACACAGAATAATTCACTCCAGTGGCCCCACACACAGTATAATGCTCTCCTGTGGCCCTACACACAGTATAATTCTCTCCAGTGGCGCCACACAAACTATAATGCCCCCCAGTGGCCCCACACAGAATAATGCTTTCCAGCGGCCCCACACACAGTATAATGCTCTCCAGTGGCTCCACACACAGTATAATGCTCTCCAGTGGCCCCACACACAGTATAATGCCTCCCAGCGGCCCCACACACAGTATAATGTCCCCAGCGGCCCCACACACAGTATAATGCCCCCCAGCGGCCCCACACACAGTATAATGCTCCCCAGTGGCCCCACACACAGTATAATGCTCTCCGGTGGCCCCACACACAGTATAATGCTCTCCAGCAGCCACACACACAGTATAATGCCCCCCAGTGGCCCCACACACAGTATAATGCTCTCCAGTGGCTCCTTTTAAAAGGTAGCTGGTAACAATTCATGCAATTCCTTTTAAAGTGACTTTTTTTTCTCTATTTATTTGGGGCTTTCTTTATACCTTGTATTTGTTGATCCTTGTTTATTGTTGTACATTTGTTTTATATTTCTAAAGGATTTCTTTTTGTGAATTGTTTATTACTTCCATGTATATATTTTTGTTGATTTTATGTATTTATCTTGGGTATTTGTATTGTTGCGTTTTTGCTTATTTTTATGTTTTTTTGTGTGTTTTTCTCTATTTATTTGGGACTTTCTTTATACCTTGTATTTGTTTGTGCCGCTCATTGTTGTGCATTTGTTTTATGTATCTTTATGGGTTTCTTTTTCTGCATTTTTAATACTTCCATGTATTTATTTTTGCATATTTCTCTTATCTATTCTGCTTGGGATGTCGCAGACACAAAGTAACAAACACATATTAACATTACCTCGCAGCTCACAAATGTGCAGCATCCGCGGAGAATCCTTCCTCTTATGCAGATACTTTGTATCTCCTGACATCAAGATCTTTTATATTAAAATGAGCTGCGAGCTTCTCTACACGTCTACACTCCGGACCCCCTGAGATGTGGAGATGATTCTTAAAGGGATAGTGCTAATCAATATATTCAAAGGAAATGGCAAGAATGTTTACTTCTTCATTTTAGTTATTCCAAAATATTTCTGTAAAATATTCCGGTATTTGCCTAACAGGCGCACAGGTTTTCCCCCACTGTGCTTAAGACATTCATAACAAGAAAGCATTACCAGGTAAAGTATGTAGATTAGTACCTGCGCCCTGACAGCAAACAGATCATCAGCAGAAAAGTGAATGCAGCTCTAGGCGTGGCTAGAGTATAATAATCCCAAACAGCTCTGGATGTGACTAGAGTATGAGACATATAATAACTCAGGTTCTGTAGATCCGTCGCTCATCCACATGCTGTGTCTGCAGTGGAACCTGACCTGTCAAGTATTGCTGCAGTCTTACGGAGGTCACTGTATAGGCAGCGGGAGGAGGTGATCTACAACCATCTGCTATTCACTTCTATAGGAGAATGTAGTGAGCATGCTCTGTGACCTGTGCAGAGGTTACTGTACAGGGAGGGGAAGGAGGTGATCTGCAACCATCTGATATTCACTTCTATAGGGGAGTGTAGTGAGCATGCTCTGTGACCTGTGCAGTGGTCACTGTATAGGCAGGGGGAGGAGGTGATCTGCAACCATCTGCTATTCACTTCTATAGGAGAATGTAGTGAGCATGCTCTGTGACCTGTCCAGCGGTCATAGTATTGGTAGGAAGGAGATGAGTTGTGACATAACCTATTGTGAATGGTGGACCCTGTGTTTTCTATATATAGCTGTTACCTCCCATTGTAATCAAATGAAGACTGCTGAGAAGTGATCTCTACAGAGCAGGAAGCTGGATAAAAGGTTTCTTAAAGGGATGTTTCACATACCATAAAAATATGAATCTTTGCTTGAGAAGGTGAAATATGGTTGAAATTACAGGTATTTCTAGTTATAAAACTCTCAAAAATGTCCTAAATAGAGTAGGTTGCAGGACTTGTTGGTGCGAGGAGCGATCCTTGGTGAGCTTGTTCCAGAGCTGTGTCTGATTCTAGATATTAAAATCTGATGTCCGTCCTCACACTTTGGTATCTAATCCACTGCATTGCAGCAATGTTGGATACATCAATGCATATTGCTATTCAGAAACCCTGGTGACCACCGCTACGAGAGCTGTCATGGCTGCTCTACTGGTTGTCATCCAACTTTATCTATACCTAGAACCTTGACAGAAGAAAATTTACCTAACCTGGATTGTGATCTCTAATTCCATTTCATTCCCCAACCAGATAACAATTTTTTTTTGTAAAATGGAACATCCCTTTAAGGATTGTGACATTTCTGACAAGTTCCAAGCCTATTATAAAGCTCTTATGATTTCCGTCCAGGGATTGCAGGAAGGAGCCCCATCAGTCATTTACTACAGGATGGCAGGCTATAATGTAATGTATATGTGCACAGAACAGAAGGACGGGGGGCGGAGGCTAATACGATGAAGGCCGGCGCGGCGTCTCGAGTGATTTGTGCAGCTGTGGTAGTGAATACAGAACGCTCAATGTTTGCAATGGAAATCTTACAAGGTTATTAAGAGCAATTATTTGCAGTTAGAGATGGCGGCGGTTTTACCCCAGAAGGCTCTTTGACACCAGCGTTTAATGAATCGTCCCTTTAGTGTCAGCTCAAAGTGACTTTGGATGAGACAATTTATCTCTGGTTTTCAGGCTCTCATTAGGGCACAAGGAGATGTAAATGCTAATTAAATCTGCTTTATTAACAAGGTAAAGAATATTTAGAAAGCGGGGGAGGGGACAGGCAGGATATTTCCCCAGATGAGGGATCGCCGCTACAGACAGACGCACAAGACGCAGACATTTCCCATCAGCTCCTTCTTCATTAAACATCTGCTCTTCCAATTATTTTTCTTTTTTTTTTATATATTTTTAATTGTATTTATTTTTTATTTTTGATTAGATCTCATTATAGTCGGTGCTTTTTTTTTTCCAATACAGTTGTGGCTGCAGCGAGACAGAACATGGCAAAACATTGAACGAGTCAAGTTAAAGTTTGCTACATTTTTTTATTTGATATATAATTATATTTTATTATCTTTTTGTTATATTTTAACATTTTTGTAACAATTTTTGGATAGAATTTTTTTGTTTTTATTTGTAACATAATCCTCGCACCCATCAGATACGTTCTTACCATTATTTTCTTGTATTAATGCAATTATTAGGTTCTATTCACACCCAGCTGATTGATTTGAGTTGGGAGTTCCTGCCCTGTCTGAATTCTCCCCTACAGTCAATAGTTTATTATTACTGTCAATCTTGTTGTAAAACTCGCCACTATGGAATATATTTTTCATGGAATTTTTATTTTTTCCTTTAGCGTTTTTACCCAATTTTTTATTCACATTTTTTTCAAGCAGATTTTTGTCTATAATAAAAACAGAAACACCTGGAAAAAAAGTCTGACCCATAGCAAACGCCAAAGGGGTAAAAAACAATGAAATGGAAATCTTGCTCTGTATATCCGGTTGTTTGTAATTCCCCATTGAGTAACCAGTAACTTCTCACCGCAGCGTTTTTATTTAGTTTTTTGCTGTATAAAATGTTGCGAGAAATGCAGGTAAAAATCTGCAACTTGTGTGAAACGGAAGAACAAACACAGAAAAAAACGCTGCATTTTACAGTGAGTGAGACTTAGTCTCACCCCACATTGCAGAACCAAACACTGCTGACATGTGAACGCGCTCTTAGTCCTCCATCACACAGTTATTTTTCAGCTTCTTTTTTTTTAGTGTTTTTAAATTACATTTGGAAATCTGTTACATTTCCAGAAAATACAAAAAAACCCTCAAAAACTACAAAATGATGTATTATAATCTCAGCAAAAGAGTAGATAATTATTATTACAGTATTATTACACCCCCATCCCTGCGCGATACCCCAACACCCACCTCGCCCCCGTTACCTATCCTGTAATTATATAATTGCTAATAAGCACTTTCCTAGCTCAATATTTGGGGTGTAAAGAGTGATTGTCCAGCCCATGGCCGTCATATTGACTACAAGGTATAAAGTATCTATTTGACCAGGGTATGGTAGTATTATCTTACCATATTATAGGACTACTATTTGAGCACTGGAGGGCAGTATTATGTAGTCATGTTATAGGACTATTTGGGCACTGTATGGTGGTATTATAATAACATTGTACAGGGCTATTATTTGGACAATGTATGGTAATATTTTGCCATATAATAGGAATACTACGAGAGCACTGTATAGCAGTATTATTTTTCTATGTTATAGGAATATTATTTGAGCACTGTATAGCAGTATTATTTTTCTATGTTATAGGAATATTATTTGAGCACTATATAGCAGTATTATTTGGACACAGTATGGTGATATTACACTGAGGAGCAGGAGGGTGACAATGTCCTGACCAGTCTCCAGATCTCCCATCATGTTATAGACAATCCTCTCGGCTCTCTCAGACATAAATGTGACTATTTGGCTTATGGTCAGTTCTGCAGATTCTTCTCATTGTTACTGTTTTGTTCCTGGTGGTGGAAAAATCTTTTCCTCTTGTATCCTACAAATGACAACCAGTCCTCACATTCCCGATAGCTCAGGGTGTTATTAGGAGGATTCCCAAGTGTAAGGTCACTGGTTCATATCCAGGATCTGCCATGAAGAAGAGAAACCGCCTCATCCAGCTCATCGATAGCGGTCTCTGGGGTAAGAAAATCGCCAAACTGCATCATGTGAGGGCCAGGACAGTGGGAAGAAAATAATATGAAGTCCGTCCATCCATTCACAAGCCAAGAGGTGACATCCAGGCAAAATATCAGAGTCAACAAGTCGGCTCATCACACGGTCTATCAGTTCTGGTGAAACAAACACGGCATCAATAATAATGATAGGGATGATGGGAGTGATACTGTGTGTGTGATATAGAGAGATTAGATTGTCAGCTCCTGGGCTCAGGGATGATGGGAGTGATACTGTGTGTGTGATATGGGGAGATTAGATTGTCAGCTCCTGGGCTCAGGGATGATGAGAGTGATACTGTGTGTGTGATATGGGGAGATTAGATTGTCAGCTCCTGGGCTCAGGGATGATGGGAGTGATACTGTGTGTGTGATATGGGGAGATTAGATTGTCAGCTCCTGGGTCAGGGATGATGGGAGTGATACTGTGTGTGTGATATAGGGAGATTAGATTGTCAGCTCCTGGGCTCAGGGATGATGGGAGTGATACTGTGTGTGTGATATGGGGAGATTAGATTGTCAGCTCCTGGGCTCAGGGATGATGGGAGTGATACTGTGTATGTGATATGGGGAGATTAGATTGTCAGCTCCTGGGCTCAGGGATGATGGGAGTGATACATGGTGTGTGATATAGGGAGATTAGATTGTCGGCTCCTGGGTCAGGGATGATGGGAGTGATACTGTGTGTGTGATATAGGGAGATTAGATTGTCGGCTCCTGGGTCAGGGATGATGGGAGTGATACTGTGTGTGTGATATAGGGAGTTCTGGAGACTAAAAGTCACAAGGTCAGGACATTGTCACCCTTCTACTCCTCAGTGTATTATAACATTGTACAGGACTGTTATTAGGGCACTGTATGACGGTATTATTAAGTTATATGATTGGTATTTGTGCAGGTTATGGTGATGTTGTCTTGACATGATATGGGACTTCTATGTCATTAGTTTTTATTTCCTGTGTATTGTATATTCAGAATCTTCCAGGATATCTGCGGGTATATTTGGTAAAGATTATCGACCACCAATATGTCCACCATTACAGAGGTTGTCAGTCACTCAGCTTTCCCAGAAAGAGATATAAAAAAGTAACTCTTATTTTCTGTGTAAATGACTTTTACATGATCTCAACTTATAGATACATAACAAGAAATGACCTGATGTTCCAGTTTTATGTGATACATATGTGACGTCTTCTGAGACAATGTCTGCGGCGTTCGCCTACACTAAAGCAATGAGTTTATTATGTGAAGTACTTGTAGCCCTGCAATACGCGAGCAGGACGCAGCTCAGTACAAGACTACTTATACTATGACTCACCACAAAATGTGACTCAAGAGCCCTCAATGGCCGCGTCTAGAAGGAGACGGAAAAGAATTCATTGTAAAAAATATCACTGAGAATCCATTCATCTGGACACAAGGAAGAAGACAGAGAGGAGAATATACCACAATGTGACACACGTAGAGCGCCACTTATAGCGACTGTCTCACGTAAAGACGCAGTGTAAACAGATACAGATTAAAGTTACTCCAGTCACAGCCAGAGCTGCATTCTCCACGCCATAGTTACATGGTTAACACTCAGCGTGTCGCTTTGTCCTGATACGCAAAGCTGTCTCATTGTGTTGTGGAGAAGTCAAAAAGGGTATAGTGACCCGTCCCCGAATATCAGAGACACTGCAAGTCCCAGATGGTGCTGTCTGAGAGAGAATTGTAATTCAGCTCTAGATGGGATTGCAGTGACAAGGCTGAAGACGGATACCAAATAGGAAAAACACAGGTCTCATCACTAAGATAATTGTCGTAGATGTAAAAGGAAAACTACTAAAAATATTGTGTATATAAATAGCAAAACCTAAAACTTTATTATAAATATATATTGTAATTACATTATATTATCCTGTATTATACTCCAGAGCTGTGCTCACTATTCTGCTGCTACAGTCACTGTGTACATACATTACATTACTTACCCTGTACTGATCCTGTATTATACTCCAGAGCTGCGCTCACTATTCTGCTGGTACAGTCACTGTGTACATATATTACATTACTTATCCTGTATTATACTCCAGAGCTGCGCTCACTATTCTGCTGGTACAGTCACTGTGTACATATATTACATTACTTATCCTGTACTGATCCTGAGTTACATCCTGTATTATACTCCAGAGCTGCGCTCACTATTCTGCTGGTGCAGTCACTGTGTACATACATTACATTACTTATCCTGTAGTGATCCTGAGTTACATCCTGTATTATACTCCAGAGCTGCACTCACTATTCTGCTGGTGCAGTCACTGTGTACATACATTACATTACTTATCCTGTACTGATCCTGAGTTACATCCTGTATTATACTCCAGAGCTGCGCTCACTATTCTACTGGTGCAGTCACTGTGTACATACATTACATTACTTATCCTGTATTATACTCCAGAGCTGCGCTCACTATTCTGCTGGTACAGTCACTGTGTACATACATTACATTACTTATCCAGTACTGATCCTGAGTTACATCCTGTATTATACTCCAGAGCTGCGCTCACTATTCTGCTGGTACAGTCACTGTGTACATACATTACATTACTTATCCTGTACTGATCCTGAGTTACATCCTGTATTATACTCCAGAGCTGCACTCACTATTCTGCTGGTACAGTCACTGTGTACATACATTACATTACATTACTTATCCTGTACTGATCCTGAGTTACATCCTGTATTATACTCCAGAGCTGCGCTCACTATTCTGCTGGTACAGTCACTGTGTACATACATTACTTTACTTATCCTGTACTGATCCTGAGTTACATCCTGTATTATACTCCAGAGCTGCACTCACTATTCTGCTGGTACAGTCACTGTGTACATACATTACATTACTTATCCTGTATTATACTCCAGAGCTGCGCTCACTATTCTGCTGGTGCAGTCACTGTGTACATACATTATATTACTTATCCTGTACTGATCCTGAGTTACATCCTGTATTATACTCCAGAGCTGCGCTCACTATTCTGCTGGTGCAGTCACTGTGTACATACATTACATTACTTATCCTGTATTATACTCCAGAGCTGCGCTCACTATTCTGCTGGTGCAGTCACTGTGTACATACATTATATTACTTATCCTGTACTGATCCTGAGTTACATCCTGTATTATACTCCAGAGCTGCGCTCACTATTCTGCTGGTGCAGTCACTGTGTACATACATTACATTACTTATCCTGTACTGATCCTGAGTTACATCCTGTATTATACTCCAGAGCTGCACTCACTATTCTGCTGGTGCAGTCACTGTGTACATACATTACATTACTTATCCTGTACTGATCCTGAGTTACATCCTGTATTATACTCCAGAGCTGCTCTCAATATTCTGCTGGTACAGTCACTGTGTACATACATTACATTACTTATCCTGTATTATACTCCAGAGCTGCACTCACTATTCTGCTGGTATAGTCACTGTGTACATACATTACATTACTTAGCCTGTATTATACTCCAGAGCTGCACTCACTATTCTGCTGGTACAGTCACTGTGTACATACATTACATTACTTATCCTGTAGTGATCCTGAGTTACATCCTGTATTATACTCCAGAGCTGCACTCACTATTCTGCTGGTATAGTCACTGTGTACATACATTACATTACTTATCCTGTATTATACTCCAGAGCTGCGCTCACTATTCTGCTGGTGCAGTCACTGTGTACATACATTACATTACTTATCCTGTATTATACTCCAGAGCTGCGCTCACTATTCTGCTGGTACAGTCACTGTGTACATACATTACATTACTTAGCCTGTATTATACTCCAGAGCTGCACTCACTATTCTGCTGGTACAGTCACTGTATACATACATTACATTACTTATCCTGTAATGATCCTGGGTTACATCCTGTATTATACTCCAGAGCTGCTCTCACTATTCTGCTGGTGCAGTCACTGTGTACATACATTACATTACTTATCCTGTACTGATCCTGAGTTACATCCTGTATTATACTCCAGAGCTGCGCTCACTATTCTGCTGGTACAGTCACTGTGTACATCTATACATTACTTATCCTGTACTGATCCTGAGTTACATCCTGTATTATACTCCAGAGCTGCGCTCACTATTCTGCTGGTGCAGTCACTGTGTACATACATTACATTACTTATCCTGTACTGATCCTGAGTTACATCCTGTATTATACTCCAGAGCTGCGCTCACTATTCTGCTGGGACAGTCACTGTGTACATACATTACATTACTTATCCTGTACTGATCCTGAGTTACATCCTGTATTATACTCCAGAGCTGCGCTCACTATTCTGCTGGTACAGTCACTGTGTACATACATTACATTACTTATCCTGTATTATACTCCAGAGCTGCGCTCACTATTCTGCTGGTGCAGTCACTGTGTACATACATTACATTACTTATCCTGTACTGATCCTGAGTTACATCCTGTATTATACTCCAGAGCTGCACTCACTATTCTGCTGGTACAGTCACTGTGTACATACATTACATTACTTATCCTGTACTGATCCTGAGTTACATCCTGTATTATACTCCAGAGCTGCGCTCACTATTCTGCTGGTACAGTCACTGTGTACATACATTACATTACTTATCCTGTATTATACTCCAGAGCTGCGCTCACTATTCTGCTGGTACAGTCACTGTGTACATACATTACTTATCCTGTACTGATCCTGAGTTACATCCTGTATTATACTCCAGAGCTGCGCTCACTATTCTGCTGGTGCAGTCACTGTGTACATACATTACATTACTTATCCTGTACTGATCCTGAGTTATATCCTGTATTATACTCCAGAGCTGCGCTCACTATTCTGCTGGTGCAGTCACTGTGTACATACATTACATTACTTATCCTGTATTATACTCCAGAGCTGCACTCACTATTCTGCTGGTGCAGTCACTGTGTACATACATTACATTACTTATCCTGTACTGATCCTGAGTTACATCCTGTATTATACTCCAGAGCTGCGCTCACTATTCTGCTGGTACAGTCACTGTGTACATACATTACATTACTTATCCTGTATTATACTCCAGAGCTGCACTCACTATTCTGCTGGTACAGTCACTGTATACATACATTACATTACTTATCCTGTAGTGATCCTAAGTATTATAGTAATTGTATTTTTTCAATGTCAGAGAGAAATAACTTTGACGTTAAGTCATAACTAAGTGAACTGAAGATGATTTAATCCGGGAATATTCCGCACACATATCAATAGTATAATATCATCAAGGTCTCGACTTTTCTTGGTAGAATGTATGAAGAGGAAAGGAATCTCAGTGATAATCTGCTCGCTCGCGGGTCTATTCACAAGTATTTCATAGAGGGGTCATCTAAAGGAGCAAATCAGGGTGTCCAAATACACTGGAATTTAGGCCCCTTGCAGACGACCATGTGCTGGATCAGTGTGCTATCTGGATAGGTTTTTCCCGGATACTTGTCGTATCACATGTACTAGGTGTTTGGATACTTAGTTGTGGGTGTATCACATGTACTAGGTGTTTGGATACTTGTACTGGGTGTTTGGATACTTAGTTGTGGGTGTATCACATGTACTGGGTGTTTGGATACTTAGTTTTGGGTGTATCACATGTACTGGGTGTTTGGATACTTAGTTGTGGGTGTATCACATGTACTGGGTGTTTGGATACTTAGTTGTGGGTGTATCACATGTACTAGGTGTTTGGATACTTGTACTGGGTGTTTGGATACTTAGTTGTGGGTGTATCACATGTACTGGGTGTTTGGATACTTAGTTGTGGGTGTATCACATGTACTGGGTGTTTGGATACTTAGTTTTTGGTGTATCACATGTACTGGGTGTTTGGATACTTAGTTGTGGGTGTATCACATGTACTGGGTGTTTGGATACTTAGTTGTGGGTGTATCACATGTACTGGGTGTTTGGATACTTAGTTGTGGGTGTATCACATGTACTGGGTGTTTGGATACTTAGTTGTGGGTGTATCACATGTACTAGGTGTTTGGATACTTGTACTGGGTGTTTGGATACTTAGTTGTGGGTGTATCACATGTACTGGGTGTTTGGATACTTAGTTGTGGGTGTATCACATGTACTGGGTGTTTGGATACTTAGTTGTGGGTGTATCACATGTACTGGGTGTTTGGATACTTAGTTGTGGGTGTATCACATGTACTGGGTGTTTGGATACTTAGTTGTGGGTGTATCACATGTACTGGGTGTTTGGATACTTAGTTGTGGGTGTATCACATGTACTGGGTGTTTGGATACTTAGTTGTGGGTGTATCACATGTACTGGGTGTTTGGATACTTAGTTGTGGGTGTATCACATGTACTGGGTGTTTGGATACTTAGTTGTGGGTGTATCACATGTACTGGGTGTTTGGATACTTAGTTGTGGGTGTATCACATGTACTGGGTGTTTGGATACTTAGTTTTGGGTGTATCACATGTACTGGGTGTTTGGATACTTAGTTTTGGGTGTATCACATGTACTGGGTGTTTGGATACTTAGTTGTGGGTGTATCACATGTACTGGGTGTTTGGATACTTAGTTGTGGGTGTATCACATGTACTAGGTGTTTGGATACTTGTACTGGGTGTTTGGATACTTAGTTGTGGGTGTATCACATGTACTGGGTGTTTGGATACTTAGTTGTGGGTGTATCACATGTACTGGGTGTTTGGATACTTAGTTTTTGGTGTATCACATGTACTGGGTGTTTGGATACTTAGTTGTGGGTGTATCACATGTACTGGGTGTTTGGATACTTAGTTGTGGGTGTATCACATGTACTGGGTGTTTGGATACTTAGTTGTGGGTGTATCACATGTACTGGGTGTTTGGATACTTAGTTGTGGGTGTATCACATGTACTGGGTGTTTGGATACTTAGTTGTGGGTGTATCACATGTACTGGGTGTTTGGATACTTAGTTGTGGGTGTATCACATGTACTGGGTGTTTGGATACTTAGTTGTGGGTGTATCACATGTACTGGGTGTTTGGATACTTAGTTGTGGGTGTATCACATGTACTGGGTGTTTGGATACTTAGTTGTGGGTGTATCACATGTACTGGGTGTTTGGATACTTAGTTGTGGGTGTATCACATGTACTGGGTGTTTGGATACTTAGTTGTGGGTGTATCACATGTACTGGGTGTTTGGATACTTAGTTGTGGGTGTATCACATGTACTGGGTGTTTGGATACTTAGTTGTGGGTGTATCACATGTACTGGGTGTTTGGGTACTTAGTTGTGGGTGTATCACATGTACTGGGTGTTTGGATACTTAGTTGTGGGTGTATCACATGTACTGGGTGTTTGGATACTTAGTTGTGGGTGTATCACATGTACTGGGTGTTTGGATACTTAGTTTTGGGTGTATCACATGTACTGGGTGTTTGGATACTTAGTTGTGGGTGTATCACATGTACTGGGTGTTTGGATACTTAGTTGTGGGTGTATCACATGTACTGGGTGTTTGGATACTTAGTTGTGGGTGTATCACATGTACTGGGTGTTTGGATACTTAGTTTTGGGTGTATCACATGTACTGGGTGTTTGGATACTTAGTTGTGGGTGTATCACATGTACTGGGTGTTTGGATACTTAGTTGTGGGTGTATCACATGTACTGGGTGTTTGGATACTTAGTTGTGGGTGTATCACATGTACTGGGTGTTTGGATACTTAGTTGTGGGTGTATCACATGTACTGGGTGTTTGGATACTTAGTTGTGGGTGTATCACATGTACTGGGTGTTTGGATACTTAGTTGTGGGTGTATCACATGTACTGGGTGTTTGGATACTTAGTTGTGGGTGTATCACATGTACTGGGTGTTTGGATACTTAGTTGTGGGTGTATCACATGTACTAGTTTCTGATCCTGGCTAGGGGAAGGCACACAAAAAGAACATTGTAGCAGAGTGTAAGACAATTTTAAGAGATAAATGAAAGAAGGAGGAGCCAAGAAGGTAACGAGAAGCGGCAACATCTAGAAGCTAAGAATAAACAGCGAGACTCCGATGGGAAGGATTTCAATTATCGCTATACTTATGGGTCAAGACTGTCATACTTTGCACTTTTTTGTCTTACACTGTGAATCCCGCTCATAGTTTTAGACATATTTAGGAATCCGTTGAACGGACCTTAATAAATATGGAGAGTTCTAGAAGCTCCAAAATTCTAACTCAAATACCATCTGACTAAAAGTGTTGGCTTCACCATGAGGCAGATATTTGGCACACCCATCAAAAACCCTACAATTTTTGGCACAAAATAAGGAGACACAAATCATCACAAATCATCAGCTTATTGAGGAGACAAATATGTGATGCACGACAGGAATTTATGGCGCACAAAGTAAATTTTCGTAAATTCATAAGTTTATACCATTTTAACTTGGTCCAATTTGCCAAAGAAAATCTGTCCCATATTGTGTTTGTCTGTCTCATAAATGTGTCGTAAAGTTAGACACTTATAAATCACGCCGATTATAAACCACACCCATTATAAACCACGCCCATTGTAAACCAGTCCATTATAAACCACGCCCATTGTAAACCACGCCCATTGGGGCACATTTTTCAAAAGTGTCGCCAGTCGTATTTTTCTGTTCCTTCTTGGGCACTGTTCATAAATATGTCGTAAATCTCGTGCACCATAAATTTTGGTACAAATATAGAAAGAAAAGTGTCGGACGCCTATTGATAAATATGATCCGTAGTGCAAGAAGAAAGTCCTCCATCTGCATCCAGGGAGGGGGCATATCGAGGAGAGATCATCTGGGAAGAGGATGGTATATTGGAGACCTCTGAGGTTGTAAGAGAGGCCCAAAGGGAACGGCCATTTGTAGGGTGTTCTCATTTCTCTCAGGTGGTCAAAGATGGTTCTTAATTGTCTTCACTAGGCTAAAGTCACTGGAGAGATGTCTTGTAAGAAGGAAATCTTGTGGCCCTCATAAATTATCTTAGGCACAGCATGGGCTTTTTGGGGCACAGCCTCTTTTACCGAGAAGTTTGCATATATCTCCAGGAGGTTTGCCTTCTCAAGGTTTGGGGCACAAGGCTGTATGGGCCCTCTCTAGATGAAGATCAGTTATAGTATCAGCCACTTCTCTCCTCACAGGTTGGAGGACTTTATCAATTCACGTTTGGTGACCTTTGGGAGAGAGAGAGGCCATGGATTGAGGGTCTGAGATAGAGACTTCATCCATAAGACCTTCAGCATCCGAGGAGTCTACTGGATTAGACGTATCGAGCCCTCACTTCCCCGAGGGGATAGGGTGTGATGGAGAACGCTTTTCAGATCTGTCAAGGTCTTCCTGGGATTTCTCTTGCACCTTTTGTCTGCCCAATCTTCACCATGGTGGAAGGAGAGGGATGTCAGGCCATGCCGGATGGAAACCGGTAGCTAAGGAAATAAGATGACATGGAGACTAGTTGTGAGAGCTACCAAAACATTACTCAACTCTGGGCTCACCAACATGGTGGATGTGTATTGGCAGCCCAGAGGAAGAAGGAGCATCTCTAGTGGAATTACTGGGGAAGCAGGATCGGGAGCAGGAGGGTTGGAAGGAGGCAACTTCTGGGCTCCAGGCATAAATGTCAGGCAAATCCAGTGCTGCAATGTGGTGTGTGTGGCAAAGTGGAGGCAAACACTCCCCCCCCGACACCCCAAATACGTGGTACTGGGATTGGGGAAGATCCTGAGGTGCAGATAGAGGTAAAAGCCAAATAAAATGTTGGTGTTAGCCATTTCAGTTTTCCCATAGCTGGAGTTCAGGCACTACATGTTTACAGCAGTTAGAATTCCCCCCGCATACTAGTTATAGTAGTTATATTCTTGTACATAGGAGGCAGTATTATAGTAGTTATATTCTTGTACATAGGGGCAGTATTATAGTAGTTATATTCTTGTACATAGGAGCAGTATTATAGTAGTTATATTCTTGTACATAGGAGGTAGTATTATAGTAGTTATATTTTTTTATATTAGAGGTTGTTTTTTTATTATTTTTTTTTTTTTTATTAGGGGTAGTATTATAGTGGTTATATTCTTGTACATAGGAGCAGTATTATAGTAGTTATATTCTTGTACATAGGAGTAGTATTATAGTAGTTATATTCTTGTACATAGGGGGTAGTATTATAGTAGTTATATTCTTGTACATAGGGGCAGTATTATAGTAGTTATATTCTTGTACATAGGAGCAGTATTATAGTAGTTATATTCTTGTACATAGGGGGTAGTATTATAGTAGTTATATTCTTGTACATAGGGGCAGTATTATAGTAGTTATATTCTTGTACATAGGAGCAGTATTATAGTAGTTATATTCTTGTACATAGGAGGTAGTATTATAGTAGTTATATTCTTATACATAGGGGGTAGTATTATAGTGGTTATATTCTTGTACATAGGAGCAGTATTATAGTAGTTATATTCTTGTACATAGGAGGAGTATTATAGTAGTTATATTCTTGTACATAGGAGTAGTATTATAGTAGTTATATTCTTGTACATAGGAGCAGTATTATAGTAGTTATATTCTTGTACATAGGAGCAGTATTATAGTAGTTATATTCTTGTACATAGGAGCAGTATTATAGTAGTTATATTCTTGTACATAGGAGTAGTATTACAGTAGTTATATTCTTGTACATAGGAGGTAGTATTATAGTAGTTATATTCTTGTACATAGGAGTAGTATTAAAGTAGTTATATTCTTGTACATAGGTGTAGTATTATAGTAGTTATATTCTTGTACATAGGAGCAGTATTATAGTAGTTATATTCTTGTACATAGGAAGTAGTATTATAGTAGTTATATTCTTGTACATAGGAGCAGTATTATAGTAGTTATATTCTTGTACATAGGAGGTAGTATTATAGTAGTTATATTCTTGTACATAGGTGGTAGTATTATAGTAGTTATATTCTCATACATAGGAGGTAGTATTATAGTAGTTATATTCTTGTACATAGGAGCAGTATTATAGTAGTTATATTCTTGTACATAGGAGGTAGTATTATAGTAGTTATATTCTCATACATAGGAGGTAGTATTATAGTAGTTATATTCTTGTACATAGGAGGTAGTATTATAGTAGTTATATTCTTGTACATAGGAGGTAGTATTATAGTAGTTATATTCTCATACATAGATGGTAGTATTATAGTAGTTATATTCTTGTACATAGGAGCAGTATTATAGTGGTTATATTCTTGTACATAGGAGTAGTATTATAGTACTTATATTCGTGTACATAGGAGCAGTATTATAGTAGTTATATTCTTGTACATAGGAGCAGTATTATAGTAGTTATATTCTTGTACATAGGAGCAGTATTATAGTAGTTATATTCTTGTACATAGGAGTAGTATTATAGTAGTTATATTCTTGTACATAGGAGCAGTATTATAGTAGTTATATTCTTGTACATAGGAGGTAGTATTATAGTAGTTATATTCTTGTACATAAGAGTAGTATTATAGTAGTTATATTCTTGTACATAGGAGCAGTATTATAGTAGTTATATTCTTGTACATAGGGGTAGTATTATAGTAGTTATATTCTTGTACATAGAAGCAGTATTATAGTAGTTATATTCTTGTACATAGGAGGTAGTATTATAGTAGTTATATTCTTGTACATAGGAGTAGTATTATAGTAGTTATATTCTTGTACATAGGAGCAGTATTATAGTAGTTATATTCTTGTACATAGGAGGTAGTATTATAGTAGTTATATTCTTGTACATAGGAGTAGTATTATAGTACTTATATTCGTGTACATAGGAGCAGTATTATAGTAGTTATATTCTTGTACATAGGAGTAGTATTATAGTACTTATATTCGTGTACATAGGAGCAGTATTATAGTAGTTATATTCTTGTACATAGGAGCAGTATTATAGTAGTTATATTCTTGTACATAGGGGTAGTATTATAGTAGTTATATTCTTGTACATAGAAGCAGTATTATAGTAGTTATATTCTTGTACATAGGAGGTAGTATTATAGTAGTTATATTCTTGTACATAGGAGTAGTAAAATAGTAGTTATATTCTTGTACATAGGAGCAGTATTATAGTAGTTATATTCTTGTACATAGGAGGTTGTATTATAGTAGTTATATTCTTGTACATAGGAGGTAGTATTATAGTAGTTATATTCTTGTACATAGGGGGCAGTATTATAGTAGTTATATTCTCATACATAGGAGGTAGTATTATAGTAGTTATATTCTTGTACATAGGAGCAGTATTATAGTGGTTATATTCTTGTACATAGGAGTAGTATTATAGTACTTATATTCGTGTACATAGGAGCAGTATTATAGTAGTTATATTCTTGTACATAGGAGCAGTATTATAGTAGTTATATTCTTGTACATAGGAGGTAGTATTATAGTAGTTATATTCTTGTACATAGGAGCAGTATTATAGTAGTTATATTCTTGTACATAGGAGCAGTATTATAGTAGTTATATTCTTGTACATAGGAGGTAGTATTATAGTAGTTATATTCTTGTACATAAGAGTAGTATTATAGTAGTTATATTCTTGTACATAGGAGTAGTATTATAGTAGTTATATTCTTGTACATAGGAGCAGTATTATAGTAGTTATATTCTTGTACATAGGGGTAGTATTATAGTAGTTATATTCTTGTACATAGAAGCAGTATTATAGTAGTTATATTCTTGTACATAGGAGGTAGTATTATAGTAGTTATATTCTTGTACATAGGAGTAGTATTATAGTAGTTATATTCTTGTACATAGGAGCAGTATTATAGTAGTTATATTCTTGTACATAGGAGGTAGTATTATAGTAGTTATATTCTTGTACATAGAAGTAGTATTATAGTACTTATATTCGTGTACATAGGAGCAGTATTATAGTAGTTATATTCTTGTACATAGGAGGTAGTATTATAGTAGTTATATTCTTGTACATAGGAGTAGTATTATAGTAGTTATATTCTTGTACATAGGAGCAGTATTATAGTAGTTATATTCTTGTACATAGGAGGTTGTATTATAGTAGTTATATTCTTGTACATAGGAGGTAGTATTATAGTAGTTATATTCTTGTACATAGGGGGCAGTATTATAGTAGTTATATTCTTGTACATAGGAGTAGTATTATAGTAGTTATATTCTTGTACATAGGAGCAGTATTATAGTAGTTATATTCTTGTACATAGGAGGTAGTATTATAGTAGTTATATTCTTGTACATAGGAGTAGTATTATAGTAGTTATATTCTTGTACATAGGAGCAGTATTATAGTAGTTATATTCTTGTACATAGGGGGCAGTATTATAGTAGTTATATTCTTGTACATAGGTGGTAGTATTATAGTAGTTATATTCTTGTACATAGGAGCAGTATTATAGTAGTTATATTCTTGTACATAGGAGGTAGTATTATAGTAGTTATATTCTTGTACATAGGAGGTAGTATTATAGTAGTTTTATTCTTGTACATAGGAGGCTGTATTATAGTAGTTATATTCTTGTACATAGGAGTAGTATTATAGTAGTTATATTCCTGTACATAGGAGCAGTATTATAGTAGTTATATTCTTGTACATGGAGTAGTATTATAGTAGTTATATTCTTGTACATAGGAGCAGTATTATAGTAGTTATATTCTTGTACATAGGAGCAGTATTATAGTAGTTATATTCTTGTACATAGTAGTATTATAGTAGTTATATTCTTGTACATAGGAGGTAGTATTATAGTAGTTATATTCTTGTACATAGGAGTAGTATTATAGTAGTTATATTCTTGTACATAGGAGTAGTATTATAGTAGTTATATTCTTGTACATAGGAGTAGTATTATAGTAGTTATATTCTTGTACATAGGAGGTAGTATTATAGTAGTTATATCCTTGTACATAGGAGTAGTATTATAGTAGTTATATTCTTGTACATAGGAGCAGTATTATAGAAGTTATATTCTTGTACATAGGAGTAGTATTATAGTAGTTATATTCTTGTACATAGGAGCAGTATTATAGTAGTTATATTCTTGTACATAGGGGGCAGTATTATAGTAGTTATATTCTTGTACATAGGAGCAGTATTATAGTAGTTATATTCTTGTACATAGGAGCAGTATTATAGTAGTTATATTCTTGTACATAGGAGCAGTATTATAGTAGTTATATTCTTGTACATAGGAGGTAGTATTATAGTAGTTATATCCTTGTACATAGGAGGTAGTATTATAGTAGTTATATTCTTGTACATAGGAGGTAGTATTATAGTAGTTATATTCTTGTACATAGGAGCGGTATTATAGTAGTTATATTCTTGTACATAGGAGTGGTATTATAGTAGTTATATTCTTGTACATAGGAGTGGTATTATAGTAGTTATATTCTTGTACATAGTAGTATTATAGTAGTTATATTCTTGTACATAGGAGCAGTATTATAGTAGTTATATTCTTGTACATAGGAGCAGTATTATAGTAGTTATATTCTTGTACAGAGGAGGTAGTATTATAGTAGTTATATTCTTGTACATAGGAGTAGTATTATAGTAGTTATATTCCTGTACATAGGAGTAGTATTATAGTAGTTATATTCTTGTACATAGGAGCAGTATTATAGTAGTTATATTCTTGTACATAGGAGCAGTATTATAGTAGTTATATTCTTGTACATAGGAGCAGTATTATATTAGTTATATTCTTGTACATAGGGGGCAGTATTATAGTAGTTATATTCTTGTACATAGGAGCAGTATTATAGTAGTTATATTCTTGTACATAGGAGTAGTATTATAGTAGTTATATTCTTGTACATAGGAGGTAGTATTATAGTAGTTATATTCTTGTACATAGGAGTGGTATTATAGTAGTTATATTCTTGTACATAGGAGTAGTATTATAGTAGTTATATTCTTGTACATAGGAGCAGTATTATAGTAGTTATATTCTTGTACATAGGAGTAGTATTATAGTAGTTATATTCTTGTACATAGGAGTGGTATTATAGTAGTTATATTCTTGTACATAGGAGTGGTATTATAGTAGTTATATTCTTGTACATAGGAGTAGTATTATAGTAGTTATATTCTTGTACATAGGAGCAGTATTATAGTAGTTATATTCTTGTACATAGGAGCAGTATTATAGTAGTTATATTCTTGTACAGAGGAGGTAGTATTATAGTAGTTATATTCTTGTACATAGGAGTAGTATTATAGTAGTTATATTCCTGTACATAGGAGTAGTATTATAGTAGTTATATTCTTGTACATAGGAGCAGTATTATAGTAGTTATATTCTTGTACATAGGAGCAGTATTATAGTAGTTATATTCTTGTACATAGGAGCAGTATTATATTAGTTATATTCTTGTACATAGGGGGCAGTATTATAGTAGTTATATTCTTGTACATAGGAGCAGTATTATAGTAGTTATATTCTTGTACATAGGAGTAGTATTATAGTAGTTATATTCTTGTACATAGGAGGTAGTATTATAGTAGTTATATTCTTGTACATAGGGGGCAGTATTATAGTAGTTATATTCTTGTACATAGGGGGCAGTATTATAGTAGTTATATCCTTGTACATAGGAGGTAGTATTATAGTAGTTATATTCTTGTACATAGGAGTAGTATTATAGTAGTTATATTCTTGTACATAGGGGCAGTATTATAGTAGTTATATTCTTGTACATAGGAGTGGTATTATAGTAGTTATATTCTTGTACATAGGAGTGGTATTATAGTAGTTATATTCTTGTACATAGGAGGTAGTATTATAGTAGTTATATTTATGATCATGGGGTTGCATTTGTATTATTTCTTCTCATTATATTTTTACTGACTTCCTGCTGTGCTTGTGTTTCTGTTGAGCAGCCCACGTGACATCTCTGGACTTCAGGTATAATATGGATTCTTTTCTCCATTGTATATTTTTCACTTAGAAACAAATTTCATTTCTTTCAAATGATTGATAAGTTCTAGACCCTTCTTTCTGTGTGTATTAATATTGTGTTGTGTATTTTGTATTCTGTTGGTTTGCTTTGTATAGCATTGTTGTGTGTTGTGCGGTATTGTATTATATTGTATCGCATTATGTTGTATTATTCTAAGTTCTATCCATATAAAGCTGATTTTTTTTCTTTCTTTCTCCCCAGAGGGCAGGTGAAATAAATGGGGAACATCACACACTCCTCCCCGCTGTCCGCTCAATGCTCTGCACCTAAGTTATTAAGGACAAGGAATAGAGAAGGAGAGGAGATTCTTTGATATGATTCTTTGTGTCTTGAGTCACTTCCATGTGATTGAGTCTCAGCGGTGGGTGATGATATTTGTTGTAGTGTTCAGACACATATGTGAGGAGTCTTAGTAACCCGCTGCAGGCGCTCCTCCCGGGGGCTCATTATACAGGAGGATATTTTTCAGGTAAAGCTCTCGGGATTTGCCAGTTGTTTTTTTCCTTATTCACATGTCATGTCTTGGGTTGGGTTCGTTCCTTGTCTGCAGAATGTGGGTGATTGAACACGTCCGGCCCTGACAACTTCATATTAGTTCAACAGTTGGTTCATGTTGTCGCTATTGTGTTAACCCCCGAGGTCCTGTGCACGGGAGAATCCCTGGCGTCCATGGAATTGTGGGCAAAATGTCAATATCCAAAGTGATTTACTGGAGACAGAAAGACTGAAAATCAAATATTACTGATCGGTGTATTATTGGGGCACTGTACAGTATATACTATATCTATTACTTATATATATACCCTGCTATATTACTGATCGGTGTATTATTGGGGCACTGTATATACTATATCTATATACTTATATATATACCCTGCTATATTACTGATCGGTGTATTATTGGGGCACTGTATATACTATATCTATATACTTATATATATACCCTGCTATATTACTGATCGGTGTATTATTGGGGCACTGTATATGCTATATCTATATACTTATATATATACCCTGCTATATTACTGATCGGTGTATTATTGGGGCACTGTATATACTATATCTATTACTTATATATATACCCTGCTATATTACTGATCGGTGTATTATTGGGGCACTGTATATACTATATCTATATACTTATATATATACCCTGCTATATTACTGATCGGTGTATTATTGGGGCACTGTATATACTATATCTATATACTTATATATATACCCTGCTATATTACTGATCGGTGTATTATTGGGGCACTGTATATACTATATCTATATACTTATATATATACCCTGCTATATTACTGATCGGTGTATTATTGGGGCACTGTATATACTATATCTATATACTTATATATATACCCTGCTATATTACTGATCGGTGTATTATTGGGGCACTGTATATGCTATATCTATATACTTATATATATACCCTGCTATATTACTGATCGGTGTATTATTGGGGCACTGTATATACTATATCTATTACTTATATATATACCCTGCTATATTACTGATCGGTGTATTATTGGGGCACTGTATATGCTATATCTATATACTTATATATATACCCTGCTATATTACTGATCGGTGTATTATTGGGGCACTGTACAGTATATACTATATCTATATACTTATATATACCCTGCTATATTACTGATCGGTGTATTATTGGGGCACTGTATATACTATATCTATATACTTATATATATACCCTGCTATATTACTGATCGGTGTATTATTGGGGCACTGTATATACTATATCTATATACTTATATATACCCTGCTATATTACTGATCGGTGTATTATTGGGGCACTGTACAGTATATACTATATCTATATACTTATATATATACCCTGCTATATTACTGATCGGTGTATTATTGGGGCACTGTATATACTATATCTATATACTTATATATACCCTGCTATATTACTGATCGGGGTATTATTGGGGCACTGTATATACTATATCTATATACTTATATATATACCCTGCTATATTACTGATCGGTGTATTATTGGGGCACTGTACAGTATATACTATATCTATATACTTATATATATACCCTGCTATATTACTGATCGGTGTATTATTGGGGCACTGTATATGCTATATCTATATACTTATATATATACCCTGCTATATTACTGATCGGGGTATTATTGGGGCACTGTATATACTATATCTATATACTTATATATATACCCTGCTATATTACAGATCGGTGTATTATTGGGGCACTGTATATACTATATCTATATACTTATATATATACCCTGCTATATTACTGATCGGTGTATTATTGGGGCACTGTACAGTATATACTATATCTATATACTTATATATATACCCTGCTATATTACTGATCGGTGTATTATTGGGGCACTGTATATACTATATCTATATACTTATATATATACCCTGCTATATTACTGATCGGTGTATTATTGGGGCACTGTATATGCTATATCTATATACTTATATATATACCCTGCTATATTACTGATCGGTGTATTATTGGGGCACTGTATATACTATATCTATATACTTATATATATACCCTGCTATATTACTGATCGGTGTATTATTGGGGCACTGTATATACTATATCTATATACTTATATATATACCCTGCTATATTACTGATCGGTGTATTATTGGGGCACTGTATATACTATATCTATATACTTATATATATACCCTGCTATATTACTGATCGGTGTATTATTGGGGCACTGTATATACTATATCTATATACTTATATATATACCCTGCTATATTACTGATCGGTGTATTATTGGGGCACTGTATATGCTATATCTATATACTTATATATATACCCTGCTATATTACTGATCGGTGTATTATTGGGGCACTGTATATACTATATCTATATACTTATATATATATACCCTGCTATATTACTGATCGGTGTATTATTGGGGCACTGTATATACTATATCTATATACTTATATATATACCCGCTATATTACTGATCGGTGTATTATTGGGGCACTGTATATACTATATCTATATACTTATATATACCCTGCTATATTACTGATCGGGTATTATTGGGGCACTGTATATACTATATCTATATACTTATATATATACCCTGCTATATTACTGATCGGTGTATTATTGGGGCACTGTATATACTAAATCTATATACTTATATATATACCCTGCTATATTACTGATCGGTGTATTATTGGGGCACTGTATATGCTATATCTATATACTTATATATATACCCTGCTATATTACTGATCGGTGTATTATTGGGGCACTGTATATACTATATCTATATACTTATATATACCCTGCTATATTACTGATCGGGGTAATTATTGGGGCACTGTATATACTATATCTATATACTTATATATATACCCTGCTATATTACTGATCGGTGTATTATTGGGGCACTGATATAGACTATATCTATATACTTATATATATACCCTGCTATGTTACTGATCGTAGTGTATGAATAGGGGCACTGTAGTATAAGCTATATCTATATACTTATATATATCCCCTGCTATATTACTGATCGGTGGTGTCAGTAATGGGGCGGGTATATACTATATCTCATATACTTATATATACCCCTGCTGCAGTAGTAATAGATGAATAGCTGATCGGTGTATTAGTTGCGGGCACTGATACATATACTATATCAGTGATATACTTATAGTATGATACCAACCTGCTATATACAGATCGGTGTAGTATAATGGAGAATAGCGACTGTATATACTATATCTATATACTTATATATAACCTGCATTATATTACTGATCGGTGTATGGGCGGGGCTGTACAACCTATAGACATGATATATAACGTCTATATACATAATATATATACCCTACTATATTACTGATCGATGTATGATCACATGCACTACAGTATATACTATATCTATATACTTATATATACACCCTGCTATATTACTGATCGGTAGTATTATTGGGGCAGCTGTACAGTATATACTATATCTATATACTTATATATATCCCCTATATTATATACTGATCGGTGTATTATTGGGGCACTGTATATACTATATCTATATACTTATATATATACTGGGTATATTACTGATAGGGGATGAATAGGGGCACTGTATATACTATATCTATATACTTATATATATACCATCTATATTACTGATGTGGGTAATATTGGGGCACTGTATATACTATATCTATATACTTATATATATACCCTGCTATATTACTGATCGGTGTATTATTGGGGCACTGTATATACTATATCTATATACTTATATATATACCATGTACATTACTGATCGGTGTATTATTGGGGCACTGTATATACTATATCTATATACATATATATATACCCTGGCTATATTACTGATCGATGTAATAGGGGCACTGTATATAACTATATCTATATACTTATATATATACCCTGCTATATTACTGATCGGTGTATTATTGGGGCACTGTATATACTATATCTATATACTTATATATAACCCTGCTATATACTGATCGGTGTATTATTGGGGCACTGTATATACTATATCAGTATATACTTATATATATACCCTGCTATATTACTGGTGGTAGTATAATAGGGGCACTGTATATACTATATCTATATACTTATATATATCACACATGCTATATTACTGATCGGTGTATTATTAGGGGGCACTGTATATACTATATCTATATACTTATATATATACCCTGCTATATTACTGAATCGGTGATATTGGGGCACTGTATATACTATATCTATATACTTATATATATACCCTGCTATATTACTGATCGGTGATGTATTAAAGGGGCACTGTATATACAATATCTACATACATTATATATATACCTCTGCATATATTACTGATCGGTGTATTATTGGGGCACTGTATATACTATATCTATATACTTATATATATACCCTGCTATATTACTGATCGGCTGTATTATTGGGGCACTGTATATACTATATCTATATACTAATATATATATACCCTGCTATATTACTGATCCGGATGTATTATGCACTGTATATACTATATCTATATACTAACAGGGGGTATATACCCCAATGCTATATACTGCTGGTGTAGTATAATAGAGGCACGTAGCTGTACTATACTATATACTTATATATATATATCTCATGCCTGATCACTGTCATTATATCAGTGATGTAGTAGTGCAGGAGGCGGGGCTGTGACAACCTCTGGCCGTCATTATATGTCATGTTGGTAGTCAGGAGTTATAGATGATTAATTGTTGTATATTTGGGTGCGGTTGATGGCGGATCACACAATATCGGTGATGTCGTCACAGAATCGGGGCTGTGATCACCGCAACAGATAACACTGGTAGGCAGAGTAGAGGAGCGGGGCCGGAGATATCAGGGGCGCAGAGATAATGATATCCCATTCTTCACTGCTCCAGGACAGAAAATCCCAATAAAGATATTCACCAGAACTGACAGCTCATTGGAATTAGTAATGTTGAAGGAGCTAGAAGAGGAAAAAGAGGAGGAATAGTCTGACGTGAGACTGGAAACCACAATGCAACTGAGGGGGAGGGGTATGCAACCTTTCACACCTGCAAATAATACAACAATGTGCTGGACAGAATACTGACAGTCAGCCTAAAGATCCCCTGAGCAGAGGAATCACTTATCAGTGATGTCAGTAACAGGGGGCGGGGCTGTGACAACCTCTCAGACATGATATATACAGCTGGTTGTCAGTAGTAATAGATGAATAGCTGTACTGTAGCATAAGGTGTGCGGATCTCATGTCTGATCACATGTCATTATATCAGTGATGTCAGTAACAGGGGGCGGGGCTGTGACAACCTCTCACACATGATATATACAGCTGGTTGTCAGTAGTAATAGATGAATAGCTGTACTGTAGTATAAGGTGTGCGGATCTCATGTCTGATCACATGTCATTATATCAGTGATGTCAGTAACAGGGGGCGGGGCTGTGACAACCTCTCAGACATGATATATACAGCTGGGTGTCAGTAGTAATAGATGAATAGCTGTACTGTAGTATAAGGTGTGCGAATCTCATGTCTGATCACATGTCATTATATTATATCAGTGATGTCAGTAACAGGGGGCGGGGCTGTGACAACCTCTCAGACATGATATATACATGGTTGTCAGTAGTAATAGATGAATAGCTGTACTGTAGTATAAGGTGTGCGGATCTCATGTCTGATCACATGTCATTATATCAGTGATGTCAGTAACAGGGGGCGGGGCTGTGACAACCTCTCACACATGACATATACAGCTGGGTGTCAGTAGTAATATTACAATTCAGTCAATGATAAGACTGGTTCACATTTTCTTCAGGTTGATTCCTGGTTTTTGTGCAGCTGCTGTTCTGTTTTTCAGCTTTCTTCTTCCTTCTGCTCCTTGAAGGCATGATGGGGGGCTCGGAGGGTTCCTCTGACTTGGTAATCTAATTAGTATTTCATTATAATCTCGGTTCTTTTCTCCAGACCCCATTAAAGGGACTGAACAGAATCAATAGATTTCAGAGCCCAAAGAAAATGGACTTAAGTGTATTTCTCATTAAACATCAATGAGGCCGGCGCACATTAAAGTGCAGGGAGGAGAGATTTCTTACACGCTAATGAAAAAGCCTCGAGCCCCGGTGCGGTGTTTGGGGTGGGGGATGGGGGGTCAGAGTGGGGGGGGGGGGACGGCCGGGAAATGATTCTCAGTAACATACATCATGGAGTCACAGAGAGCCCGGATAATTCTTCTCATAACATTAATGCACTTTATCACCAGGAAATTTAGCTATCAATTTATTTGTTATGACATGCTGGGGGTTGTAGTTCCTGGACTGCTGGAGAGCCAGGGATTGTGGTTTAGTGGGCAGACATCCCAGACTCTCGTGACCTGTGGAATTTTTTTTTATTTTTTTTGCAATTTTACGGGGTTATTTGATTTGGAAAGAGTTAATAGTCGTTTTAAGGTAATTAGTAAAATTTATAGGACCAAGGAAAATATATAGAATATATTGCAGACTTTTCTATGCTTCTTTCTCTACTTATCAAGTTGCTCATTCATTTTCCAAAACCCTTCGCTCACTCTGAAACCTCTACTGAATCTGTCTTGGTGTACCAAGATGTATTGTCAGCTCGCAGGAGCATCAGATTACATGCGCCTATAGAAATGGCTCTGAGTAAGTGAGAAGCAGAGACCTGGGCACAGAGCTGGTGCTGCAGCTACTAGTAAGTGTTTTATTCACATCCATTCAGGTCGCTGATTCTCTATAATGTCCTGCATGATCCTGCTGTTGCTGCTGAATGAATGAGTGAGAGTTATGGAGCAGAATCTCCTGTCTATGGGACACATTATAGATGTAACCCTCTGGCCACCAGCTCAGGGGGCACTGAGAATTAGTGCTAGAGCCTGCAGAGGGGAAAACTGCAGAATGCAAATTGTATCACCAGAAATAGTCTCATCCTAAAAATGTAACAGCTATGAGGCTGTCATTATCGCATCTCCAGAGTCATGGCTGTCCGTTGTCCTGGCTCTCTGACCCTCACTTTCTAGCAGCCAGTCACATGACCTCTTGATGGTTGCCTGATCTGGCTGCAGTTTTCCCTTTCCTCTCCTCAGTGCTTCATATGACTAGTATATTACTGTCTGTACGATAACTTTTGTGCACGTCACGCAGTTTATATTTGCGGATTTGAGTGATTTGTGGTTTATTGTTTCCAGATTAAATAAAAACAAGTAAACTGCGGCTCAGGAGAATTATCAGGATTAAGACGCTGCAGAAGAATTGAATTCCCTCAGATTAAATGTTTTATTATTTTGATTTGGTAGGAATCTTCTTGCCGATTACAGCGAAGACTTAGTGTGAGATTACCTGCTGAAACCCAGACACGAGGAGGGCCGGAGTCATTAGAATGACAATCCGGGGGGGGGGGGAAGAGTCAGTGTGCAGGGGAGGGGGCGACAATAATCTCATCTCTTAGATGTGCACTAAAGGGGTCCTTGATTGTAAACATGAGAGGTCGCCGCATTGTAAATATGACCCCTAGAGGTCACCGCATTGTACGCATGACCACTAGAGGTCGCCGCATTGTAAATATGACCCCTAGAGGTCGCCGCATTGTACGCATGACCCCTAGAGGTCGCCACATTGTAAATATGACCCCTAGAGGTCGCCACATTGTAAATATAACCACTAGAGGTCGCCGCATTGTAAACATGACCCCTAGAGGTCGCCACATTGTAAATATAACCACTAGAGGTCGCCGCATTGTAAACATGACCACTAGAGGTCGCCGCATTGTAAATATGACCACTAGAGGTCGCTGCATTGTACACATGACCCTTAGAGGTCGCTGCATTGTAAATATAACCACTGGAGGTCACCGCATTGTAAATATGACCACTAGAGGTCGCCGCATTGTACGCATGACCACTAGAGGTCGCCACATTGTACACATGACCACTAGAGGTCGCCGCATTGTAATTATGACCACTAGAGGTCGCCGCATTGTACGCATGACCACTAGTATGTATCATGGCAGGTGATATGTATCACTCTGGAGTCCACACTGATTACTTTGCAGACTATTGGTGCTTCTTACACCAGCTCAGATGTCCCCTTAAGGCCTCCACATTGGAGTGAATCCATGTAACACATAAACATTGACAATAAATATTACTGCATTTTATACATTTACTGTCAATTTAAGCCACACCCCAAACTGGAAAGTCCCGCCCATGAGGAGAACATGCAGAAAATATAGGCCAAACTCTACAGAAATTTGACTCCCAGCACCCGCAGTGTCCGTAGTAGGAGTGCCCAGCATTGTAATATGACGGCCAGTGTACAGTCATGGCCAAAAGTTTAGAGAATGATACAAATATTAATTTTTACAAAGTCTACTGCTTCAGTTTTTCTAATGGCAATTTGCATATACTCCAGAATGTTATAAAGAGTGATCAGCTTAACAGCAATTACTTGCAAAGTCAATATTTGCCTAGAAAATGAACTTTATCCCCCAAAACACATTTCAACATCATTGCAGCCCTGCCTTAAAAGGACCACCTAACATCGTTTCAGTGATTGCTCCATTAACACAGGTGTGGGTGTTGATGAGGACAGGGCTGGAGATCAATCTGTCATGATTAAGTAAGAATGACACCACTGGACACTTTAAAAGGAGGCTGGTGCTTGCCATCATTGTTTCTCTTCTGTTAACCATGGTTATCCCTAAAGAAACACGTGCAGTCATCATTGCACTGCACAAAAATGGCCTAACTGGGAAGAGTATTGCAGCTAGAAAGATTGCACCTCAGTCAACAATCTATCGCATCATCAAGAACTTCAAGGAGAGAGGTTCCATTGGTGCCAAAAAGGCTCCAGGGCGCCCAAGAAAGACCAGCAAGCGGCAGGACCGTCTCTTAAAAGTGTTTCAGCTGCGGGATGGGGCTACCAGCAGTGCAGAGCTTGCTGAGGAATGGCAGCAGGCAGGTGTGAGTGCATCTGCACGCACTGTGAGGCGGAGACTCTTGGAGCAAGGCCTGGTCTCAAGGAGGGCAGCAAAGAAGCCACTTCTCTCCAGAAAAAACATCAGGGACAGACTGATATTCTGCAAAAGGTACAGGGAGTGGACTGCTGAGGACTGGGGGGAAAGTCATTTTCTCTGATGAATCCCCTTTTCCATTGTTTGGAACATCTGGAAAACAGCTTATTCGGAGAAGAAGAGGTGAGCGCTACCACCAGTCTTGTCTCATGCCAACTGTAAAGCATCCTGAAACCATTCATGTGTGGGGTTGCTTCTCAGCCAAGGAAATCGGCTCTCTCACAGTCTTGCCTAAAAACACAGCCATGAATAAAGAATGGTACCAGAATGTCCTCCAAGAGCAACTTCTCCCAACCGTCCAAGAGCAGTTTGGCGCTCAACAATGCCTTTTCCAGCATGATGGAGCACCTTGCCATAAAGCAAAGGTGATAACTAAATGGCTCAGGGAACAAAACATAGAGATTTTGGGTCCATGGCCTGGAAACTCGCCAGATCTTAATCCCATTGAGAACTTGTGGTCAATCATCAAGAGACGGGTGGACAAACAAAAACCAACAAATTCAGACAAAATGAAAGCATTGATTCTGCAAGAATGGACTGCTATCAGTCAGGATTTGGTCCAGAAGTTGATTGAGAGCATGCCAGGGAGAATTGCAGAGGTCCTGAAGAAGAAGGGTCAACACTGCAAATATTGACTTGCTGCATTAACTCATTCTAACTGTCAATATAAGCTTCTGTTACTCATAATATGAATGCAATTCTATTTCTGTATGTGATAAAAACATCTGACAAACACACATAAAAACCAGAGGGCAGCCGATCATGTGAAAATAGAATATTTGTGTCATTCTCAAAACTTTTGGCCATGACTGTATATAGATGGAAGTGCTGAGTATATAGAAGGCAGTGCTGAGTATATAGAGGGCAGTGCTGAGTATATAGAGGGCAGTGCTGAGTATATAGAGGGCGGTGCTGAGTATATACAGGGCGGTGCTGAGTATATAGAAGGCAGTGCTGAGTATATAGAGGGCAGCAGATCATGTGAAAATAGAATATTTGTGTCATTCTCAAAACTTTTGGCCATGACTGTATATTCTGCAGTAATGTGCCGTGTATACAGTATAGACCTGGGGGCCCCGATGTCATTACAATGGCCGCTCAGCCCCTTCTCCATTATCCCCTCACAATATACAGAAGAGAGATGAGAAGGGAGCGACGGCCGCACATGCTGAGGCTCCAGCTCTGTAAGGGTATATATATGTATATATATGTATATACTGTAACATGTCATCAGGTGTATAACACAATACTAGACAGCAGCTCTGGATGTGACTGGAGTATATAGGACATAGGAGGGCTGGAGCTGAGCTGCCCATTACACATTTAATATGGGGCTGAGCTCTTTCTATACAGTAATTCTCCACATTCAGGACGTACCGCTCTGTACGCTTCACAGCTGGCAGCATCCTGCCCAGGGACGAACCCATCTGCTGAGCCCAAGAACACGGCTCCTTCTGTGCTGTGTGAACACGACCTTGTGCCAGACTCACATTGTCCTTCAGAGAAAGATCTCATCAGCTGCCGGGTCTATTTGTCTACAATCTCCGAAATCCTGAAATTTTCATCAGTCCCTTCATGTGCAAAAAGTAGAAAATAGTAATTGTGAGAGGAAAAAGCTGGAAGAATGTCGAGCGACGGATATGTGAGATCCTGAAATACTCTGTGCTGCTGGGGCCCCGGCTCCTCCCACTATGTAACTCTCACCCTGTGACCTCCTATAAGAGCAGCACACTCCTCTCCTGAAATACTCTGTACTGCTGGGGACCCTGCTCCTCCCACTATGTAACTCTCACCCTGTGACCTCCTCTATAAGATCAGCACACTCCTCTCCTGAAATACTCTGTGCTGCTGGGGACCTGCTCCTCCCACTATGTAACTCTCACCCTGTGACCTCCTCTATAAGATCAGCACACTCCTCTCCTGAAATACTCTGTGCTGCTGGGGACCCTGCTCCTCCCACTATGTAACTCTCACCCTGTGACCTCCTCTATAAGATCAGCACACTCCTCTCCTGAAATACTCTGTACTGCTGGGGACCCTGCTCCTCCCACTATGTAACTCTCACCCTGTCACCTCCCCTATAAGATCAGCACACTCCTCTCCTGAAATACTCTGTACTGCTGGGGACCCTGCTCCTCCCACTATGTAACTCTCACCCTGTGACCTCCCTATAAGACCAGCACACTCCTCTCCTGAAATAATCTGTACTGCTGGGGACCTGCTCCTCCCACTATGTAACTCTCACCCTGTGACCTCCCCTACAAGATCAGCACACTCCTCTCCTGAAATACTCTGTGCTGCTGGGGACCTGCTCCTCCCACTATGTAACGCTCACCCTGTGACCTCCACTATAAGATCAGCACACTCCTCTCCTGAAATACTCTGTACTGCTGGGGACCTGCCCCTCCCACTATGTACTCTCACCCTGTGACCTCCCTATAAGGTCAGCACACCCTCCCTGAATACTCTGTACTGCTGGGGACCTGCTCCTCCCACTATGTAACTCTCACCCTGTGACCTCCTCTATAAGATCAGCACACTCCTCTCCTGAAATACTCTGTACTGCTGGGGACCCTGCTCCTCCCACTATGTAACTCTCACCCTGTGACCTCCCCTATAAGATCAGCACACTCCTCTCCTGAAATACTCTGTACTGCTGGGGACCCTGCTCCTCCCACTATGTAACTCTCACCCTGTGACCTCCCTATAAGGTCAGCACACTCCTCTCCTGAAATACTCTGTGCTGCTGGGGACCCTGCTCCTCCCACTATGTAACTCTCAACCTGTGACCTCTATAAGATCAGCACACTCCCTCCTGAAAACTCTGTACTGCTGGGGACCTGCTCCTCCACTATGTAACTCTCACCCTGTGACCTCCTCTATAAGATCAGCACGCTCCTCTCCTGAAATACTCTGTACTGCTGGGGACCTGCTCCTCCCACTATGTAACTCTCACCCTGTGACCTCCCTATAAGATCAGCACACTCCTCTCCTGAAATACTCTGTACTGCTGGGGACCCTGCTCCTCCCACTATGTAACTCTCACCCTGTGACCTCCCTATAAGATCAGCACACTCCTCTCCTGTAATACTCTGTACTGCTGGGGACCCTGCTCCTCCCACTATGAACCTCACCCTGTGACCTCCCTATAAGATCAGCACACTCCCTCCTGTAATACTCTGTACGCTGGGGACCCGCTCCTCCCACTATGTAACCTCACCCTGGACCTCCTCTATAAGGTCAGCCCTCCCTCCTGTAATACTCTGTCTGCTGGGGACCTGCTCCTCCCACTATGTAACTCTCACCCTGTGACCTCCCCTATAAGATCAGCACACTCCTCTCCTGAAATACTCTGTGCTGCTGGGGACCCTGCTCCTCCCACTATGTAACTCTCACCCTGTGACCTCCACTATAAGATCAGCACACTCCTCTCCTGAAATCCTCTGTGCTGCTGGGGACCCTGCTCCTCCCACTATGTAACTCTCACCCTGTGACCTCCCCTATAAGGTCAGCACACTCCTCTCCTGAAATACTCTGTGCTGCTGGGGACCCTGCTCCTCCCACTATGTAACTCTCACCCTGTGACCTCCTCTATAAGATCAGCACAGTGCTCTCCTGAAATACTCTGTGCTGCTGGGGACCCTGCTCCTCCCACTATGTAACTCTCACCCTGTGGAGAGACAGGGCCCCCCTATAAGTCAGCCACCCCCCTAACTCTGTGCTGCTGGGGACCCGGCCCAGAGAGCACAAGAGACTGACCCTGTGGAGAGACAGAGGAAGAGACAGAGGAAGAGAGACAGAGGTCACTCCACAACCGACCCACAGGTCATGAATGGTCAACGTCAAGGTGTGACATCTGTGACTTCACCTATATCTTTTAACCCCTCAATGGTCTTTAGACCAAGTTCTTCTAACCTGATCTCTTTGCTCATACAATCCTATCACCCATCTTCAAGTTTTCCATTGACTCGAACCTTAGGATTTGGTATCAGCGGCTCCTGGAGATTTTGTCTAGGACATCACTTGTTGGTATAAACCCTCATGACCCCCTGATGGTGGATCCAAGTACTATATAGCAGCTTTATGGTAATATCCAGGACTTGACTATGTAACCCACGTTGCGCCCACCTCCTTACACTGTCTCTATAAGAACCCTCTACTATGGGGTCTATCCACACTTTTGGGCCTGGGTTCATTGTGTATTGTTATACCGCCCTTGTGTACCCAACTACCTGCTCCGATCGGGTCAACATCAGATCTTGTGAGGACAATAAAAAACACAACAAAAAAGTGAGAAATCAGAAACTTTGTATCCTCTCCAATTCCGATGATTGTGAAGTCACCACCGCGGCCGCCGCCATTTACTTCCCATTCGATAATTTACACCTAATATGACTCTCGGCTTTGTCATTGGTGGCAAATAGGACGGTATATAAAAGCCACAGAGTGTCACTGCGTATAAATAATGAAAATGAATGTGTCAGGGCTCACGTGAGGCGTTCTGCTATCAGAGGGAATAACTATGGCGCAGTTATGGCGTCTCTACATTCCGCCGCCGTCTCTCTCCTGAGGAAGCTAATAGACTGCGAAGAAGCTTCCCGCACAGATCTGCGCTAATGATAAAGGAGAGCGGAATAATGATCCATTCCCTTCTGCGCTCCTTCAGCTTATAATAAAGAAAAGAGACATTAAACCTCCAGCTCCTTGAAATATCTTCCAGATGCCGCAGGTTGCGTTCACCGCTGCCGCCGCCGCCGCCCCCCCCCCCGCCGCCGCCACCTCTCATTTTCTCCTGTATCTTTTGTTTATGTAACATGAATATATGGCCGACTCCCAATATAAGAAAATCCAATTACTTCCTGCTCCTCGTAGATGATGATCCAAAAATTGGCTCCAACGTGATTGATGCTCCTGCGGGTCTCGGGGTGTGGAGCGGCATCTGAGCTTGATATGGTGCAGATCAGAGGACGTCAGGGCCGGTGTACTGTGTCTGCCATAGGGGACACCCATGGAGATGAGGATCGGGCTATGCTCACCATTGTGTGCAGTACCCGGGACCCAGATGAGAGTCCCTGATTGCTGCTCAGAAGCCTGGGGGCACCATGGCCGACACTGAGGCACTCCGCTTGTCATGGTTATGGTGGAGCTACAGGGCTTTACACCTACACTTGTTATAGGAACATTATGGCTGGCACTGTTATGGGGGCACTGTGAGACAAAACTGGTATCTACGATTACTGTCTAAAAAACTACAAGGAAAGTAAATCTGCACCCTAACACCCCTGGGGGGCTAAGGCGTTTCAGGTCCTCGCGTTGTTCCATCAAGTTTTTCAGGTGGCCTATGGTATTTCAGAGGTTAACTTCTCTGGTGGTCAAAAGTATTCCAAGGGTTAACATCCCTGGTGGTCTAGAGTTTTTGGGTAGTACGATCTCTGGTGGACTAAAGTATTTCAGAGGTTACAGTCCCTGGTATTTCAGGAGTTCACTTTACTGGTGGTATGAGATATTTTGAGGGTTAACGTCCCTGGTGGTCCGAAGTCTTGGCACTCAGCTCTTTCCATGTGCATTGTCAAGAGTTAATATCACTGGTGTTTAAGGTATTCTGAGGGTTAATAACCCTATTTTAGGACCTAATACCCCTGGTGGTCTAGAGTTTTTTGAGGGTTACTATCCCTGTTGCACTTAAGTATTTCAGAAGTTACAGTCCCTGGAATTCTTGCTATTTCAGGGGTTCACTTCCCTGGTGGTCCGGGGTCTTGGCATCCAGCTCTATAGTCTTGCTCCTCAGTGCAGTTCTGGAACTTTCTGTGTACATTGTCAGGATTAGATGGTTCCCATTCTTTGCCATTGGGCTGAGGTCCTGGAATTGATGAGTGAGATCCAGCAGAAGGTCGCGGCGCTCGCCGATGACTCGCATTATTTCCAGGTTTCATGTCTTCTCGCAGTGGGATTAGTCAGATGTGGATTGAGCCGCTTTCGGAAGTCATTTTGTTCCCCCGGATAATTTTGCTGCTTATGTTGCGGTTGAGACCTGGAGATTATCCATCCGCTGCTCGCGGTGCCGCTCCACATAATAACCAGGACACGTGAGCCGGCGAGACGGGGAATAGAGGAGAGATTTCAGATTAATTAACTCGACTCAATCACAGGTTTTAATTTTGGCTTCAAATATGAAAGATTCTGAGCTGATAAATCCTGGTGATTGGGTGGAGGGAGGGGGCACAGTGATGTCTGTGAGGGTCCATCCACAGAGTGCAGAGTCTACTGTGAGGGTCTGATCACTGGGTGCAGCGTCTACTGTGAGGGTCTGATCACTGGGTGCAGCGTCTACTGTGAGGGTCCAACCGCAGGGTGCAGAGTCTACTGTGAGGGTCTGATCACTGGGTGCAGCGTCTACTGTGAGGGTCTGATCACTGGGTGCAGCGTCTACTGTGAGGGTCCAACCGCAGGGTGCAGAGTCTACTGTGAGGGTCCAACCATAGAGTGCAGCGTCTACTGTGAGGGTCTGATCACTGGGTGCAGCATCTACTGTGAGGGTCCAACCGCAGGGTGCAGCGTCTACTGTGAGGGTCTGATCACTGGGTGCAGCGTCTACTGTGAGGGTCTGATCACTGGGTGCAGCGTCTACTGTGAGGGTCTGATCACTGGGTGCAGCGTCTACTGTGAGGGTCTGATCACTGGGTGCAGCGTCTACTGTGAGGGTCCAACCGCAGGGTGCAGAGTCTACTGTGAGGGTCCAACCATAGAGTGCAGCGTCTACTGTGAGGGTCTGATCACTGGGTGCAGCGTCTACTGTGAGGGTCTATCCACAGAGTGCAGCATCTACTGCGAGGGTCCAACCACAGGGTGCAGCATCTACTGTGAGGGTCCAACCGCAGGGTGCAGTGTCTACTGTGAGGGTCCAACCGCAGGGTGCAGCGTCTACTGTGAGGGTCCAAACGCAGGGTGCAGCGTCTACTGTGAGTGTCCAACTGCAGAGTGCAGTGTCTACTGTGAGTGTCCAACTGCAGAGTGCAGCGTCTACTGTGAGGGTCCAACCGCAGAGTGCAGTGTCTACTGTGAGGGTCCAACCGCAGGGTGCAGCGTCTACTGTGAGGGTCCAACCACAGGGTGCAGTGTCTACTGTGAGTGTCCAACTGCAGAGTGCAGCGTCTACTGTGAGGGTCCATCCACAGAGTGTAGCATCTACTGTGAGGGTCCAACCGCAGGGTGCAGCGTCTACTATGAGGGTCCAACCACAGGATGCAGCGTCTACTGTGAGGGTCCGACCACTTTGCGCAGCGTATTCTGTGATGGACAAACCGCAGGATGCAGAGTCTACTGTGAGGGTCCAGAGGGAAATGCAGCATCTATTTTGAGAGTCCAGCTGCAAGTCAGTGAGGGTCTGATCACTGGGTGCAGCGTCTACTGTGAGGGTCTGATCACTGGGTGCAGCGTCTACTGTGAGGGTCTGATCACTGGGTGCAGCGTCTACTGTGAGGGTCCAACCGCAGGGTGCAGAGTCTACTGTGAGGGTCCAACCATAGAGTGCAGCGTCTACTGTGAGGGTCTGATCACTGGGTGCAGCGTCTACTGTGAGGGTCTATCCACAGAGTGCAGCATCTACTGCGAGGGTCCAACCACAGGGTGCAGCATCTACTGTGAGGGTCCAACCGCAGGGTGCAGTGTCTACTGTGAGGGTCCAACCGCAGGGTGCAGCGTCTACTGTGAGGGTCCAAACGCAGGGTGCAGCGTCTACTGTGAGTGTCCAACTGCAGAGTGCAGTGTCTACTGTGAGTGTCCAACTGCAGAGTGCAGCGTCTACTGTGAGGGTCCAACCGCAGAGTGCAGTGTCTACTGTGAGGGTCCAACCACAGGGTGCAGTGTCTACTGTGAGTGTCCAACTGCAGAGTGCAGCGTCTACTGTGAGGGTCCATCCACAGAGTGTAGCATCTACTGTGAGGGTCCAACCGCAGGGTGCAGCGTCTACTATGAGGGTCCAACCACAGGATGCAGCGTCTACTGTGAGGGTCCGACCACTTTGCGCAGCGTATTCTGTGATGGACAAACCGCAGGATGCAGAGTCTACTGTGAGGGTCCAGAGGGAAATGCAGCATCTATTTTGAGAGTCCAGCTGCAAGTCAGTGAGGGTCTGATCTCAGGACTCCTTAACCACTTCCATACCAGGCACATTTTCAAGTCTTTTGTATGTGCGGTTTTGGAGGGCTATAACATTTTTATAATTTGCGTTATTCAACTAATTTCTGCGTCTTTTTTCGGTGACACCTAGGGCTTTATTTTTATGTTGTTTTTATTTTTGTATGTGTTTTAATTTTTTTTATATCTGGGAAAATATAAACAGAAGAGGAGGGAAAACGGGTCCATTTTTCACTTTTCTTTTTTTTTTTATTTAATAAGACAAAGTTCTACTAAAAAACGTAAAATAGTTTTCACTCTCTGTTACGGTAATTTTTATTTTTTAAGGTGTCGTCGGGGGTGGAGCTATAACCTGTAATAAGGGCGTTTTATTGGCATATTATTTTATTTACTTTTTTAATTATTTTATTTACATTTTTTTTTTACTTTTCTATACATTTTTTTTTTTTTTACATTGTGTCCCCATAAGGTCATAATAAACCTTTGAGGACATCTGACCACTTTTTTTTTTTGTTGGGGAGGCTGATCTCCCCTGTAACTGGGGCTGGTACATTTAGCTCTAGTTGCAGGAGGAACGTTGCTTTCACATAACTATAGAGCTGATCTGGGTCCTGTAGGCCCAGCAGCTCCAACAGACGCCGGATCGGAGGAGAGCCGCAAGATGGCGGCGCCCATAGCGCTGTATACAACGCTCATTGAGCACTGTATACACGGCGATCGGGATGGCCTTCCCTGCCTTCTCTATGGGAGCTCCGGCTGAAGTTACCGCTGGCTCCCTGTTTCAGTAGCTGCACGATTTTGTGCAGTTGCTGAATTCCTTCTGGACATATATAGTCTATGGGCGATATGGAAGTGGTTTTAAGGTCTGTGAGGGTCTGGATACAAGATGCCCTGATATTTATGAAGGTCTGACTGCAGAACAAACTGATGTCTGTGAGGGTCCAGGTACAAGACGCCCTGATATCTGTGAGGTCTGGCTGCTGGACGCAGGGACTTTATTGTGCTCCAAATGTTTTGAGGGGTGACTCTTGTACCTGATTCATATAACGCATTGCTCTTCTATACAGTATATACATACAGTGCACAGTATCACTTCTCTCCTCCTGTATATATGGACAGTGCACAGTACCACTTCTATCCTCCTGTATATATGGACAGTGCACAGTACCACTTCTCTTATCCTGTATATATGGGCAGTGCACAGTACCACTTCTCTTATCCTGTATATATGGACAGTGCACAGTACTACTTCTCTTTCCTGTATGTCGGATGCACAGTAGCACTTCTCTTTCCTGTATGTTGATGCACAGTAGCACTTCTCTCTCCTGTATGTCGGATGCACAGTACCACTTCTCTTTTCTGTATATGGGATGCACAGTACCACTTCTCTTTCCTGTATATGGGATGCACAGTAGCACTTCTCTTTCCTGTACGTCGGATGCACAGTAGCACTTCTCTTTCCTGTATGTCGGATGCACAGTAGCTGGGGCTTCTCTTTCCTGTATGTCGGATGCACAGTAGCACTTCTCTTTCCTGTATGTCGGATGCACAGTACCACTTCTCTTTCCTGTATGTCGTATGCACAGTACCACTTCTCTTTCCTGTATGTCGGATGCACAGTACCACTTCTCTTTCCTGTATGTTGATGCACAGTAGCACTTCTCTTTCCTGTATGTTGGATGCACAGTACCACTTCTCTTTCCTGTATGTCAGATGCACAGTATCACTTCTCTTTCCTGTATGTCGGATGCACAGTACCACTTCTCTTGTCCTGTATATATAGACAGTGCACAGTACCACTTCTCTCCTCCTGTATATATGGACAGTGCACAGTACCACTTCTCTCCTCCTGTATATATGGACAGTGCACAGTAGCACTTCTCTTATCCTGTATATATGGACAGTGCACTTCTCTTTCCTGTATGTCGGATGCACAGTAGTACTTCTCTTTCCTGTATGTTGGATGCACAGTACCACTTCTCTTTCCTGTATGTTGGATGCACAGTACCACTTCTCTTTCCTGTATGTCGGATGCACAGTAGCACTTCTCTTTCCTGTATGTCGGATGCACATTACCACTTCTCTTTCCTGTACATCGGATGCACAGTACCACTTCTCTTTCCTGTATGTCGGATGCACAGTAGCACTTCTCTCTCCTGTATGTCGGATGCACAGTAGCACTTCTCTCTCCTGTATGTCGGATGCACAGTAGCACTTCTCTTTCCTGTATGTCGGATGCACAGTAGCACTTCTCTTTCCTGTATGTCGGATGCACAGTAGCACTTCTCTTTCCTGTATGTCGGATGCACAGTAGCACTTCTCTTTCCTGTATGTCGGATGCACAGTAGCACTTCTCTTTCCTGTATGTCGGATGCACAGTACCACTTCTCTTTCCTGTATGTCGGATGCACAGTACCACTTCTCTTTCCTGTATGTCGGATGCACAGTAGCACTTCTCTTTCCTGTACGTTGGATGCACAGTACCACTTCTCTTTCCTGTATGTTGATGCACAGTAGCACTTCTCTTTCCTGTATGTTGGATGCACAGTACCACTTCTCTTTCCTGTATGTCGGATGCACAGTATCACTTCTCTCTTCCTGTATGTCGGACATGCACAGTACCACTTCTCTTGTCCTGTATATATAGACAGTGCACAGTACCACTTCTCTCCTCCTGTGTATATGGACAGTGCACAGTACCACTTCTCTCCTCCTGTATATATGGACAGTGCACAGTACCACTTCTCTTATCCTGTATATATGGACAGTGCACAGTACCACTTCTCTTATCCTGTATATATGGACAGTGCACTTCTCTTTCCTGTATGTCGGATGCACAGTAGCACTTCTCTTTCCTGTACGTCGGATGCACAGTACCACTTCTCTTTCCTGTATGTCGGATGCACAGTAGCACTTCTCTTTCCTGTATGTCGGATGCACAGTACCACTTCTCTTTCCTGTATGTCGGATGCACAGTAGCACTTCTCTTTCCTGTATGTCGGATGCACAGTAGCACTTCTCTTTCCTGTATGTCGGATGCACAGTACCACTTCTCTTTCCTGTATGTTGGATGCACAGTAGCACTTCTCTTTCCTGTATGTCGGATGCACAGTACCACTTCTCTTTCCTGTATGTCGGATGCACAGTAGCACTTCTCTTTCCTGTATGTCGGATGCACAGTAGCACTTCTCTTTCCTGTATGTCGGATGCACAGTACCACTTCTCTTTCCTGTATGTTGGATGCACAGTAGCACTTCTCTTTCCTGTATGTCGGATGCACAGTACCACTTCTCTTGCTGGTTACCACTCTTGCTAACTTTCCTCCTGTTGATCTTATCCCTTTGCCACCTGATTGGGCGCAGGTTACAGTTTTGGATGTCACATTTATAATGCAGCCACCTGGCAGATGTCATGTGACAAAGTTCGCCGCTCATTAACGTCGCTCTTCTCGCGCTCTGTGCATACGGCGCCTCTTCTGTCCCCCCCTCCCCCCTCTTTGGGTCTTAATATGGTGGCAGCGAGATATACATTCAAGCATTGATGATCGAAGAAGTTCTGGCAGATGCTTTGTGTCACCATGGAAACCGGCGTCAATTACCTCCTAATTAATGGAGCTGTGGATTTAGTTTCCATGATCCTCCACAATTACCGTTCACACCCCGCGATTATGATGGAGTTAGTTCCATGTTCTCGGGTGATAAGTGGATGAGACGTTCACAGCTGCGATCATCCTGCCGACAACTTTCATCATGACACGCGCTCTTCACAGGAAGCGCCGGCCCTTTAACTGTAGGTGTCGCCACAATGTATCCAAATTGTAACAGCAGGAAACGATCTCACAAATCACAGCAATGCCGGGTCCTGGGAGACAATGGAGGGGGTTGCATGTGTGAGACCCCCCTTAAAAGGCCAGTCCAGTCTCATAGAACTGAAGCCCAGCTAAGGTAGCCATAAAAAAAAACACTGTGAGAAAAAACATTTTTTATTGAGTTTTTGCAGTTTTTTTTTCTTCTCCTAATAAAAATATAGGGAAAATTCTCGCTATTCCGCACCTGAAGTTACCATGAAATATTTTGAAAAACACCACAGATCTTCTGCAGCTTTTTTTTTTCCAGCAAACTATAAAATGTACCTTAGTCTAAAGGGTTTATTAAAAAAACTGACATTTACCGTCTAGCCACAAGATAATTGATATAGGTGTGGTCCCTGGGGGCCCCACTCAGGGCCCCCCTCCAGTATTGAGAATGTCGGTCCCTTTATTATTATTATTATTATTGTTTATTTATATAGCATCATTAATTCCATGGTGCTGTACATTATTATATTAATTCCATGGTGCTCTGTACATTATTATATTAATCCCATGGTGCTCTGTACATTATTATATTAATTCCATGGTGCTGTACATTATTATATTAATTCCATGGGGCTGTACATTATTATATTAATCCCATGGTGCTGTACATTATTATATTAATTCCATGGTGCTGTACATTATTATATTAATTCCATGGTGCTCTGTACATTATTATATTACTTCCATGGTGCTCTGTACATTATTATATTAATCCCATGGTGCTGTACATTATTATATTAATTCCATGGTGCTCTGTACATTATTATATTAATTCCATGGTGCTGTACATTATTATATTAATTCCATGGAGCTGTACATTATTATATTAATTCCATGGGGCTCTGTACATTATTATATTAATCCCATGGTGCTCTGTACATTATTATATTAATCCCATGGTGCTCTGTACATTATTATATTAATTCCATGGTACTGTACATTATTATATTAATCCCATGGTGCTCTGTACATTATTATATTAATTCCATGGTGCTGTACATTATTATATTAATCCCATGGTGCTGTACATTATTATATTAATCCCATGGTGCTCTGTACATTATTATATTAATCCCATGGTGCTCTGTACATTATTATATTAATCCCATGGTGCTGTACATTATTATATTAATCCCATGGTGCTCTGTACATTATTATATTAATCCCATGGTGCTGTACATTATTATATTAATTCCATGGTACTGTACATTATTATATTAATCCCATGGTGCTGTACATTATTATATTAATCCCATGGTGCTCTGTACATTATTATATTAATCCCATGGTGCTGTACATTATTATATTAATTCCATGGTGCTGTACATTATTATATTAATCCCATGGTGCTGTACATTATTATATTAATCCCATGGTGCTCTGTACATTATTATATTAATCCCATGGTGCTGTACATTATTATATTAATTCCATGGTGCTGTACATTATTATATTAATCCCATGGTGCTCTGTACATTATTATATTAATTCCATGGTGCTCTGTACATTATTATATTAATCCCATGGTGCTGTACATTATTATATTAATTCCATGGTGCTCTGTACATTATTATATTAATTCCATGTGCTGTACATTATTATATTAATCCCATGGTGCTCTGTACATTATTATATTAATTCCATGGTGCTGTACATTATTATATTAATCCCATGGTGCTGTACATTATTATATTAATTTCATGGTACTGTACATTATTATATTAATCCCATGGTGCTGTACATTATTATATTAATTCCATGGTGCTCTGTACATTATTATATTACTTCCATGGTGCTGTACATTATTATATTAATTCCATGGTTCTGTACATTATTATATTAATTCCATGGTGCTCTGTACATTATTATATTAATTCCATGGTGCTGTACATTATTATATTAATTCCATGGTGCTCTGTACATTATTATATTAATTCCATGGGGCTGTACATTATTATATTAATTCCATGGGGCTGTACATTATTATATTAATTCCATGGGGCTCTACATTATTATATTAATTCCATGGGGCTGTACATTATTATATTAATGCCATGGTGCTCTGTACATTATTATATTAATCCCATGGTGCTCTGTACATTATTATATTAATTCCATGGTGCTCTACATTATTATATTAATCCCATGGTGCTCTGTACATTATTATATTAATTCCATGGTGCTCTGTACATTACTATATTAATCCCATGGTGCTGTACATTATTATATTAATCCCATGGTGTTGAACATTATTATATTAATTCCATAGTGCTCTGTACATTATTATATTAATCCCATGGTGCTCTGTGCATTATTATATTAATCCCATGGTGCTCTGTACATTATTATATTACTTCCATGGTGCTGTACATTATTATATTAATTCCATAGTGCTCTGTACATTATTATATTAATCCCATGGTGCTGTACATTATTATATTAATTCCATGGTGCTCTGTACATTATTATATTAATTCCATAGTGCTCTGTACATTATTATATTAATTCCATGTTGCTCTGTACATTATTATATTAATCCCATGGTGCTGTACATTATTATAGTAATCCCATGGTGCTGTACATTATTATGTTAATCCCATGGTGCTGTACATTATTATATTAATCCCATAGTGCTCTGTACATTATTATATTAATCCCATGGTGCTCTGTACATTATTATATTAATCCCATGGTGCTCTGTGCATTATTATATTAATCCCATGGTGCTCTGTACATTATTATATTACTTTCATGGTGCTGTACATTATTATATTAATTCCATAGTGCTCTGTACATTATTATATTAATCCCATGGTGCTCTGTACATTATTATATTAATTCCATGGTGCTCTGTACATTATTATATTAATCCCATGGTGCTGTACATTATTATATTAATCCCATGGTACTCTGTACATTATTATATTAATTCCATGGTGCTCTGTACATTATTATATTAATTCCATAGTGATCTGTACATTATTATATTAATTCCATGGTGCTCTCTACATTATTATATTAATCCCATGGTGCTGTACATTATTATATTAATCCCATAGTGTTCTGTACATTATTATATTACTTCCATGGTGCTCTGTACATTATTATATTAATTCCATAGTGCTCTGTACATTATTATATTAATCCCATGGTGCTGTACATTATTATATTAATTCCATAGTGCTCTATGCATTATTATATTAATCCTATGGTGCTCTGTACATTATTATATTAATTCCATGGTGCTGTACATTATTATATTAATCCCATGGTGCTCTGTACATTATTATATTAATTCCATGGTGCTGTACATTATTATATTAATCCCATGGTGCTCTGTACATTATTATATTAATTCCATGGTGCTGTACATTATTATATTAATCCCATGGTGCTCTGTACATTATTATATTAATCCCATGGTGCTCTGTACATTATTATATTATTCCCATGGTGCTCTGTACATTATTATATTAATTCCATGGTGCTCTGTACATTATTATATTAATCCCATGGGGCTGTACATTATTATATTAATCCCATGGTGCTCTGTACATTATTATATTAATTCCATGGTGCTCTGTACATTATTATATTAATCCCATGGTGCTCTGTACATTATTATATTAATCCCATGGTGCTCTGTACATTATTATATTAATTCCATGGTGCTATATACATTATTATATTAATCCCACGGGGCTGTACATTATTATATTAATCCCATGGTGCTCTGTACATTATTATATTAATTCCATGGTGCTATATACATTATTATATTAATCCCACGGGGCTGTACATTATTATATTAATCCCATGGTGCTCTGTACATTATTATATTAATTCCATGGTGCTATATACATTATTATATTAATTCCATGGTGCTGTATATTATTATATTAATCCCATGGTGCTGTACATTATTATATTAATTCCATGGTGCTCTGTATATTATTATATTTATTCCATGGTGCTCTGTACATTATTATATTAATCCCATGGTGCTGTACATTATTATATTAATCCCATGGTGCTGTACATTATTATATTAATCCCATGGTGCTCTGTACATTATTATATTAATTCCATGGTGCTCTGTACATTATTATAGTAATTCCATGGTGCTTTACATTTGCGGATTTGCATACGGTACACAAGATGTACAAAACAGATAATACTAGCAGTGATCACTGGCACAGGGGGATAGAGGGCCCTGCCCACAGGGCATTGGCACTGAATGACCCCTCCCCCATTGTATTGGACACCACTGATGACCCTTCCTCTTCTGTAGGACCCCAATGGCGCCAAGCTGCTGCATTGTAGAAACCCTACTGTAACAATATGACGCACAGGCAGGCGATACAGGGGAAACCTCTTACTTGTGCTCTGAATGATACAAACGGTTAACAAAAGTTCTTGGCAAAGAGTTTGTAAAGAACAACAAAAGCCGAGAGCAGAAATCTGCAGCTTGCGCGAGGCTTTGTAAGAAGTGAGACATGAAAGAACAGCAATATTAGTTGTTTAAAACAATTAAAGGCACAAAAATTGCTGCACAGCGTGGAATAGATAATCACCAATTAAGAAAGCCAGCGAGATCCTCCAAATAACATTGTCACGAAGTTTCAGCAGGAAAGTAAACGTTAATTATCAGCACAAAGAAGAAAACTGCTCGCCGCACGGTTTCCCTTGTAATTGATGGGGCTAATATGGCGATGTGGAGGGAGCAGGGTCCGCGCACATCTCTCCCCGGGCAGATGGGGCGGCGTTTCCTGCCGGGGTTGGCGGAGGGCGAGCGGCGCGGAGACAGTTTAATGCAGGATATTTATAAGGAACGCTGAGCGGCAGAAACAATTGTGTTATTTTTACTGTGGGAACCGGTTCAAGAGGCCAAGAAGACGCCACCGACGCTGCGGGCCGCACAATTACACACTTCTTGTGTCTTGACACTTTCTTCTGAGTTTTGTCTTATTTTTGTACTTTGTTTCCATTATCAGTTGTTTTATGTCAAAGACTCTAGTGTAACATTTACTGGATCCCGGTGGAATAAGATGAAGGAGCAGCGGGAGCCGCAACTTGTGGACGCTTACACTAAGAAACATGGAGAAATACCAGGCAATAATCAAACCCACTAAATGACATAAAAAGGGTTAATGCAGGGCCGAACCTGATACCCAGAACTACATGGCGGTGATATGTATGATGTCTTATGGGAAGTCACAGGATGAGAGTTACATAGTGGGAGGAGCGGGGTCACCAGCAGCACAGAGGATATCAGGAGAGGAGTGTGCTGATCTTATAGGGAGGTCACAGGGTGAGAGTTACATAGTGGGAGGAGCAGGGTCCCCAGCAGTACAGAGTATTTCAGGAGAGGAGTGTGCTGATCTTATAGGGGAGGTCACAGGGTGAGAGTTACATAGTGGGAGGAGCAGGTCCCCAGCAGTACAGAGTATTTCAGGAGAGGAGTGTGCTGATCTTATAGAGGAGGTCACAGGGTGAGAGTTACATAGTGGGAGGAGCAGGGTCCCCAGCAGTACAGAGTATTTCAGGAGAGGAGTGTGCTGATCTTATAGGGAGGTCACAGGGTGAGAGTTACATAGTGGGAGGAGCAGGGTCCCCAGCAGCACAGAGTATTACAGGAGAGGAGTGTGCTGATCTTATAGAGGAGGTCACAGGGTGAGAGTTACATAGTGGGAGGAGCAGGTCCCCAGCAGCACAGAGTATTTCAGGAGAGGAGTGTGCTGATCTTATAGGGAGGTCACAGGGTGAGAGTTACATAGTGGGAGGAGCAGGTCCCCAGCAGTACAGAGTATTTCAGGAGAGGAGTGTGCTGATCTTATAGAGGAGGTCACAGGGTGAGAGTTACATAGTGGGAGGAGCAGGTCCCCAGCAGTACAGAGGATTTCAGGAGAGGAGTGTGCTGATCTTATAGAGGAGGTCACAGGGTGAGAGTTACATAGTGGGAGGAGCAGGGTCCCCAGCAGTACAGAGTATTTCAGGAGAGGAGTGTGCTGATCTTATAGAGGAGGTCACAGGGTGAGAGTTACATAGTGGGAGGAGCAGGTCCCCAGCAGCACAGAGTATTTCAGGAGAGGAGTGTGCTGATCTTATAGGGAGGTCACAGGGTGAGAGTTACATAATGGGAGGAGCAGGTCCCCAGCAGTACAGAGTATTTCAGGAGAGGAGTGTGCTGATCTTATAGGGGAGGTCACAGGGTGAGAGTTACATAGTGGGAGGAGCAGGGTCACCAGCAGTACAGAGTATTTCAGGAGAGGAGTGTGCTGATCTTATAGGGAGGTTTACAGGGTGAGAGTTACATAGTGGGAGGAGCAGGTCACCAGCAGTACAGAGTATTTCAGGAGAGGAGTGTGCTGATCTTATAGGGGAGGTCACAGGGTGAGAGTTACATAGTGGGAGCCCCAGCAGCACAGAGTATTTCAGGAGAGGAGTGTGCTGATCTTATAGGGGAGGTCACAGGGTGACAGTTACATAGTGGGAGGAGCAGGGTCCCCAGCAGCACAGAGTATTTCAGGAGAGGAGTTTTTTGACCCTATAGAGGAGGTCACAGGGTGAGAGTTACATAGTGGGAGGAGCAGGGTCCCCAGCAGTACAGAGTATTTCAGGAGAGGAGTGTGCTGATCTTATAGGGAGGTCACAGGGTGAGAGTTACATAGTGGGAGGAGCAGGGTCCCCAGCAGTACAGAGTATTTCAGGAGAGGAGTGTGCTGATCTTATAGAGGAGGTCACAGGGTGAGAGTTACATAGTGGGAGGAGCAGGGTCCCCAGCAGTACAGAGTATTTCAGGAGAGGAGTGTGCTGATCTTATAGAGGAGGTCACAGGGTGAGAGTTACATAGTGGGAGGAGCAGGTCCCCAGCAGCACAGAGTATTTCAGGAGAGGAGTGTGCTGATCTTATAGGGAGGTCACAGGGTGAGAGTTACATAATGGGAGGAGCAGGTCCCCAGCAGTACAGAGTATTTCAGGAGAGGAGTGTGCTGATCTTATAGGGGAGGTCACAGGGTGAGAGTTACATAGTGGGAGGAGCAGGGTCCCCAGCAGTACAGAGTATTTCAGGAGAGGAGTGTGCTGATCTTATAGGGAGGTTCACAGGGTGAGAGTTACATAGTGGGAGGAGCAGGTCACCAGCAGTACAGAGTATTTCAGGAGAGGAGTGTGCTGATCTTATAGGGGAGGTCACAGGGTGAGAGTTACATAGTGGGAGCCCCAGCAGCACAGAGTATTTCAGGAGAGGAGTGTGCTGATCTTATAGGGGAGGTCACAGGGTGACAGTTACATAGTGGGAGGAGCAGGGTCCCCAGCAGCACAGAGTATTTCAGGAGAGGAGTTTTTTGACCCTATAGAGGAGGTTACAGGGTGAGAGTTACATAGTGGGAGGAGCAGGGTCCCCAGCAGTACAGAGTATTTCAGGAGAGGAGTGTGCTGATCTTATAGGGAGGTCACAGGGTGAGAGTTACATAGTGGGAGGAGCAGGGTCCCCAGCAGTACAGAGTATTTCAGGAGAGGAGTGTGCTGATCTTATAGAGGAGGTCACAGGGTGAGAGTTACATAGTGGGAGGAGCAGGTCCCCAGCAGCACAGAGTATTTCAGGAGAGGAGTGTGCTGATCTTATAGGGGAGGTCACAGGGTGAGAGTTACATAGTGGGAGGAGCAGGTCCCCAGCAGCACAGAGGATTTCAGGAGAGGAGTGTGCTGACCTTATAGAGGAGGTCACAGGGTGAGAGTTACATAGTGGGAGGAGCAGGTCCCCAGCAGCACAGAGGATTTCAGGAGAGGAGTGTGCTGATCTTATAGAGGAGGTCACAGGGTGAGAGTTACATAGTGGGAGGAGCAGGGTCCCCAGCAGCACAGAGTATTTCAGGAGAGGAGTGTGCTGATCTTATAGGGAGGTCACAGGGTGAGAGTTACACAGTGGGAGGAGCAGGGTCCCCAGCAGTACAGAGTATTTCAGGAGAGGAGTGTGCTGATCTTATAGAGGAAGTCACAGGGTGAGAGTTACATAGTGGGAGGAGCAGGTCCCCAGCAGCACAGAGTATTTCAGGAGAGGAGTGTGCTGATCTTATAGGGGAGGTCACAGGGTGAGAGTTACATAGTTGGAGGAGCAGGTCCCCAGCAGCACAGAGGATTTCAGGAGAGGAGTGTGCTGACCTTATAGAGGAGGTCACAGGGTGAGAGTTACATAGTGGGAGGAGCAGGTCCCCAGCAGCACAGAGGATTTCAGGAGAGGAGTGTGCTGATCTTATGTGGGACAGTGACCGGAAGTCAATACTTAAGCTAGTGTTATATACTGTAATAAGTCATCGATGAGAGCGCCCCCCGGATTCTATAGTGAGCACAGTCTCACATGTCAGTGTAATCTGAAGCTTTTCCTCCTGGTACATGGAGACATTTGTCAGATCCGTGGGCAGTACAGGAATAGTCGCTGCAGGGTTTCCCAGATGTGTTACAGAAGATTTCCATCTGCAATTTACAGGAATATGTAGAGTATAAGAATCACAAAGTATCATCTTCACCATCATCTTCATCATAACTATCAGCATTATCACCAATGTCATTATCATCACCATCCATCGCCTTCATCACCATTGTCATCCTCATCCTTGTCTCATTACTTTGGGTTCTGTTTTCATTCGCCCTTCTTGTTACTTATACAAGATTGTTACAATGTATCCAGTCTAACAATCCTCTATGATATTAATATACATGTTTTAACTGCCCTGATAAACTGGTCCCGATTTACTAATAGACAACTAGTCTGAACATGCGCCAGATTTATCACAGTGACTGATTCTAGTTGAGAAATCTGCCGTATCTTTACATGTCTAAGTTTATACCACCTTTTAGTTGAGTTACTTTGAGTCAGAATTTTCCACACTATTTTGGCACACTTTGGAGTGTTTAAGCCACGCCCCTTTTTTCCTACACACCCACATGTCTAGCATGTTGAAAAATGTTAGCCCAAACTAGATGCACCAAGATGCGCCATGTTTGCGTTACTTTCTAGTTGTCGTACCCACAATAGTAAATCTGGGCCATTGTAACAAGCTAACAGGGCAGGTGAGAGATTTGCACTACTGATGTGTGTACTTTACAGGGGATTGTCTAGTCTGGATACAATTGTGACAGATCCTCAGCTGTATGAACAGGCCAGGAAGGTTCCCAATCAATGACAGCAGACCAAAAATGTGGAGGAACAAAGTCTACTAGAAGGTTGTAGCAATAAATTTGTTACTATACAATGTCTACATCCATACAGTCCTCCTGCCCCTGCTTACATCCATACAGTCCTCCTGCCCCTGCTTACATCTATACAGTCCTCCTGCCCCTGCTTACATCCATACAGTCCTCCTGCCCCCGCTTACATCTATACAGTCCTCCTGCCCCTGCTTACATCTATACAGTCCTCCTGCCCCTGCTTACATCCATACAGTCCTCCTGCCCCTGCTTACATCTATACAGTCCTCCTGCCCCCGCTTACATCTATACAGTCCTCCTGCCCCCGCTTACATCTATACAGTCCTCCTGCCCCTGCTTACATCTATACAGTCCTCCTGCCCCTGCTTACATCTATACAGTCCTCCTGCCCCTGCTTACATCCATACAGTCCTCCTGCCCCTGCTTACATCTATACAGTCCTCCTGCCCCCGCTTACATCTATACAGTCCTCCTGCCCCTGCTTACATCTATACAGTCCTCCTGCCCCTGCTTACATCTATACAGTCCTCCTGCCCCCTGCTTACATCTATACAGTCCTCCTGCCCCTGCTTACATCTATACAGTCCTCCTGCCCCCTGCTTACATCTATACAGTCCTCCTGCCCCTGCTTACATCTATACAGTCCTCCTGCCCCTGCTTACATCTATACAGTCCTCCTGCCCCTGCTTACATCTATACAGTCCTCCTGCCCCTGCTTACATCTATACAGTCCTCCTGCCCCCTGCTTACATCTATACAGTCCTCCTGCCTCCTGCTTACATCTATACAGTCCTCCTGCCCCTGCTTACATCCATACAGTCCTCCTGCCCCCGCTTACATCTATATAGTCCTCCTGCCCCTGCTTACATCTATACAGTCCTCCTGCCCCTGCTTACATCTATACAGTCCTCCTGCCCCCGCTTACATCTATACAGTCCTCCTGCCCTGCTTACATCTAACAGTCCTCCTGCCCCCCGCTACATCTATACAGTCCTCCTGCCCCCTGCCATCTATATAGCCCTCCGCCCCCGCTTACATCTATACAGTCCTCCTGCTCCTGCTTACATCTAACAGTCCTCCTGCCCCCCGCTTACATCTATACAGTCCTCCTGCCCCCTGCTTACATCTATACTGTCCTCCTGCCCCTGCTTACATCTATACAGTCCTCCTGCCCCTGCTTACATCCATACAGTCCTCCTGCCCCCTGCTTACATCTATACAGTCCTCCTGCCCCCTGCTTACATCTATACAGTCCTCCCCCCTGCCCCCGCTTACATCTATACAGTCCTCCTGCTCCTGCTTACATCTATACAGTCCTCCTGCCCCCTGCTTACATCTATATACAGTGGGGAAAAAAAAGTATTTAGTCAGCCCCCAATTGTGCAAGTTCTCCCCTTATAAAGATGAGGCAGGCCTGTAATTGTCATCATAGGTAGACCTCAACTATGAGAGACAAAATGAGAAAACTAATCCAGAAAATCACATTGTCTGATTTTTAAAGAATTTATTTGCAAATTATGGTGGAAAATAAGTATTTGGTCACCTACAAACAAGCAAGATTTCTGTCTCTCACAGACCTGTAACTTCTCCTTTAAGAGGCTCCTCTGTCCTCCACTCATTACCTGTAGTAATGGCTCCTGTGTGACATTGTTATCAGTATAAAAGACTCCTGTCCACAACCTCAGTCACACTCCAAACTCCACTATGGTGAAGACCAAAGAGCTGTGGAAGGACCAGAAACAAAATGGTAGCCCTGCACCAGGCTGGGAAGACTGAATCTGCAATAGGCAAGCAGCTTGGTGTGAAGAAATCACCTGTGGGAGCAATAATTAGAAAATGGAAGACATACAAGACCACTGATAATCTCCCTCCATCAGGGGCTCCACGCAAGATCTCACCCCGTGGGGTCAAAATGATCACAAGAACGGTGAGCAAAAATCCCAGAACCACACGGGGGGACCTAGTGAGTGACCTGCAGAAAGCTGGGACTAACGTAACAAAGGCTACCGTCAGTAACACACTACGCCGCCAGGGACTCAGATCCTGCAGTGCCAGACGTGTCCCCCTGCTTAAGCCAGTACATATCCGGGCCCGTCTGAAGTTTGCTAGAGAGCATTTGGATGTTCCAGAAGAGTATTGGGAGAATGTCATATGGTCAGATGAAACCAAAGTAGAACTGTTTGGTAGAAACACAACTCGTGGTGTTTGGAGGAGAGTGAATGCGGAGTTGTATCCAAAGAACACCATACCTACTGTGAAGCATGGGGGGGCAACATCATGTATGGGGCTGTTTCTCTGCAAAGGGACCAGGACGACTGATCCGTGTACATGAAAGAATGAATGGGGCCATGTATGGTGAGATTGTGAGTGCAAACCTCCTTCCATCAGCAAGGGCACTGAAGATGAAACGTGGCTGGGTCTTTCAGCATGACAATGATCCCAAGCACACCGCCAGGGCAACGAAGGAGCGGCTTCGTAAGAAGCATTTCAAGGTCCTGGAGTGGCCTAGCCAGTCTCCAGATCTCAGCCCCATAGAAAACCTTTGGAGGGAGGGAAGTCCGTGTTGTCCAGCGACAGCCCCAAAACATCCCTGCTCTAGAGGAGATCTGCATGGAGGAATGGGCCGACATACCAGCAACAGTGTGCGCCAACCTTGTGAGGACTTACAGGAAACGTCTCACCTCTGTCATTGCCAACAAAGGAGATAGAACAAAGGATTGAGATGAACTTTTGTTATTGACCAAATACTTATTTTCCACCATAATTTGCAAATAAATTCTTTAAAAATCAGACAATGTGATTTTCTGGATTAGTTTTCTCATTTTGTCTCTCATAGTTGAGGTCTACCTATGATGACAATTACAGGCCGGCCTCATCTTTATAAGTGGGAGAACTTGCACAATTGGTCGCTGACTAAATACTTTTTTTCCCCACTGTAGTCCTCCTGCCCCCACTTACAATAATGTAGTCCTCCTGCCCCTGCTTACATCTATATAGTCCTCCTGCCCCTGCTTACATCTATATAGTCCTCCTGCCCCTGCTTACATCTATATAGTCCTCCTGCCCCTGCTTACATCTATACAGTCCTCCTGCCCCCTGCTTACATCTATATAGTCCTCCTGCCCCCACTTACATCTATATATTCCTCCTGCCCCCTGCTTACATCTATATATTCCTCCTGCCCCGCTTACATCTATATATTCCTCCTGCCCCCCGCTTACATCTATACAGTCCTCCGCCCGCCTCATCCTACAGTCCTCCTGCCCCCGCCACTGTCCCCCCGCCCCCCCCCTCTCCTCAGTCCCCCTGCCCCCGCTTACATCCATACAGTCCTCCTGCCCCCCGCTTACATCTATATATTCCTCCTGCCCCCGCTTACATCTATATTCCTCCTGCCCCCCGCTTACATCTATACAGTCCTCCTGCCCCCGCTTACATCCATACAGTCCTCCTGCCCCCGCTTACATCCATACAGTCCTCCTGCCCCCACTTACATCTATATAGTCCTCCTGCCCCCGCTTACATCTATATAGTCCTCCTGCCCCCTGCTTACATCTATATAGTCCTCCTGCCTCCTACTTACATCCATACAGTCCTCCTGCCCCCGCTTACATCTATCAGTCCTCCGCCCTGCTTCCTCCTACAGTCCCCTTCCCCGCTTACATCTATATGTCCTCGTGCCCCCCCCTCTCTAGTCCTCCTCCGCTTACATCTATATAGTCCTCCTGCCCCCTGCTTACATCTATATAGTCCTCCTGCCCCTGCTTACATCTATACAGTCCTCCTGCCCCCTGCTTACATCTATATAGTCCTCCTGCCCCCACTTACATCTATATATTCCTCCTGCCCCCGCTTACATCTATATATTCCTCCTGCCCCCGCTTACATCTATTCACACGTCCTCCTGCCCCCGCTTACATCCATACAGTCCTCCTGCCCCCGCTTACATCTATATAGTCCTCCTGCCTCCCGCTTACATCCATACAGTCCTCCTGCCCCCGCCTTACATCCATACAGTCCTCCTGCCCCCGCTTACATCTATATAGTCCTCCTGCCCCCGCTTACATCCATACAGTCCTCCTGCCCCCGCTTACATCTATATAGTCCTCCCTGCCCCCCGCTTACATCTATATAGTCCTCCTCGCCCCCTGCTTACATCTATACAGTCCTCCTGCCCCCGCTTACATCTATATAGTCCTCCTGCCTCCTACTTACATCTATACAGTCCTCCTGCCCCCGCTTACATCTATACAGTCCTCCTGCCCCGCTTACATCCATACAGTCCTCCCTCCCGCCCCCGCTTACATCTATATAGTCCTCCTGCCCCCTGCCTCCTGCCCCCTTACATCTATATAGTCCTCCTGCCCCCGCTTACATCTATATAGTCCTCCTGCCCCCTGCTTACATCTATATGTCCTCCGCCCCTACTTACATCCATACAGTCCTCCTGCCCCCGCTTACATCTATCCCCCTTAGTCCTCCTGCCCCTGCTTACATCTATATAGTCCTCCTGCCTCCTGCTTACATCCCCCCCCCCCCCCCCCCCCCCCCCCCCCTCATACAGTCCTCCTGCCCCCCGCTTACATCTATATAGTCCTCCTGCTCCTGCTTACATATATACAGTCCTCCTGCCCCTGCTTACATCCATACAGTCCTCCTGCCCCTGCTTACTGCTCTTCCTGCTCCATCCTCTTGCTTCCTGAATAGAATGCTATAACTGCAGTGAAGACTGATACTAGCAGAACCTTAGAAGAGAGGAAATACAGGTGAGAGGTGTCCTACGCCATTCAGAGTCAGCGACTAGCTGGGTGACATCAGCTATGGCAGTAATGGTGGCCATTGTTTGGTTGTCGCTCATGTCTCAGATAACGCAGTACCGCCACCAGTCTTCACGTAATCTTACACAGGGCAGAGAAGTCTAAAGCTTAATCCATTAGACTGAGATTCTGTAACATTGTTTAAGTGTCTCCACTCTGCTGTGAAATCCGCCTTCACTGAGGAAATAATCCATTATTGATGCTAATTCCCCGTAAATGGGACAGCCCCATTAAGATACAATTTCACTTAATCTGGCGCTATCGCGTGTGTATCCAAAAACAATTAGCTCCCTCCTCCTGGTATCTCCTGGAACCCTCAATTATATTCATACAGCGCTCCGCCAGACATCGAGGTCCGCAATAACCGATTGCACAGAATACATCTCCTCACAATTACCTTCAATTACATGTAAATGTGCGAAGCCTGCGACAGAGTGCGAGACCGCCCGAGACTGCAGCTTCATCCATCAGACTGAAGACTACCATAGACTGAAGCACAGGGAAATCCTCTAATCTGGCACCTGGTAATCCTGGTAATCTAGCAAATCACCAAATAATGCCAACCTTCCCCAATACTACCCTGCAGTATCATGTCCATAGACATCACCATCTGTCTGTGTTAGCATTGATAACTGGCCCAGACTACACAGAGACATATGGAATACCAGCCAGACATGTCAGGAAAGGTGACGGCTCTTCTATAAATCCAGGGACACAGGTGATGTCTCCTCTGATTGTAGATCTTCTCTATTCTCCTCATTTCTAGCCAGCCCAGACCACCATGATGATATCTCCTGACCACTGCAGATTCTCCTCTGATTGTAGATCTTCTCTATCCTCATCTTCTCCATCCAGTGCAGACCACCATGGTGACCTCTCCTGACCACTGAAGAGTCTCCCCTGATTGAAGATCTTCTTCATCCTCCTCTTCTCCATCCAGCCCAGACCACCGTGACTTCTCCTCTGATTGTAGGTTTTCTCTATCCTCATCTTCTCCATCTATTCCTGACCACCATGATGACTTTTCCTGACTATTGCAGAACTTGCAGTTGAGACACCTTTTGCCCTCTGTTTCTGCAGCCAACTCCAGCCTCTATAGACACACAAATAAATTTAGTCTCTAGACCAGAACCCCTAAATAAAACCAGACTTCAGATTAGAAACCCTAAATAACCAGACCCTCTACAGTTCCTCTGGTCCCTGCTGCCTGTCTGGCCTGAGGACCTGCAGAGACATGATCATGTGCAAGTCTTTAAACATTGACAGGACCTGCACACATATGGTTATGTGACTTTATGTGTGCAAGTCCTTCTGTGGGTTCTGATGACCAGTGTTCAAAGCAGTCTTGCCACAATTTACCAAACAAGCTGCAACAAAACCACATCAAATCTTTGGCCAACCATTGGCCCTCTGAAGCCTCGGGAAGTCACCCAACAACCCTCGCCTCTTATTCTGATATTGCTACAGTTTGGCAGTGCCCCCTACCTCAGCCTGGGCACATTTTCCTGCACTGATACATTGTAACAGGCAGGAGAGAGATCGGTGTTACTGATGTGTATAGCTCACAGGGGATTCTGTAGACTGGATACAATTGTAACAAACCCTCAGCTAGGTGGCCAGTCAGACCGCTCTCGGGACTTATGATTGGCTGGAGGAGGCTAGACTCATGGATTTGCATTTCCTGCCCCTCCCCCAATCCTGAGTTGCCCCATATTTGTACTGCTCCAAACTCACAGTAAAGGGGTCAAAGAGTATTTAATAGGGCACCGGCACTTATGCAATAAGCATCTTCTCTGCGTTTCGTGAGTTTCCTTCTTATAAAGATGTCACCCTCACAATCATCCTAATAAAGTGAGCACGTTAAGGGAGCAAATAATTGTGCCGCATTTTACCACCACAAAACACCGGAGGGTCGTGTAGTCATTAATAAAACATGGCACCCGCGTTACGTTTCCATTAAGACAATGTTTTATTCATAGATCTGGAGATTCTTCTCATTCATGGCTTCAGATATGCAAAATACCAGAGACGCTTCAAGGGACCAACAAGCCCATCTTATATTTAAAGGGGCCCTCCACACACAACATGAGGACCCCCGGCCGCACACTGGATGGTATACACATGAGGGAGAGGGGTGCAGAGACTTCTGTAGTCATGGAGATAAGTCAAATGTAGGAATCATACTGTCACAGTGACTACAGGGAGCATGAGGGAGGAGCTTATAGAGGCACTTTAGTCTGGAGGGAGGAGCTTATAGAGGCACTTTAGTCTGGAGGGAGGAGCTTATAGAGGCACTGTAGTCTGGAGGGAGGAGCTTATAGAGGCACCTTAGTCTGGAGGGAGCAGCTTGTAGAGGCACTCTAGGAAGGAGGGAGGTGCTTGTATAAAAACTGGGCAGAAGGGTGGAGCAGGTAAAGATAATTTAGGCAAGATGGAGGAGCTTGTAGATAAACTGGGCAGAAGGGAGGGCTATCTGACTTCTCATTGCAGTTTAGTTATATTATTGGAGTCTTACAGAGACCTCTCACCATAGACAGCCCTAGTAATGTAAGAGACATCCGCCCACCCCTGAGATTCCCTGATTTTATTGGGACTGTTGCAGGGCGGCTCTAGGGGACATGTAATATTGTATGATGGCCCCTGAGGTGAATAGACTCCCCCCCCCCCCGTACATACACATGCTAGGATATCCATATCCTCTAATAACAACTTTCCATAAGTGACATATGCTCCGCCCCTAATATATATGACACACCTCTAAAACTGCCGGTCACTGAGGTCAGGAGGAGGATGTAAAGGACCCACATATTAGAGATCCAGGGGGTAAACACAAAATCTCCCTTCTCCCCCTGGAAATCGCAATGTAAAGAGCAATCGTTCTACAAATGGCGAATAGAAGACGCCGCGGCCAAGAGTGTCCACATCAGCGGGCAATGACAGATCAGGTGTAGATGAAGATCCTGAGATAAAGGAGACAATGAAGTCATCAGATCAAGCCATGTCCCCAACACAGAATATACCCTGTATGTGATAAAGTATAGAATATATACATGTAATGTAGCATATAATATATCCTATATGTGATAAAGTATAGAATGTATACATGTAATGTAGCATATAATATATCCTATATGTGATAAAGTATAGAATATATACAAGTAATGTATCATATAATATACCTATATGTGATAAAGTATAGAATATATACATGTAATGTAGCATATAATATACCCTGTATGTGATAAAGTATAGAATATATACATGTAATGTATCATATAATATACCCTGTATGTGATAAAGTATAGAATGTATACATGTAATGTAGCATATAATATATCCTATATGTGATAAAGTATAGAATATATACATGTAACATAGCATATAATATACCCTATATGTGATAAAGTATAGAATATATACATGTAATGTAGTATATAATATACCCAATATGTGATAAAGTATAGAATATATACATGTAATGTAGCATATAATATACCCTATATGTGATACAGTATAGAATATATACAAGTAATGTATCATATAATATACCTATATGTGATAAAGTATAGAATATATACATGTAATGTAGCATATAATATATCCTATATGTGATAAATAAAGATAGAATGAACAAAAAGACAAAAAAAACCAAAAAAAATATAGAATATATACATGTAATGTAGCATATAATATATCCTATATGTGATAAAGTATAGAATGTATACATGTAATGTAGCATATAATATATCCTATATGTGATAAAGTATAGAATGTATACATAATGTAGCATATAATGTAACTATATGTGATAAAGATAAAAATATACATGTAATGTAGAATATAATATACCCTATATGTGATACAGTATAGAATATATACAAGTAATGTATCATATAATATACCCTATATGTGATAAAGTATAGAATATAACATGAATGAGCATATAATATACCAATGTGATAAAGATAAAAAATACATGTAACATAGCAAAATAACCCTATATGTGATACAGTAAAGAATACATACAAGTAATGTATCATATAATATACCTATATGTGATAAAGTATAGAATATATACAAGTAATGTAGCATATAATATACCCTATATGTGATAAAGTATAGAATATATACATGTAATGTAGCATATAATATACCTATATGTGATAAAGTATAGAATATATACATGTAATGTAGCATATAATATACCCAATATGTGATAGAGTATAGAATATATACATGTAATGTAGCATATAATATACCCTATATGTGATAAAGTATAGAATATATACATGTAATGTAGCATATAATATACCCAATATGTGATAAAGTATAGAATATATACAGTAAAGCAATAATATACCCAACATGTGATAAAGTATAAAATATATACATGTAATGTAGCATATAAAATACCTATATGTGATAAAGTAATAGAATATATACAAGTAATGTATAATATAATATACCCTATATGTGATAAAATATAGAAAATATACATGTAATGTAGCATATAATATACCCTATATGTGATAAAGTATAAAATATATACATGTAACATAGCATATAATATACCCTATATGTGATACAGTAAAGAATATATACAAGTAATGTATCATATAATATACCTATATGTGATAAAGTATAGAATATATACAAGTAATGTAGCATATAATATACCCTATATGTGATAAAGTATAGAATATATACATGTAATATAGCATATAATATACCTATATGTGATAAAGTATAGAATATATACATGTAATGTAGTATATAATATACCCAATATGTGATAAAGTATAGAATATATACATGTAATGTAGCATATAATATACCTATATGTGATAAAGTATAGAATATATACATGTAATGAGCAATAATATACCTATGTGATAAAGATAGAATATATACATGAATGTAGTAATAATATACCCAACATGTGATAAAGTATAAAATATATACATGTAATGTAGCATATAATATACCTATATGTGATAAAGTATAGAATATATACATGTAATGTAGAATATAATATACCTATATGTCATAAAGTATAGAATATATACATGTAAGAGCAATAAAAAACCCAAAATGGGAAAAAAAAAAAATAACATGTAATGTAGTATATAATATACCTATATGTGATAAAGTATAGAATATATACATGTAATGTAGTATATAATATACCCAATATGTGATAAAGTATAAAATATATACATGTAATGTAGCATATAATATACCTATATGTGATACAGTATAGAATATATACATGTAATGTAGAATATAATATACCCAATATGTCATAAAATATAGAAAATATACATGTAATGTAGTATATAATATACCCTATATGTGATAAAGTATAAAATATATACATGAATGAGCAAAAAACCAAGTGAAAAGAAAAAAAACATGAACAAGCAAAAAACCCAATGTGATACAGTAAAGAAATATACAAGAAGTACAAAATATACCTATATGTGATGAAGTATAGAATATATACAAGTAATGTAGCATATAATATACCCTATATGTGATAAAGTATAGAATATATACATGTAATGTAGCATATAATATACCTATATGTGATAAAGTATAGAATATATACATGTAATGTAGCATATAATATACCTATATGTGATAAAGTATAGAATATATACATGTAATGTAGCATATAATATACCCTGTATGTGATAAAGTATAGAATATATACATGTAATGTAGCATATAATATACCTTTATGTGATAAAGTATAGAATATATACATGTAATGTAGTATATAATATACCCAACATGTGATAAAGTATTAAATATATACATGTAATGTAGCATATAATATACCTATATGTGATAAAGTATAGAATATATACATGTAATGTAGAATATAATATACCTATATGTCATAAAGTATAGAATATATACATGTAATGTAGCATATAATATACCCTATATGTGATAAAGTATAAAATATATACATGTAATGTAGTATATAATATACCTATATGTGATAAAGTATAGAATATATACATGTAATGTAGAATATAATATACCTATATGTCATAAAGTATAGAATATATACAGAAGAGCAAAAAACCCATATGGTAAAGTATAAAATATATACATGTAATGTAGTATATAATATACCCTATATGTGATAAAGTATAAAATATATACATGTAATGTAGTATATAATATACCTATATGTGATAAAGTATAGAATATATACATGTAATGTAGTATATAATATACCCTATATGTGATAAAGTATAGAATATATACATGTAATGTAACATTTAATATACACATGATGAAGCATATAATACACTATACATGTAATGAAGCATATAATATATTTTTATTGAATCCATCTTGGTCTCCTGAGATGGACTGTCATATCAGAGGAATCAGATTATTTGTAGCCATAGAAATCTATAAAAAGGGATTAAAGGAGTGAGAGAGAAGCAAAGATCCAGGTAGACATGGTGCTGCAGCTAACAGTAAGTTTCTATCTCAACCCAAGTGCTTTATTCCCATTTCGGCTGGTTAGTACTTCTCTATAATGTCCTATATGCTTCTTCAGTTTATTCCTTGTGCTGTCTATGGGAGACAAGCTGGCAGCTAGTCTCTGCTTTAGAAGTTCCATCATATTGGGAGGGAAGTCCACATCTGTAGAGGTTAGAGGTGCATAAGGATCACTTTGATACAATTTGCATCACTCTCACCATCTCCGTAGACAAGGTATGGGTGGTCCAACTCCTTCAGTGACATCTATCAGTCATGGCGGCCAGTTCATGGGCACACATCTCATTATCTTCCTATTAACGACCATCAATGGTTTCTTCATCTAGTCAGAAGTGAAGCAGTCTGACAGTTCCTGAGGACCTCCTCAACCTCAAATTAGTGATGGGTTTCTGTGGTGGACGCCCAACCTGGAACCTCCGCAGAAAATTCTATGCACGTCACATTGGTGGAGTCCATGGGCTTTGTCCACCATATATTTCTATTGAGATGGGCAGTGGTATGACTTAGGGATGACTTTAGGATGGACCTTCCCTTTAAGTCACACCCCTAACTGATGACGTCACTCATCCCAGACTCAGGTCTTAACTAGAAATGAACAAGCCTGATTTGTCAGGAAATAAGTAACATAATCAGGAGAGGTGCGGAAACCTAATAAACACTGATCCTCCCCTTCCTTCACCTCTCCTGGGCTCCCCTGGTGTTTTCTTCAGTTGTCTTCTGGCCTCCTGGGTGATGTCGTGATGTCGCTGGCCCCGGGAGACCCTTGAAACCTGTGACTGGGCCTCAGTGGTCATGTGGGGTTTTCCAATGTCATGACACTTGCATTAAAGCATCATGATGTCAGCGTGTCCCATGTGACTGATAAGACCCAATCTCAGGCCTCAGCGGTCCCCCAGAGCCTGTGATGTCACCCAAGGATCTGGAAGGAGATTGTAGGACCATGATGACCCAGGAGAGGTGAGGGACAGTGTTTATTATGTTGCCCCTGGGCCTCGGATTATACCCCAGACCTATAATGACAACACTTAGGGTTCAGGCAAGTTTGGGCCAAAACGAGACAGATGGATCAACCTTGCAAGTCGCGAAAATTCTAAAACGAATCTCAGCGGATTCTCAACTTCTTGAGCTTCAGCGTCAGCGACTCCCTCCATCTCAGAAGTCAGAGCGGCGGCTGACACACTGACGGCTCCTGCCCGACGAAATCAACCAATTTAGGAAGAGTTCAATAAATGAGCCTTGTGGGCGTAGAGAGCGGCGTCCCCGAGAGCAGAGCGAGGATCCTCCAATAATGAGGACGCCAAAGCGAAAATAAGGAAAGCGCAAATCTGGAGAGGAGCGCGGGCGATGGAGCTAATTAGAGGGATGTCTTCGGAGGCCTTAATAGGATGTGCCAGGCTCCTTGTGTCGCTTCTCGCAGACGCGTTTGGCTGCGTGTCACATTCTCTATGTTCCTCCAGCTCGGGGAACATCCTGTTTCATAATGATTTCACTTATTCCCATTTATTTTGTGTTGTGTGACGGATCTCATGTGTCACGCTGTCTCCGGCATCATCCGCCGCCGCACCGCTGACAGTGCTGATCTCCCGGCTCCAGGACCGCCAATGGCTTGTGATATTCTATGCACAGAGAAATTAGTCTCCTCTCCGTGTGCAGGAGCTGCTGGGGCCAAAGTCTGCAGCCTCGCACCTCCTGCAGGGGAAGGAGGAAATGGCGAATATCTCAACCTGTTACAATTTATCTGTACGGATCATATTCCATATTCTGAAGAGTTCTTCATTTTAAGGATAAATCTGCACAGAATGTTCTGCAGCTCCCTAAATACTGATCTTAGCTGATATTATGTCTTATACTCCATCCACCTCCAAAGCTGCATTCACAATTCTGTTGGTTTCCTGTTAGCCCCCAGAAGCCCACAACCCACTGCTGCCACCTGCTGATAGGTGGCTGTACTGAGACTGCGCTGGATGCATTGTAAGAGATGTAGAATCTGGTGCAGAAGGAAATCAATGCAGTGCATGATGGGAGCAGAGCTAAGCCATAAGGAATGTGTCAGCCTCAGGAGTGTGGATGCAGCTTTGGATGTGACTGGAGCATGACTCCTGCATGGCTCCATTTTATCTCTTTGTAGACCCAAGATCAGAATACTTTTTTGGCCAGGAAGCCCCTTGCTTCAATAGAAGTCCCACCCACCAGCACTGGAAGCTCCTCCCACAATTATTTGCCATAAATGACCATTTTATTTTTTTTTAAATAAAAAGTTCTGCGACTTTCTCAAAGACTTTGTGTTACAATTCTTTATCATTTCAGCTGAGGGTTTGCTACAGTTGCATCCAGTCTAGACACTCTCTTGTGACCTCCAGACAGATACTTACCTGCGCTGATGTAACATATGGAGTCGCTCTTATTAAATGATGAGGGTTGTAGTTGATCAGGACGCTCAATCCATCGTCTTCACACTGATTTCTCCGTCAGTCAAGGGCTCTCTGCCGGATAATGTGTTATCATATCACCGATCACCAATCAGCGTGTGGCTACGGTAACCAGCGGTAATAGCCATTGAGCGACACTCAGCTAACTGCAGAACAATTGAGGTCTCATTGATGGCGGCGTCACCCTGTAATCAGGCCGGAGCGTGACAGCGAGTATAATAGCGAAAGTCACAGATCGCACATCGCCACGTAAAATGATCAGCTGAATAGCACAGAAACCTTACGACCGCACCGGAGACATGAAAATATTATTACATTAAATACAGAATCATCTCGATGTCATTGATTCATTATCTGTTTCTGGAAAAGCTGGTTGACAACCAATATGGCTTCCATTACCATTTGGGACTTTCCTGAATTTGTCTGCACAGTCTGAAATTTTTGGAAATAGTCCTGCCAAGTGTGGGTATAACTCAGCCTGAAAATGGGGAGTGGTTTATTACACTAAACCTCAGAGTAGGAGGTCCCACTATAAATACGGATTAGAACTGATCTGGGGGCGGGGCTAAACATCCCCATCAGAGCTGACCCCCAACTCTAGTTTATCCTGAATCTTTCCCTAGATCTATCCCTAAATACTGACCATAACACCAGACACCACAGGCACTCAGAGTTTGTAAGGATATCCCTAATGGAAACCCTAAGCGGCGATACTGACCCTAATATAAGCAATGGAGGAGCACTAGGACCCAGAGACAAGAGACTAAACAGGCCTGAATGTCACTAATTATATACTTATTACCTAATGGAAACCCTAATCTGTAATACTGACCATAATATAAGCAATGGAGGAGCACTAGGACCCAGAGACAAGAAACTAAACAGGCCTGAATGTCACTAATTATATACTTATTACCTAATGGAAACCCTAATCTGTAATACTGACCCTAATATAAGAAACAGGAGAGCACTAGGACCCAGAGACAAGAAACTAAACAGCCCTGAATGTCACTAATTATATACTTATTACCTAATGGAAATCCTAATCTGTAATACTGACCCTAATATAAACAACAGGAGAGCACTAGGACCCAGAGACAAGAGACTAAACAGGCCTGAATGTCACTAATTATATACTTATTACCTAATGGAAACCCTAATCTGTAATACTGACCCTAATATAAGCAATGGAGGAGCACTAGGACCCAGAGACAAGAAACTAAACAGGCCTGAATGTCACTAATTATATACTTATTACCTAATGGAAACCCTAATCTGTAATACTGACCATAATATAAGCAACAGGACAGCACTAGGACCCAGAGACAAGAGACTAAACAGTCCTGAATGTCACTAATTATATACTTATTACCTAATGGAAACCCTAATCTGTAATACTGACCCTAATATAAACAACAGGAGAGCACTAGGACCCAGAGACAAGAGACTAAACAGGCCTGAATGTCACTAATTATATACTTATTACCTAATGGAAATCCTAATCTGTAATACTGACCATGATATAAGCAACAGGAGAGCACTAGGACCCAGAGACAAGAAACTAAACAGCCCTGAATATCACTAATTATATACTTATTACCTAATGGAAACCCTAATCTGTAATACTGACCCTAATATAAACAACAGGAGAGCACTAGGACCCAGAGACAAGAAACTAAACAGTCCTGAATGTCACTAATTATATACTTATTACCTAATGGAAACCCTAATCTGTAATACTGACCATGATATAAGCAACAGGAGAGCACTAGGACCCAGAGACAAGAAACTAAACAGCCCTGAATATCACTAATTATATACTTATTACCTAATGGAAACCCTAATCTGTAATACTGACCCTAATATAAGCAACAGGAGAGCACTAGGACCCAGAGACAAGAAACTAAACAGCCCTGAATATCACTAATTATATACTTATTACCTAATGGAAACCCTAATCTGTAATACTGACCCGAATATAAGCAATGGAGGAGCACTAGGACCCAGAGACAAGAAACTAAACAGTCCTAATTATCACTAATTATATACTTATTACCTAATGGAAACCCTAATCTGTAATACTGACCCTAATATAAGCAACAGGAGAGCACTAGGACCCAGAGACAAGAAACTAAACAATCCTGAAATCTTGTAATTAGATAAGGAACAGATTCCTACATGACAATTGGATACAAACAGATCACGAGGATCTAGAAGAAATCACTGGAATTAATCCCTGAACTACTCACAAAACCAGAAGTGTATACAGAGAATTACTGGATGAGACTGACATAGCAAACACTATAACCAGCAAGAAAAGCTGCAGAAACTAGGAGATTAAACAGAAAGATCACGTAAATCTCTGCAAATGAGTCAAAGACCCATCAACGATCCAGAGACCCTCTGATGGATGAGGCAGCAAAGTAATGGGAGGAAGATGATGAAACAGCCGCAGAACTGGCACCGTGTACATATGGGAAGGACTGGAGGAGAAGCACAAGGCTGAGCAGGGGTAACCGTGCCATAGGATGCTGGGGAAGGGCAGGAGAGGCGCCATATGTGCAGGTGATGCAGAAGTAATGAGAGTGACCACGTCTGATCAGGGCCTGCATGCAGCATCGGCAATGTCTTTGCCCCTGCAAAGCTGTGACAGATAAGAAGGACATCCCGCCAGCATCAAATCCTTCCATTTTGCAGAGAAATTCCAACCTTGTTCATCTGTTCTCATCATTTACCGTCATTTAAAGGTCTCACTTAATACCTTCATATCAGAGGAAAACAACCCAAAAATATCCACCAAAAACACCCCTAATGAGTAGCAGCGCAGCCCCCGCTCCGCAGTGTCATCTCCTAACACAAATCTTAATTACTCCATCTTTATGGTAGTCACATTGTTGTGAGCAGAATCTGCCGGCGTCGCGCAGGAACAGCCTGAGAGATGAAGTCGTATTCTAAAAGTTATTCCCAATGTGACTGAGATAATGAAAAGTCGGCGTTTCCCTCCTGATTCTCCATCTTGACATATAGTTAGAATAATTGCGAAACTATCACATTATTTCAAGGCTTCTGAATTGATCTATTTTCAGATCCTGCCGCGGCGTTTGACAGACGAGCTGAGCGAATGTGCTCCGAGTCATGGCAGACGCCGGGCTCAGTGCTGCGGGTGGAGGCGCTCTGCACTGAATATTAAGACAATTTGTAGCCCAGACCTTCAGAGGGGGCGGATTTTAAAAAAGATAATGTTCCAAAATAGTCTATAAAAAATTCACCAAGTCGTCTTACGTAGAACAAGAAGAAAGGGGGCTCCGCACTGCAAATATTTCACACAATGCCGGATGTCGCCCTTGGACTCGATCGAGCTCGCGCTTTTCTTTATGTATAGGACTTACACTCCTGGCGATTAACTGAAATGGATGACAAAAAGGTTTGCATCACTTTTGATCTCTGTTCTCTAAAATATAAGAATCTCAGCTGCCGATGGCCACCACTAGAGGGCGATCTGTATGCTATTAAAGCATTATAATGTCTCCACAGCTGTATACAGATCACCCCCTAGTGGTGAAAATAGGAGCCAGAGATTGTGCGAGTATTTGGGGGGCAGAGGCATGTCTCGCAGCACCAGGGGCCTCAATGCAAAGTCTGTAAAAGGTCCAAACCACCACAATGTGCCAGCAAGGTGCAACTGCCCCCTCTGCAACCCCCAAATATATTGGGGAATGCTCCACCACCCTCTTACATTCTAGTGTTCACACTGTTACAGTTGTTGTTATAGTGGTTGCAAGTATATTGAGTAGTCAGTAACAGTGATGATGCCCCCCAATTGCACCCTCTCAGGCATCGGTGCCTTGCAAACCCTATAGAGGGTGGACACCCTTACAGATTCCTCTGGATCCCCCCACATTCATGGGCAGCCATGATGGAGTTTTATATGTCACAAGATGAATTTAGTGATCACAGAATAAATTTGTCGGCAAAGAATTCACTGCACATAAAATCCGTTTTTTCTCAGAATCCACAAAAATCATTTTATTCTGTTTTTTATTTTGTGTGTGCATCATTTTATGTCATAAAACTCACCTTTAACTATAATATGCTATTTTGTGATTTGGTCGGATAAATTATTTTTGTGGTCACTGAATCCCAAAACAAACCGGAATCTGCCAAACTATTTGTCATCAGGAATGTTATTTTATGGCTTAGAATGTCAAATGTTCTTATTTTGTGACACAGAATTTCATTTTGTAAGAGATAATAAATGTTGTAAGGCCAAGAATGCAAAACACATTGGGTGGACTTTATCAATCCTTCTACGACAGGGATTATATTGGGGCACTCATTTGCACAGGTCACTTTCTTGTGCCACAACCCCTGCTCTGTGGGAGGGCCAGGGTGGGTATAGTGGGGAGGTCTAGAGTGGGAATGGCGGGGAAGCCCAGGGTGGGTACAGCGGGAAGAGGACCCAGGTGGGCACGGCAGGTAGGTCTAGGGTGGGAACGGTGGGGAGGACTAGGGTGGGCACGGTCAGGAGGTTCAGGGTGGGCACAGCGGGGAGAGGGCCATGGTGGGCACAGTGGGGAGATCTAGGGTGGGCATGGTGGGGAGGATTTAGGGTGGGCATGGCGGGGAGTACCAGGGTGGGAACGGCAAGGAGGTTCAGGGTGGGCATGGCGGGGAGTACCAGGGTGGGCATGGCGAGGAGGTTCAGGGTGGGCATGGCGGGGACTACCAGGGTGGGCACAGAGGGAGGAGGGCCAGGGTGGGCACGGCGGGGAGGACTAGGGTGGGCATGACGGGGGGGTACCAGGGTGGGCACGGCGGGGAGGTTCAGGGTAGGCATGGTGGGGAGGGCCAGGGTGGGCACAGTGGGGAGGACTAGGGTGGGCACGGTGAGGGGTACCAGGGTGGGCACAGCGGGGTCAGGGTGGGCACAGTGGGGGGAGGGTCAGGGTGGGCACGGTGGGGAGAGGGCCAGGGTGGGCACAGAGGGGAGAGGGCCAGGGTGGGCACGGTGGGAAGAGCCAGGGTGGGCATAGATGGGAGAGGGCTGGGGTGGGCACAGTGGGGAGAGGGCCAGGGTGGGCACAGAGGGGAGAGGGCCAGGGTGGGCATAGTGGGGAGAGCCAGGGTGGGCATAGATGGGAGAGGGCTGGGGTGGGCACAGTGGGGAGAGGGCCAGGGTGGGCATGGTGGGGAGAGCCAGGGTGGGTATGGCTCGGCCTGACATATCCATTATATCTCATGCCAGTTCCTAACAGCGTAGATTTCCATTCTGGTGTGTCTGACTTACGGAGGGGCCGCGGCCTCTTGATATATCTCTTGGTCCTGGTGCCAGTCGGGGCTTTATGACACACCAGGGTTAATAATTCTGCCCCAGGGTGTTATATAATAAAGCAGTATACTGCAAAAAAAAATTTTCTATGACCAAAAATTTGTGTAAACCATAAATGTACTAGCTGTGATGATATTTTTTCTGTATTCTGCGCTTACATTACGTACTGGGAATAAAGCGCGTCTCATACATGATATCCAGAGCCTTGAGCCACACCGAGCGCAGCTGTCCACACTGGAGGACACTGAACCTGATGGGGGCCATTTAATTTGAATGGTGATGCTATACTTCACCTATAGGGGCGCTACAGGTAACATGCATGCTTACAATGGAGATCAACCACAAGAGAGGACCCAATAGTGATCAGTGCCCGCCTGCCCTCGGTGGTGTGCCCATGGACGTCAGGCAGTCCCTCGCCGGGCAGTGGTCTGGGACGATTAACCCCTGCAATGTGGTCACTTTTTCAGTCTCTTCCATTAACCCTTTATAGAGAAGACTTTTTATTTTTGTTCTTTTCTCTACAAGAATGAAGAAACAATTTCACAATCTTCTGGCACATCCCAAGGCGCTCCGTGTAATTCCGTGTCACCCGGGGCCTCCATCCGTCACACCCTGTCACTCGTCTTGTGCCACCTGCTTATACTTCCAGAATTCCCCATCACAGCACTTTTTGCGCAGAAAGTGTTTTCTCTAAACTTGTCAAGGTGAGCGGTGCGGTCGTGTTCCCCGCTGTGCGCGCCGCCTCTGACACACTTATCTAAATCAAACACATCCACTGACATCATTTTCCTAATTCGATTATCTATCTGCCACCACACGGCTGTCAGGGTCTGTGCGCCAGGAGATAGCGGGCAGGTCTGGGCCCGGCGCCTCTGTTTACTGCAGGATTTCCCTCTTGTGTGATATTAGACCTGACATCATTTGATATCTAAACACAGAATTCTGCAAAATGAGCAGCAGCTCTGTCTGTGTACTCAGGGAATATATTGTATTTTATTTATATCCTTCTTAAAGGGGCAGAACATGATGGATAATAAACATAGTGATGTCACAGTACAGAGATAATACACACAGTGATGTCACAGTACAGAGATAATACACACAGTGATGTCACAGTACAGAGATAATACACACAGTGATGTCACAGTACAGGATAACACACACAGTGATGTCACAGTACAGAGATAATACACAGACTGATGTCACAGTACAGGGATAATACACACAGCGATGTCACAGTACAGGATAATACACACAGCGATGTCACAGTACAGGGATAATACACATGGCAATGTCACAGTACAGGGATAATACACACAGCGATGTCACAGTACAGGGATAATACACACAGTGATGTCACAGTACAGAGATAATACACACAGTGATGTCACAGTACAGGGATAATACACACAGTGATGTCACTGTACAGGGATAATACACACAGTGATGTCACAGTACAGGGATAATACACATGGCAATGTCACAGTACAGAGATAATACACACAGTGATGTCACAGTACAGAGATAATACACACAGTGATGTCACAGCACAGGATAATACACACAGTGATGTCACAGTACAGGATAATACACACAGTGATGTCACAGTACAGGATAATACACACAGTGATGTCACAGTACAGGATAATACACACAGTGATGTCACAGTACAGGATAATACACACAGTGATGTCACAGTACAGAGATAATACACACAGAGATGTCACAGTACAGGGATAATACACACAGTGATGTCACAGTACAGGATAATACACACAGTGATGTCACAGTACAGAGATAATACACACAGTGATGTCACAGTACAGGATAATACACACAGTGATGTCACAGTACAGGGATAATACACACAGTGATGTCACAGTTCAGGGATAATACACACAGTGATGTCACAGTACAGGATAATACACACAGTGATGTCACAGTACAGAGATAATACACACAGTGATGTCACAGTACAGGATAATACACACAGTGATGTCACAGTACAGGCATAATACACACAGTGATGTCACAGTACAGAGATAATACACACGTTGATGTCACAGTACAGGGATAATACACACAGCGATGTCACAGTACAGGATAATACACACAGTGATGTCACAGTACAGGATAATGCACACAGTGATGTCACAGTACAGAGATAATACACACAGTGATGTCACAGTACAGAGATAATACACACAGTGATGTCACAGTACAGAGATAATACACACAGTGATGTCACAGTACAGAGATAATACACAGACTGATGTCACAGTACAGGGATAATACACACAGTGATGTCACAGTACAGGATAATACACACAGTGATGTCACAGTACAGGATAATATACACAGTGATGTCACAGTACAGGGATAATACACACAGTGATGTCACAGTACAGAGATAATACACACAGTGATGTCACAGTACAGGATAATACACACAGTGATGTCACAGTACAGAGATAATACACACGTTGATGTCACAGTACAGGGATAATACACACAGTGATGTCACAGTACAGGATAATACACACAGTGATGTCACAGTACAGAGATAATACACACGTTGATGTCACAGTACAGGGATAATACACACAGCGATGTCACAGTACAGGATAATACACACAGTGATGTCACAGTACAGGATAATGCACACAGTGATGTCACAGTACAGAGATAATACACACAGTGATGTCACAGTACAGAGATAATACACACAGTGATGTCACAGTACAGAGATAATACACACAGTGATGTCACAGTACAGAGATAATACACAGACTGATGTCACAGTACAGGGATAATACACACAGTGATGTCACAGTACAGGATAATACACACAGTGATGTCACAGTACAGGATAATATACACAGTGATGTCACAGTACAGGGATAATACACACAGTGATGTCACAGTACAGAGATAATACACACAGTGATGTCACAGTACAGGATAATACACACAGTGATGTCACAGTACAGAGATAATACACACGTTGATGTCACAGTACAGGGATAATACACACAGTGATGTCACAGTACAGGATAATACACACAGTGATGTCACAGTACAGAGATAATACACACGTTGATGTCACAGTACAGGGATAATACACACAGCGATGTCACAGTACAGAGATAATACACACAGTGATGTCACAGTACAGGATAACACACACAGTGATGTCACAGTACAGAGATAATACACAGACTGATGTCACAGTACAGGGATAATACACACAGCGATGTCACAGTACAGGATAATACACACAGCGATGTCACAGTACAGGGATAATACACATGGCAATGTCACAGTACAGGGATAATACACACAGTGATGTCACAGTACAGAGATAATACACACAGTGATGTCACAGTACAGGGATAATACACACAGCGATGTCACAGTACAGGGATAATACACAAAGTGATGTCACAGTACAGAGATAATACACACAGTGATGTCACAGTACAGGGATAATACACACAGCGATGTCACAGTACAGGGATAATACACAAAGTGATGTCACTGTACAGGGATAATACACACAGTGATGTCACAGTACAGGGATAATACACATGGCAATGTCACAGTACAGGGATAATACACACAGCGATGTCACAGTACAGGGATAATACACACAGTGATGTCACAGTACAGGGATAATACACACAGTGATGTCACTGTACAGGGATAATACAAACAGTGATGTCACAGTACAGAGATAATACACACAGTGATGTCACAGTACAGGGATAATACACACAGTGATGTCACAGTACAGGGATAATACACACAGTGATGTCACAGTACAGAGATAATACACACAGTGATGTCACAGTACAGGGATAATAGTATAGCATAGTAGTAACGCACAAGAAAAGGTCACTGTTTGCACCTCACAACATGGTGTAAAGGGTCTTCCCTATCAGGCTGTTTTTGGAGGATGGAAGGAAACCAGAATACCTAAAGGAAACTCATTCAATACATAGAGAACATACAAACTCCAAGCACACGTTGTCTTTGGCCAGATTATAATCCAGGACTCCAGTGTGGTAAGGCATAGAGCTAACCAGTGAGCCACCGAGCAGCCGGGTGTTTTCACTGCCATATAGTAGAGTGGGAAGGATTACCAGGGTAAGAGATGTCAGCAGAGTGCCAGAGACTAGATCAAGGGCAGATATTGTTAGGAGGCAGCTGTACAGAGTACGCGCATACAGTAGGTACCTGCAGCAGGAGCCTGTCTACTGAGAGTTCATTCAGATTGTCAGATATAGATTGTGTATCATGGTTGGGGGCCAGGGGTGCAGGATATTATTGCTTTGTTCCTGAATTTACCCCCCTGGTGTCTGTGTGACTTTCCCTGCACCTTACAGGGGTGATTTCAATAACCCTGCCTGGTACTGTCCATCACCATACAGTATCAGCCTCCTCCTCTATCCTTAATATGAGGAACCAAAATAATGATGTCACATACAAGAAAAATATAGACATGATGTCATAGCATAGGAATAATACAAAAGGTAATGCTGTAGAGAAGGGATAACATAGACCGCAGGGGCAGCCTCGGGGCTCCAGAGTTAGACTTATAGTCATCGCTATCCACATCCTATGTCTGAGTAGTAGTGGGCCCTTCTTAGTTGTTGGGCCCCATAGCCGCTGCTAGGCTGGTAGTTGTGGATATTGGGCCGCCATGTAAATCTGTAACAGGGCCACTCATACACAATTGTAATTTGTGAACTGCTGAAAAACATTCTCAGGAACCGATTCTTCATTTAGACAGAAGAACATATTTCAATAAATCCCTCATTTCTGTAAGAATAACATTGGGCTTGGAGTGACCTTCATTACTGTAATCCATAAATTGTCATCCTAGAACTGGTGCAAATTGTTACTTCTGATTTAGGCAGCAGAGCAAATCTCAAATACTTAATTTGTTTCCATTTAAAGGGGTATTCCAACCAGAATCATTTATCATATAGCACAGAGTATATACCCACTGAGGCCCTATACACTATAATGACAAAGACCTGATTATTCCCATTCCAGTGATCCACAACCTGACATTCACGCCCTGACAAGCCCTGATCTTTGTGGTTGATTTTACATGTTGTCTTCAGATCCAGATTGTTGATAACTCGCCCTGTCTGGGCTATTACCAGTCATCTTATAATGGGATTGATCTTCTGGTCATTCTCATTGTTGGATTTTATAAAGGACACAAATATTTCACTATTGATTCCAAATAAAAGTTTGGGTAGTTCACTCATTTTTAGTTATCACAAGTGATGGTGTGAGAACAATCACCCGATCGGTGCAGTACTCGTGAGAATAACCCTATGATCTTTCTCAGCATTGTGATCTGGGAACTGGTTCACAATAGTAACACTTAAGGGAATTTTGGATTATTACATGTGATAGTAAAACTTTTGGCTTACACAAGAGATGGTGTGAGAATAATCACCCGATTGGTGCTGTATTTGTGATAATAACCTTATGATTATTCTCATTATTGCAATACATGAGCTGTGATCTGAGTACTGGGGCAAAGTTATATTCTGGTTCTACAATAAAGAATAATACACAATAACACTTAAGTGAATTTTGATTGTTACATGTGATAGTAAACCTGTAATGAGAATGATCTGGTTGTCCTCATCATTACGATCTGCAAACTGTGCGTCAAGTCCAGACTCAGAACAGATTTTCGTCACTGATTTTACATTTACGATTGGCTGCAGATACCAACTTCTGATAATTCCCACGTCTTGCAAGTTAAGCTAACATTGTAATGGAGATGATCTTCTGGTCATTCTCGTTCTGCAATCCATGATCTGGAATTGTATAAAGGACATAGATCTTTCACTTCTGATTCTCAGCAAAATTCTGGATTGTTCACTCATTTTCTGTTATCATATAAGAGATGGTGTGAGAACAATCACCCAATCGGTGCAGAACTCGTGATAATAACCTTATGATCCTTCTCACTATTGTGATCTGAGAACTGATGCAGATTTAACTCTGTTTATGCAATAAGACAGATATGAAATTATGCAGTAACAGGTGAATTTCTGATTATTGCATGTAATAGTAATGTGAGAACAATCACCCAATTGGTTCAGTACTCGTGAGGATAACCTTGTTTTTGATAATTTACAAGTGTATTATATGTTATTTAGACAGGTCTTTGTCATTACAGCAATCCATGAGCTGGAATTTGATCCATGATGATTTGATTGTGGCCACAAAAGTATTGCCACTGATATTGAGCAACTTTTTGGACAGCTGACTCTGTGATTTCCACGGTGGCTGACCACCTGACCATTTACATTGATGCAGTGCACGTGACAATGACCCTGTGATCTTCTCATCATTGCAGTAGAACTATGATCGGGGAAACGATCCATGAAATAGATTTTCATTCTCAGTTCTGCAGTTTTAGTAATTTGCTCCTTTGAGTTTATTACACGTGAGATCCTTGTTTGGGTGACGGCGTCCTCAGATGTTTGCATATTAATTGGCAGGAGGTGAGCTCTCCCTTCATGGCGCTGCACGTGCTGAGCTGACAGGCTAATGAGTCTGCTCCTGTCTTAAGTCGCTGCTTTACATGTATATATTCAGCGTTCCCTTCTCTCTGGTGCATTCAAATCTGTTAACTTCAAGTGCAAACTATTCTTAACTTGAAGATCTCATCTTGTCAGCCGATGTAACACTATCATTTAAATCAATGTATATTCAAGCGCGCTCCTTCGCCATTCACAGCTTTCAAAACAAATCAGATTCCTCTTTCCAGAGCGAGATATTGTGGACAGCTCCATGGCGACGGCGGCGTCTCGCGGGCGGCAGATGTGACACCGGATAATCAGTCAGTTTGTTGGAGCAGGTGACTGACTGTACACAGATCATTTGCTTCCAGTGTTTCCGAAAGTGCAGAGCAGGTTTCAAAACAACTCAGTGACGGCAGCGCCAAAACCGAGACAGAGCCACAACTTATTTACATATGATCCAGATTTATGGGAAAATATCTCAAGATGAAATTCAGGAGCGGCGCATGATAAGGGATGCGTGGTTTACAGTATCTCGCATGATAGGCAGTCCGACCTTATGAGGTTTATGGGCCCTTGAGGAGTGTGTTTAGCTTGGGCCCCATTCGAGTAGCAGCAGACCTGAATATTCTCCATTTGTAGACAGTGGTAATAAAGTAGAACTGAGTGTCAGAAGAAGCTAAAAAAGGTAAAAACCATCAAGTCAACGATTCGTTCCCCTTCTTATGCCCAGCCATGGGGTTATGTGCAGCCAGGTCTTCAGCTTTTGTAGTCTTTTCTAGCTTTATATGTTTCACTTATAACATGTCTTCTGAGATCTTCTATAGGTTGTTTGCCTCTAGGCACAGTTCACACTAATCAGTCTTTCCTGAGAAGATTTGTCAGTAACCAGGCTTTGTGTGCCTTAGTTTACTGGGTAGAGCCCCTGTGACTCTGCACTTCATCTCATCTCCTTCATTGAGACACCTATTGCTAATGAGCTCTTGGAAAAATCAATAGCAGAGGGGTTCACTTACTTTTTCTCTCTGTGTCTGAATGTTATTAGTTTAGATACATTGTGTTTTCCATACAATCAGATCACTTTATATTAGTAATCAATACAGATCACTAGATCATTCCTAAGGGCTGACCCTTCTCTAGTTCATCCAAGAGGATGTTTTGCTTTTGTCCACTTTGTTGGTGGTCTCTTTCTTTTCATTCTGGTATTGGTGTCTATCTGATCTGGTTGTGGTCGCTTTCTATCTTCTCAGGTGGTGGTGTGACTGTATATTTGTTATGATCCTGGTTTCTTTCTATCTGCTCTAGTGGATGGTGGCCTTTTTCTATCTGTCCTGGTGGTGGACTCTTTCTATCCAATATGGTGGTGGTCTCTTTCTCATCCATTCTGGTGGTAGTCTCTCTCTATCCATTTTGTTAGTAGTCTCACTCAAGCCATTCTGGTGGTGGTCTTTAGCTATTCCTCCTAGTAATGGTCTCCCTATATTCCTCCTGGTGGTGGTCTCTCTCTATCCTTTCTGGTGATGGTCTTTATTCCACCTAGTAATGGTCTCTCTCTAGTTGTTCTGGTGGTTTCTCTCTATCCATTATGGTGATGGTCTTTATTCCTCCTGGTGGTGGTCTCTCTCTATCCGTTCAGGTGATGGTCTTTATTCCTGCTAGTAATGGTCTCTCGCTATTCCTCCTGGTGGTGGTCTCTCTATATGTGTTCTGTGGTGGTTTCTCTCTAGTTGTTCTGGTGTTCTTTCTCTATCCATTCTGGTGATGGTCTTTATTCCTCCTGGTGGTAGTGTCTCTCTATCCATTCTCTGGTGGTCTCTCTCTATCCGTTCTGGTGATGGTCTCTCTCTAGTTGTTCTGGTGGTCTCTCTCTATCCATTCTGGTGGTGGTCTTTATTCTTCCTGGTGTCAGTCTCTCTCTATCTGTTTTGTGATGGTCTCTCTTTAGCTGTTTCGGTGGTGGTCTCTCTCCTGCCACTCTCATCACCTGTAGGAAGTTACAGACAGCCGAGCTTCATCCTGTCTCTTTGTATTTCTATTAATCCACAAATCTCTGACGAGTTGCGTCTTGTCTGTGGCGATGCGTCTATTCCGGGCTGAATGTGTAAATTGTATTCCAGCTGTAACCCTATTACACCGTGACCTTCAATCAATGTGTGTAACAACAGGCGGCTATAAATACAGGAAAATCTATACGGCTGCAGAGAAGATTCCTCGCCGAGATGAGATAATGACAGTAACAGCAAGTGAGGAATTAACCATGGCTGCAGTAAGGAGGGATGGTATAATACAGGAAAAATACAAAGTATCACACCAGTATATAGATATACAGCAGCAGAGCCATAAATGCATGGGGCCCCACAACAGCACAGGGCCCCTCCAATCTTCTCCAGTATAGTATCATCTACTGTGCGTAATGTCATGGTTACCATGGTTACCAAAAATAGCTATATAAATAACATATACATTAGTAGTGAGCGCAGCTCTGGAGTATAATACAGGAGAACTCAGGATCAGACAGGATAAGTAATGAACGAGACACAGTGACGCACCAGCAGAATAGTGAGCGCAGCTCTGGAGTATAATACAGGATGTAACTCAGGATCAGTACAGGATAAGTAATGTGATGTATGTATACAGTGAATTGCACCAGAATAGTGAGCGCAGCTCTGGAGTATAATACAGGATAAGTAATGTAATATGCACACAGACCACCAGCAGAATAGTGAGCGCAGCTCTGGTGTATAATACAGGATAAGTAATGTAATGTATGTACACAGTGACTGTACCAGCAGAATAGTGAGTGCAGCTCTGGAGTATAATACAGGATAAGTAATGTAATGTATGTACACAGTGACTGTACCAGCAGAATAGTAAGTGCAGCTCTGGAGTATAATACAGAATGTAACTCAGGATCAGTACAGGATAAGTAATGTAATGTATGTACACAGTGACTGCACCAGTAGAATAGTGAGTGCAGCTCTGGAGTATAATACAGGATAAGTAATGTAATGTATGTACACAGTGACTGCACCAGCAGAATAGTGAGTGCAGCTCTGGAGTATAATACAGGATGTAACTCAGGATCAGTACAGGATAATTAATGTAATGTATGTACACAGTGACTGCACCAGCAGAATAGTGAGTGCAGCTCTGGAGTATAATACAGGATAAGTAATGTAATGTATGTACACAGTGACTGCACCAGCAGAATAGTGAGCGCAGCTCTGGAGTATAATACAGGATAAGTAATGTAATGTATGTACACAGTGACTGCACTGGCAGAATAGTGAGCGCAGCTCTGGAGTATAATACAGGATGTAACTCAGGATCAGTACAGGATAAGTAATGTAATGTATGTACACAGTGACTGCACCAGCAGAATAGTGAGTGCAGCTCTGGAGTATAATACAGGATGTAACTCAGGATCAGTACAGGATAAGTAATGTAATGTATGTACACAGTGACTGTACCAGCAGAATAGTGAGCGCAGCTCTGGAGTTTAATACAGGATAAGTAATGTAATGTATGTACACAGTGACTGCACCGGCAGAATAGTGAGCGCAGCTCTGGAGTATAATACAGGATGTAACTCAGGATCAGTACAGGATAAGTAATGTAATGTATGTACACAGTGATTGCACCAGCAGAATAGTGAGCGCAGCTCTGGAGTATAATACAGGATGTAACTCAGGATCAGTACAGGATAAGTAATGTAATGTATGTACACAGTGACTGCACCAGTAGAATAGTGAGTGCAGCTCTGGAGTATAATACAGGATAAGTAATGTAATGTATGTACACAGTGACTGCACCAGCAGAATAGTGAGTGCAGCTCTGGAGTATAATACAGGATGTAACTCAGGATCAGTACAGGATAATTAATGTAATGTATGTACACAGTGACTGCACCAGCAGAATAGTGAGTGCAGCTCTGGAGTATAATACAGGATAAGTAATGTAATGTATGTACACAGTGACTGCACTGGCAGAATAGTGAGCGCAGCTCTGGAGTATAATACAGGATGTAACTCAGGATCAGTACAGGATAAGTAATGTAATGTATGTACACAGTGACTGTACCAGCAGAATAGTGAGTGCAGCTCTGGAGTATAATAAAGGATGTAACTCAGGATCAGTACAGGATAAGTAATGTAATGTATGTACACAGTGACTGTACCAGCAGAATAGTGAGCGCAGCTCTGGAGTATAATACAGGATAAGTAATGTAATGTATGTACACAGTGACTGTACCAGCAGAATAGTGAGCGCAGCTCTGGAGTATAATACAGGATGTAACTCAGGATCAGTACAGGATAAGTAATGTAATGTATGTACACAGTGACGACAAAAAGGGGATGTAACCAGGACAGCAGGAAAGAAGAAGATAAGTGAGCCAAGCAGCTCTGGAGTATAATACAGGATAAGTAATGTAATGTATGTACACAGTGACTGCACCGGCAGAATAGTGAGCGCAGCCGGAGTACAGGATGCAGCTCAGGATCAGTCAGGAGTTGTAAGTATCACAGGATGCACCAGCAGAAAGGGAGGGGAGGGGGGGGGGAAATACAGGATGTAACTCAGGATCAGTACAGGATAAGTAATGTAATGTATGTACACAGTGATTGCACCAGCAGAATAGTGAGCGCAGCTCTGGAGTATAATACAGGATGTAACTCAGGATCAGTACAGGATAAGTAATGTAATGTATGTACACAGTGACTGCACCAGTAGAATAGTGAGTGCAGCTCTGGAGTATAATACAGGATAAGTAATGTAATGTATGTACACAGTGACTGCACCAGCAGAATAGTGAGTGCAGCTCTGGAGTATAATACAGGATGTAACTCAGGATCAGTACAGGATAAGTAATGTAATGTATGTACACAGTGACTGTACCAGCAGAATAGTGAGCGCTGCTCTGGAGTATTATAACACAGCCTCTATGTGTCTGTACTGATAACTTGTGACTAACTTATCTTTGGCATCTTTGTGGAGACATAAATGAATATATAGCAGTTTCCTTAAGGACTGACCACTGCAGACTCTTCGCTCTTTTTCCATGACGCCTCTGTCTGTATCCGCACACGTGTTCTGCTGCTGTCATTGTCCTGGTCCTGTATATCTCTGTTACTGTGCCGGGTGTCAATCACTGGCAGCTCAGAGTGATGGAGAGGATTGTATCTGGCTCACCAGTTCCATGATACAGGGATAAATAAACCAATCAGCGGCCCCGTTGGCGGTTACGGCGGTGATACAAAGTGTCAATAATGGCTGCCACTCATCTCCTCTCGCTGTGCAATTTCCCCGCGCTGTAAAGTGTGTTTTCTCCTTGAACTGTTTAGTGCTAATTGCAGGCTGTCTGAGCAGAATGGATCACACGCCGCTGCCTGCGCACGTCTACATTATTATTAATGGCGGGGAGGACGTGACAGGCAGGAGATGACTCGATACAGATTGATATTGATACAGCAACTTCATTACAACTAAATGGATTTCAATGACACTCAAAACAAGATCAATGGCGCTGTCAGTGGCAGCTCGAGCCTGATGGCGGAGATTCTGGATGTTACGGGGCCTAAGCCTCGCCGTCCCGTCACCGGCCTCCATCATCCTGCGGACAGGAAAGTGCTGGAGCCTGCGTTCAATGACAGCGGAGGTCATCACAAAAGAGGAGCCTTAGGGCGCTACAACCGAAAACGTATCTGAAGATTGTGAGGCGAGGGCCCAAATAACTCACCATGTGCTCAGGAGTTTCCTGGTTAGAGCAGCGGGTTGTGCTTCAGAGCTGGAATTCCTTCTGTAAGCTATGACAGAAAGATACAACAATAGTCAGCCAGCAGAGAGCTGAGGCGTTGTTCACACCTGCCTCAGAGACCCCATCAGGAACACGTCCCTCTAAGCCACCCACGTCCATACAGAATGCACTGGCACCCCCGGCTTCTGCTCCCACCTCTTTTACCATATCCATGCCTACGTGTCTTCTCGACCTCCTGATATTAGTGCGGAGTCTTCTACACAGTAGTAGGAATGTCCACATGACAGCCCACAGGAGAGACAGGGATGTAAATGCCTCCTCTTAAAGGGATCTGGTGTTTCTATAAACATTGAGACCCTTGTACATGGTTGTATTCCAGTGAGTAGGGGCACAGCTCGCAGGTTACAGGGACCCCCATCAGGGAAAGACAAGGTTTCTCTAATCCAGGTCAACATTTTATGGTTTCCATTCACTTCAGTGTTCAGCACAGACTGAGAGGAAGGAAAAGACATAACCCCGAACCTATATACATATACATTACACACATTATATACGTATATATTACACACATTATATACATATACATTACACACATTATATACGTATATATTACACACATTATATACATATACATTACACACATTATATACGTATACATTACACACATTATATACGTATATATTACACACATTATATACATGTACATTACACACATTATATACGTATATATTACACACATTATATACATATACATTACACACATTATATACGTATATATTACACACATTATATACATATACATTACACACATTATATACAGTACGTATATATTACACACATTATATACATATACATTACACACATTATATACGTATACATTACACACATTATATACATATACATTACACACATTATATACATATATATTACACACATTATATACAGCGTATATATTACACACATTATATACATATACATTACACACATTATATACGTATATATTACACACATTATATACATATACATTACACACATTATATACGTATATATTACACACATTATATACATATACATTACACACATTATATACAGTACATATATATTACACACATTATATACATATACATTACACACATTATATACGTATATATTACACACATTATATACATATACATTACACACATTATATACATATATATTACACACATTATATACATATACATTACACACATTATATACATATATATTACACACATTATATACATATACATTACACACATTATATACATATACATTACACACATTATATACATATATATTACACACATTATATACATATACATTACACACATTATATACGTATATATTACACACATTATACCCATATACATTACACACATTATATACATATATGTTACACACATTATATACATATTACACACATTATATACAGTACGTATATATTACACACATTATATACAGATATACATTACACACATTATATACGTATATATTACACACATTATATACATACGTATACATTACACACATTATATACGTATATATTACACACATTATATACATACGTATACATTACACACATTATATACATATATATTACACACATTATATACATATACATTACACACATTATATACATATACATTACACACATTATATACATATATATTACACACATTATATACATATACATTACACACATTATATACGTATATATTACACACATTATATACATATACATTACACACATTATATACATATATATTACACACATTATATACATATATATTACACACATTATATACATATACATTACACACATTATATACATATATATTACACACATTATATACATATACATTACACACATTATATACATATATATTACACACATTATATACATATACATTACACACATTATATACAGACGTATATATTACACACATTATATACGTATATATTACACACATTATATACAGTACGTATATATTACACACATTATATACATATATATTACACACATTATATACATATACATTACACACATTATATACATATATATTACACACATTATATACATATACATTACACACATTATATACATATACATTACACACATTATATACATATACATTACACACATTATATACATATATATTACACACATTATATACATATACATTACACACATTATATACGTATACATTACACACATTATATACGTATACATTACACACATTATATACATATACATTACATACATTATATACAGTACGTATATATTACACACATTATATACGTATATATTACACACATTATATACAGTACATATATATTACACACATTATATACATATACATTACACACATTATACACACGTGGACAAAATTGTTGTTCCCTCCCTCGTTTAATGAAAGAAAACCCCACAATGGTCACAGAAATAACTGGAATCTGACAAAAGTAATAATATATAAAAATTCTATGAAAATGACCAAATGAAAGTCAGACATTGCTTTCCAACCAGGCTTCAGCATGAAACAGGCCTGGACAGAAATGAGGGTTCCCTTAATATTTAGTTGCACAACCTTTTGAGGCAATCCCTGCAATCAGACGATTCCTGTAACTGGCAATGAGACTTCTGCACCTCTCAGCAGGGATTTTGGCCGCTCCTCATGAGCAAACTGCTCCAGTTGTCTCGGGTGTGAAGGGTGCCTTCTCCAGACGCCATGTTTCAGCTCCTTCCAATAGGATTTAGGTCAGGGCTCATAGAAGGCCACTTCAGAATAGTCCAATGTTTTCCTCTTAGCCATTCTTGGGGGTTTTTAGCTGTGTTTTGGGTCATTATCCTGTTACAAGACCCATGACCTGCAACTGAGACCAAGCTTTCTGACACTGGGCAGCACATTTCCCTCTAGAATCCCTTGATAGTCTTGAGATTTCATTGTACCCTGAACAGATTCAAGACACCCTGTGCCAGATGCAGCAAAGCAGCCCCAGAACATAACAGAGCCTCCTCCATGTCTCACAGTACGGACAGTGTTCTTTTCTAGATAGGCTTCATTTTTCCGTCTGTGAACATAGAGCTGATGTGCCTTGCCAAAAATTTCGATTTTTGTCTCATCTGTCCATAGGACATTCTCCCAGAAGCTTTGTGGCTTGTCAACATGGAGTTTGGCAAATTCCAGTCTGTCAGATTCAAGTTATTTCTGTGACCATTGTGGGTTTTTCTTTCATTAAACGAGGGAGGGGACCAACAATTTTGTCCACATCTGTACACATACATTACACACACTATACACATACATGAAGACTCACCTATTCAGGAAGGCCTACAACCTCCAATAGCACTACTGTCACCACACCACCATCTGTACAGCCTCTACCCCCACCTTCTGTCTCTATCCCTCTTCCCTCATAGATTGTAAGCCCTTGCGGGCAGGGCCCTCTATCCCACTGTGTCAGTGATCACTGTTAGTATTATATTTGTCTTGTATATTTTGTGTACCATATGTAGATCCGCAAATGTAAAGCACCATGGAATTAATATAATAATGTACAGAACATGGAATTAATATAATAATGTACAGCACCATGGAATTAATATAATAATGTACAGAGCACCATGGGATTAATATAATAATGTACAGAGCACCATGGGATTAATATAATAATGTACAGAGCACCATGGGATTAATATAATAATGTACAGCACCATGGGATTAATATAATAATGTACAGAGCACCACGGGATTAATATAATAATGTACAGCACATGGGATTAATATAATAATGTACAGCACCATGGAATTAATATAATAATGTACAGAGCACCATGGAATTAATATAATAATGTACGAGCACCATGGGATTAATATAATAATGTACAGAGCACCATGGGATTAATATAATAATGTACAGAGCACCATGGGATTAATATAATAATGTACAGCACCATGGGATTAATATAATAATGTACAGCACCATGGGATTAATATAATAATGTACAGAGCACCATGGAATTAATATAATAATGTACAGCACCATGGGATTAATATAATAATGTACAGCACATGGGATTAATATAATAATGTACAGAGCACCATGGGATTAATATAATAATGTACAGCACCATGGAATTAATATAATAATGTACAGAGCCCCATGGGATTAATATAATAATGTACAGAGCACCATGGAAGTAATAGAATAATGTACAGAGCACCATGGAATTAATATAATAATGTACAGAGCACCATGGGATTAATATAATAATGTACAGAGCACCATGGGATTAATATAATAATGTACAGAGCACCATGGAAGTAATATAATAATGTACAGAGCACCATGGGATTAATATAATAATGTACAGAGCACCATGGGATTAATATAATAATGTACGAGCACCATGGGATTAATATAATAATGTACAGCACCATGGGATTAATATAATAATGTACAGAGCACCATGGAATTAATATAATAATGTACAGAGCACCATGGAATTAATATAATAATATACAGCACCATGGGATTAATATAATAATGTACAGAGCACCATGGGATTAATATAATAATGTACAGCACCATGGAATTAATATAATAATGTACAGAACATGGAATTAATATAATAATGTACAGCACCATGGAATTAATATAATAATGTACAGAGCACCATGGGATTAATATAATAATGTACAGCCCCATGGGATTAATATAATAATGTACAGCACCATGGGATTAATATAATAATGTACAGAGCACCATGGAATAAATATAATAATGTACAGAGCACCATGGGATTAATATAATAATGTACAGCACTATGGAATTAATATATTAATGTACAGCACCATGGGATTAATATAATAATGTACAGCACCATGGAAGTAATATAATAATGTACAGCACCATGGGATTAATATAATAATGTACAGCACCATGGAATTAATATAATAATGTACAGAGCACCATGGGATTAATATAATAATGTACAGAGCACCATGGAATAAATATAATAATGTACAGAGCACCATGGGATTAATATAATAATGTACAGCACTATGGAATTAATATAATAATGTACAGAGCACCATGGAATTAATATAATAATGTACAGAGCACCATGGAATTAATATAATAATGTACAGAGCACCATGGGATTAATATAATAATGTACAGAGCACCATGGAATTAATATAATAATGTACAGCACCATGGGATTAATATAATAATGTACAGCACCATGGAAGTAATATAATAATGTACAGCACCATGGGATTAATATAATAATGTACAGAGCACCATGGAATAAATATAATAATGTACAGCACCATGGAAGTAATATAATAATGTACAGCACCATGGGATTAATATAATAATGTACAGCACCGTGGAATTAATATAATAATGTACAGAGCACCATGGAATTAATTTTATAATGTACAGAGCAACATGGAATTAATATAATAATGTACAGAGCACCATGGGATTAATATAATAATGTACAGCACCATGGGATTAATATAATAATGTACAGAGCACCATGGGATTAATATAATAATGTACAGCACCATGGAATTAATATAATAATGTACAGAGCACCATGGAATTAATATAATAATGTAAAGCACCATGGAATTAATATAATAATGTACAGCACCATGGAATTAATATAATAATGTACAGAGCACCATGGAAGTAATATAATAATGTACAGAGCACCATTGAATTAATATAATAATATACAGACACCATGGGATTAATAAATAAACACACCAGATTAATATAAAAACAGAGAACCATGGGATTAATATAATAAGTACACACCATGGAATTACTATAATAATGTACAGCACCATGGGATTAATATAATAATGTACAGAGCACCATGGGATTAATATAATAATGTACAGCACCATGGAATTACTATAATAATGTACAGAGCACCATGGGTTTAATCTAATAATGTACAGCACCATGGGATTAATATAATAATGTACAGCACCATGGAATTAATATAATAATGTACAGAGCACCATGGGATTAATATAATAATGTACAGCACCGTGGAATTAATATAATAATGTTCAGAGCACCATGGAATTAATATAATAATGTACAGCACCATGAAATAAATGGTGCTATATAAATAATAATAATAATAATAATAATAATATACAAGACACATAATATACATAATACACATCCTACACACACTATATATATATATATATATATATATATATATATATATATATATCATACATTACACATATCCTACACATTATATATAATATACATTACGCACATTCTATACATACAGTGGGGAAAAAAGTATTTAGTCAGCCACCAATTGTGCAAGTTCTCGCACTTATAAAGATGAGGCCGGCCTGTAATTGTCATCATAGGTAGACCTCAACTATGAGAGACAAAATGAGAAAACTAATCCAGAAAATCACATTGTCTGATTTTTAAAGAATTTATTGGCAAATTATGGTGGAAAATAAGTATTTGGTCACCTACAAACAAGCAAGATTTCTGTCTCTCACAGACCTGTAACTTCTCCTTTAAGAGTCTCCTCTGTCCTCCACTCATTACCTGTAGTAATGGCTCCTGTGTGACATTGTTATCAGTATAAAAGACTCCTGTCCACAACCTCAGTCACACTCCAAACTCCACTATGGTGAAGACCAAAGAGCTGTGGAAGGACCAGAAACAAAATGGTAGCCCTGCACCAGGCTGGGAAGACTGAATCTGCAATAGGCAAGCAGCTTGGTGTGAAGAAATCACCTGTGGGAGCAATAATTAGAAAATGGAAGACATACAAGACCACTGATAATCTCCCTCCATCAGGGGCTCCACGCAAGATCTCACCCCGTGGGGTCAAAATGATCACAAGAACGGTGAGCAAAAATCCCAGAACCACACGGGGGGACCTAGTGAATGACCTGCAGAAATCCAACCTCAGAAGAAGAACAGCACGCAGCAGAATCCTCTGGGTCATTATTTATTTACAAAAAAATTAAGTCAGAATACAAGAGCAGAGGGTGAAAAGTAAAGCGCCCCCTAACTGCTTTCATAGGGCTCTGCAGCCAAGCTGCCCTAAAGCAGAAGTTTTAGCAGCTTACTTCTCTGCAGCATTCAGGTGTATGTTAACATAATACCAAGGAGGAAAGACATCAGCAATGATCTTAGATATGCAATTGTTGCTGCTATCAATATGGGAAGGTTGTAGGGTAATTTCATGCATCATTCTGCAGTAAGAAAGATTGTTCTCAAATGGAAAACATTCAAGACAGTGAACGATCTTCTCAGGAGTGGATGTCACAGAGTAATGGCCCAGTCGCAATCCTTAACTCAGCCCATAGGGCACAACCCGGTCCTCTCATAATTGTATATATATTATATACATTATACATGTACACATTATATGCATAATACACATTACTCATTATATATACTGTATATATTACGCACGCTGTATACATTATATACAGTACAGACCAAAAGTTTGGACACACCTTCTCATTCCAAGAGTTTTCTGTATTTTCATGACTATAAAAATTGTAGATTCACACTGAAGGCATCAAAACTATGAATTACCACATGTGGAATTATATACTTAACAAAAAAGTGTGAAACAACTGAAAATATGTCTTATATTCTAGGTTCTTCAAAGTAGCCACCTTTTGCTTTGATTACTGCTTTGCACACTCTTGGCATTCTCTTGATGAGCTTCAAGAGGTAGTCACCTGAAATGGTCTTCCAACAGTCTTGAAGGAGTTCCCAGAGATGCTTAGCACTTGTTGGCCCTTTTGCCTTCACTCTGCGGTCCAGCTCACCCCAAACCATCTGGATTGGGTTCAGGTCTGGTGACTGTGGAGGCCAGGTCATCTGGCGTAGCACCCCATCACTCTCCTTCTTGGTCACATAGCCCTTACACAGTCTGGAGGTGTTTGGGGTCATTGTCCTGTTGGTCCAACTAAACGCAAACCGGATGGAATAGCATGCCGCTGCAAGATGCTGTGGTAACCATGCTGGTTCAGAATAAATCCCCAACAGTGTCACCAGCAAAGCCCCCCCACACCATCACACCTCCTCCTCCATGCGTCACGGTGGGAACCAGGCATGTAGAGTCCATTCCTTCACCTTTTCTGCATCGCACAAAGACACGGTGGTTGGAACCAAAGATCTCCAATTTGGACTCATCAGACCAAAGCCCAGATTTCCACAGGTCTAATGTCCATTCCTTGTGTTCTTCTTGTGCTTGTTGCCTGTCCTTAGCAGTGGTTTCCTAGCAGCTATTTTACCATGAAGGCCTGCTGCACACAGTCTCCTCTTAACAGTTGTTGTAGAGATGTGTCTGCTGCTAGAACTCTGTGTGGCATTGACCCGGTCTCTAATCTGAGCTGCTGTTAACCTGCGATTTCTGAGGCTGGTGACTCGGATGAACTTATCCTCCGCAGCAGAGGTGACTCTTGGTCTTCCTTTCCTGGGGCGGTCCTCATGTGAGCCAGTTTCTTTGTAGCGCTTGATGGTTTGGGCCACTGCACTTGGGGACACTTTCAAAGTTTTCCCAATTTTTCGGACTGACTGACCTTCATTTCTTAAAGTAATGATGGCCACTCGTTTTTCTTTACTTAGCTGCTTTTTTTCTTGCCATAATACAAATTCTAACACTCCATTCAGTAGGACTATCAGCTGTGTATCCACCTGACTTCTGAACAACACAACTGATGGTCCCAACCCCATTTATAAGGCAAGAAATCCCACTTATTAAACCTGACAGGGCACACCTGTGAAGTGAAAACCATTTCAGGTGACTACCTCTTGAAGCTCATCAAGAGAATGCCAAGAGTGTGCAAAGCAGTAATCAAAGCAAAAGGTGGCTACTTTGAAGAACCTAGAATAGAAGACATATTTTCAGTTGTTTCACACTTTTTTGGTAAGTATACTGTATAATTCCACATGTGGTAATTCATAGTTTTGATGCCTTCAGTGAATCTACAATTTTTATAGTCATGAAAATACAGAAAACTCTTGGAATGAGAAGGTGTGTCCAAACTTTTGGTCTGTACTGTATATATATTACACACATTACACACACTGTAAACATTATATACATTACACACTCTATACACATTATACATATACACATTATATACACTATATACATTACACATTATATACATTACACTCTCTATACACGTTATAACAGTGGCGTAACTAGGAATGGCTGGGCCCTAAGGCGAACATTTGACATGTCCCCCCTGAACCGCCGTCTTTTAAGACCCCAGAGTATAATGATCGGAGACTCAGGGGGAGGATACAAACATAAAAAACACTGTTACTTACCTCTCCCTGGCTCCAGCGCACTCCCCGCTACTTTTGGTTTCTTCAATGTTGAACCAGTCGTCACGTGAACTAGGCCGGAGTCGTGATGCATAGTAACATCGGCTGACATCTGTGATGTCACCAAACAGGCCCGAAACCTAGTAACAGTGTTTTTTATGTTCCCTCACCTCCCCTGGGCTTCCGATCATTATACTCTGAGGTCTGAAAAGACCCCAGAGTATAATAATAGCAGTGTTTGTGGGGTTCGTGGGCCTACGACCTTACTTACCGATTCCCGCTCCTGCTCACAGCCGCCTCCGCAGAATGGGAAGTGCAGGCGACCAAGAGCAGGAGTGGGGATCAGTAAGGAAATAGGGCCCGTTACCTGCTGATGGCAGCCGCTACCGCTGCTACCCCGGTATTTACACCACTGCATTATACGTATTACACACATTACACACACTGTATACATTATATATATTACACACACTGTACAAATTATACACATTACACAGTATATACATTACACATTACACACATTACACATATTATACACATGATATACATTACACACATTATACATATTATACACATGATATACATTACACACATTATACATTACACATTACACACATTACACATATTATACACATGATATACATTACACACATTATACATATTATACACATGATATACATTACACACATTATACATATTATACACATGATATACATTACACACATTACACATATTATACACATGATATACATTACACATTACACACATTACACATTACACACATTACACATATTATACACATTACACATGTTACATATATTATACACTTTATATACATTACACATTACACACATTATACATTACACATTACACATATTACACATATTATACACATTATATACATTACACATATTATACACATTATATACATTACACATATTACATATATTATACACATTATATACATTACACATATTATACACATTATATACATTACACATATTACATATATTATACACATGATATACATTACACATTACACACATTATACATTACACATTACACACATTATACATTACACATTACACATATTACATATATTATACACATTATATACATTACACATTACACACATTATACATTACACATTACACATATTACATATATTATACACATTATATACATTACACATTACACACATTATACATTACACATTACACATTACACACATTACACATATTATACACATTATATACATTACACATATTACATATATTATACACATGATACACATTACACATTACACACATTATACATTACACATTACACACATTACACATATTACATATATTATACACATTATATACATTACACATTACACATATTATACACATGATATACATTACACATATTACACACATTACATATATTATACACATGATATACATTACACATATTATACACATTATATACATTACACATATTACATATATTATACACATGATACACATTACACATTAACAAACATTATACATTACACATTACACATATTACATATATTATACACATTATATACATTACACATATTACATATATTATACACATTACACACATTACACATGTTACATATATTATACACTTTATATACATTACACATTACACACATTATACATTACACATTACACACATTACACATATTATACACATTATATACATTACACACATTACACATATTATACACATTATATACATTACACATTACACACATTACACATATTACATATATTATACACATTATATACATTACACACATTACACATATTATACACATTATATACATTACACATATTACATATATTATACACATGATATACATTACACATTACACACATTATACATTACACATTACACATTACACACATTATACATTACACATTACACACATTACACATATTACATATATTATACACATTATATACATTACACATTACACATATTACACATTATATACATTACACACATTACACATATTATACACATTATATACATTACACACATTACACATATTATACACATTATATACATTACACATATTACATATATTATACACATGATATACATTACACATTACACACATTACACATATTACATATATTATACACATTATATACATTACACACATTACACATATTATACACATTATATACATTACACATATTACATATATTATACACATGATATACATTACACATTACACACATTATACATTACACATTACACATTACACACATTATACATTACACATTACACACATTACACATATTACATATATTATACACATTATATACATTACACATTACACATATTACATATATTATACACATTATATACATTACACATTACACACATTATACATTACACATTACACATTACACACATTACACATATTATACACATTATATACATTACACATATTACATATATTATACACATGATACACATTACACATTACACACATTACACACATTATACACATTATATACATTACACATTACACATTACACATATTACATATATTATACACATGATACACATTACACACATTATACATATTATACACATGATATACATTACACATTACACATTACACACATTACACATATTATAAACATTATATACATTACACATTACACATATTACATATATTATACACATGATACACATTACACATTACACACATTATACATTACACATTACACATTACACATATTACATATATTATACACATTATATACATTACACATTACATATTACACATATTACATATATTATACACTTGATACACATTACACATTACACACATTATACATTACACATTACACATTACACATATTACATATATTATACACATTATATACATTACACATATTATGCACATTATATACATTACACATTACACACATTATACATTACACATTACACACATTATACATTACACATTACACATATTACATATATTATACACATTATATACATTACACACATTATACATTACACATTACACATTACACATATTACATATATTATACACATTATATACATTACACATTACATATTACACATATTACATATATTATACATATGATACACATTACACATTACACACATTATACATTACACATTACACATTACACATATTACATATATTATACACATTATATACATTACACATATTATACACATTATATACATTACACATTACACACATTATACATTACACATTACACATATTACATATATTATAGACATTATATACATTACACATTACACATATTACATATATTATAGACATTATATACATTACACATTACACATATTATACATTACACATTACACATTACACACATTACACATATTATACACATTATATACATTACACATTACACATTACACATATTACATATATTATACACATGATACACATTACACATTACACACATTATACATTACACATTACACACATTACACATATTACATATATTATACACATTATATACATTACACATTACACATATTACATATATTATACACATTATATACATTACACATTACACATATTATACAGCTTTTAATGATTTCTCACTTTCGGATCATTAAGCCTCCATGTAACATGAAATGACTATTTTTGAGTCGTGTTAAACTAAATATTTTTTTCATTATCTTTTCTACAAATTACAATTTCATTATAAACATAAAATGTCAAACTCTCCACAATTTGCTGTGACTTGTGAGGGGGCGAATGAGAGAGAATTGGTATTTGGAGCGGTCTATGATAATTACCCATAGTGGGGCGGGGTGCGGCGGCGCCAGCGCTTGTTAGGCAGAGGTGTGAAGTCATTAGGGTTTTTTTTTTTACGTAATTTTTATTTATACTTTATTGTATCGCAGGCCGTCAGTTGGGATTGGATCGGGAGACAATGCTTTAACGGGAGCTCTAATTAGAGCCCCAGAGCTGGAATTAAAGGAACACTCCACTTTCTGGAGCACTGTGACAACTTTGGCAACAAGTGATGTCGACGAGTCACCTCTCCATAAACCATAAAGAAATCTCACATCTAATCTTCATCTGGACACCGACCATCAGGGGGCAGTCAAGAGGCCACATATCATCACTAGATTGTAGCAGATCTTTTACACATGATACAATGTATTTGTTCTGCCTGGACTATTCCTTTAAGGATGTTCTTTTACCAGTTATATATATCATTGTTTGTCTTCTGCTTTTATGGTTTTTTTTTCTTCCATTGTTTATTTCATTTCTGTATATGACTATGAGGACGGCCATCTGAGCCAGGGTCAGCACAAGAATCCTCAGTCTGAAGAGAATCCTTTCATTTATTTGGGAGAATGTAATGAGCATGCTCAGTGGGATCTGAAGAGTTTATTGTGCAGGGAGGAGCTGAGCTGTGATCATCAACTATTGACTTCCATGGGAAAGTGTTGTGGGCATGCTCTGTGACAACACTGTGCAGAGAGGAAACAGAGGGGAGGAGCTGAGCTGTGACCATCACTTATTGACTTCTATGGGAGTGTTGTGGGCATGCTCTGTGACAGCACTGTGCAGAGAGAGGGAGCAGATGAGAGGAGCTAAGCTGTGACCATCACTCATTGACTTCTATGGGACAGGGTTGTGGGCATGCTCTGAGACAGCTCAGTGCAGAGAGAGCAAGCAGAGGGGAGGAGCTGAGCTGTGACCATCACTCATTGACTTATATGGGAGCGTTGTGGGCATGCTCTGTGACAACACTGTGCAGAGAGAGGAAGCAATCTGTGCATTCAATTTGCTGACAGCAAGCAGAGACCTTGAAAATGGTGAATGATTAGAATACAAAGTCTAATAGAAAGTTGCAGTGCGGTTTGCGATCTTGTTTGTCCCCCGCCCGTCTCGCTGTCCCTGGTGCCGGTATTCCGCTGCGCCTCCCTCTCCAGTCTGAGATCCATAGATGGCGATAAGAGATGCAAATAAGACAATAGATATGTGAATAATCTGTTTTCATCTCCCGTCTTTACATGAAAGCTTCTTACGTTACCTCGGGGCACAACAATGAAATGACACGGTTAAAACGTACACAGGAACGGCGCTGCGGGCCGAGAAAGATCAAAGGAAGGAAGGAGAGCTATCGCCTTCTATGGCCTGCTATAATGAGCGTAATGTATTCCAGCCGCCCTTATCTTCACAGCACACTCTTCCCTTTGTGTGCAGCGCCTTTAATAATGGCTCTGTATGAATGAGACGTCTTCAGATCCGCCCTCGCCGCATTCTGTCACTTATTATTGAATTAATGAATAATGCCGCCAAATGGTTATTGTATGGCAGCGCTAAAGGATTAAACCGCTGCGCAGCATGTAGATGTAATCGATGGGGGCAGATACACGCTAGTCAGGATGGTAATAGATGAAGAGGAGCAGAGCGGTCGTATATATCCAGCGGTGAGCTCTCCGCATGCCTGGAGGAGAGGGGGGGTCCATGGCCAAAAAAAGTATCACCCTAAGGACGCCCACTATCAGGTCCATCCATCTCCAGATGGTGCCCTCTTGTGGTGGTAGGTCACATTACGGCTCCTTTCCCCTATAGCCAGATGGTGCCCTCTTGTGGTGGTAGGTCACATTACAGCTCCTTTCCCCCATATCGAGATGGTGCCCTCTTGTGGCAGGTCACATTATGGCTCCTTTCCCCCCTATGCAGATGGTGCCCTCTTGTGGCAGGTCACATTACGGCTCCTTTCCCCCATATCCAGATGGTGCCCTCTTGTGGTAGGTCACATTACAGCTCCTTTCCCCCATATCTAGATGGTGCCCTCTTGTGGTGGTAGGTCACATTACGGCTCCTTTCCCCTATAGCCAGATGGTGCCCTCTTGTGGTGGTGGGTCACATTACGGCTCCTTTCCCCCCTATGCAGATGGTGACCTCTTGTGGCAGGTCACATTACAGCTCCTTTCCCCCATATCCAGATGGTGCCCTCTTGTGGTAGGTCACATTACAGCTCCTTTCCCCCATATCTAGATGGTGCCCTCTTGTGGTAGGTCACATTACGGCTCCTTTCCCCTATAGCCAGATGGTGCCCTCTTGTGGTGGTAGGTCACATTACGGCTCCTTTCCCCCCTATGCAGATGGTGACCTCTTGTGGCAGGTCACATTACAACTCCTTTCCCCCATATCTAGATGGTGCCCTCTTGTGGTGGTGGGTCACATTATGGCTCCTTTCCCCCATATCTAGATGGTGCCCTCTTGTGGTGGTAGGTCACAGGTGCACACTCTCCTCTGTATCAGTCACCTTCTCTCATATTGGGGGCCACATGCTGTATCTCAGGGGCCTACACCATTCTGCACGGTAGGTGTGACCTGTGACAGACTTGTAGATGACATCATAGTGTTATGGCTGAGACTATCCCCCTCCCCCAGCCTGGGCATAAGACTGAGCAGCCGGGGAATTCTTCATACTTTGGGCGACTATATCGAAACCTTGATTTCCAAGAATTATTGTATAGAAGGACGGATATTACGAGGCTTATGTCACAAAATTCGCCAGGTTCACCCTCCAGGTTCTTTTTGGACTGAACTTGCTATTATTCTATTGTCCTCAGAGTATAATAATCGGAGGCCCAGGGGGTGCACAAATATATGAAACGCCTCCCACAATCCTCCGGGCTCCTTGTAGCAGTCTTCCGGCCTCTGGTGACCTCCTCCAGGTGACATCATGAATTAGTACCGAGGACTGTATTACATGTGTGACATCACAAAGTATCCCCAGAGAGGACAGAGAAGGGGAGTATCCATGTTATGTTTTGGCCCCTCCCATGGATATAATAATGATTTATGGGTGGAAAACCTCAAAAATCTCAGGTTTGGACCAATCAAAATATTATGGTGAAAATTTCTAATAAACCATCTACTGATCTCTATTATCTTGCAATTAGTGTCTGTTATTGACGACCTTCACCAGCACCCAGAATAGTCAGATAGTCACATAGCTAGAAGATCATAGTGAAGAGAAGAGAGAGCGAGATCTCAGAGAAAGACGAGTCCGCATATGAGAAACCTAAACAATTCTTACTATCACTGCAGTGACAAATACACATTTATACAAGTACTGGTGACCATTATACTCCAGTCTGTGCCCCAGTGTACTGTTATACAGAGAGCATTCAGCATAGCAGGTGGCATTGTCACACAAGCATTCAAAATTGTACTCCAGAGCTGCACTCACTATTCTGCTGGTACAGTCACTGTGTACATACATTACATTACTTATCCTGTATTATACTCCAGAGCTGCGCTCACTATTCTGCTGGTACAGTCACTGTGTACATACATTACATTACTTATCCTGTACTGATCCTGAGTTACATCCTGTATTATACTCCAGAGCTGCGCTCACTATTCTGCTGGTACAGTCACTGTGTACATACATTACATTACTTATCCTGTATTATACTCCAGAGCTGCACTCACTATTCTGCTGGTGCAGTCACTGTGTACATACATTACATTACTTATCCTGTATTATACTCCAGAGCTGCGCTCACTATTCTGCTGGTACAGTCACTGTGTACATACATTACATTACTTATCCTGTACTGATCCTGAGTTACATCCTGTATTATACTCCAGAGCTGCGCTCACTATACTGACGGTACAGTCACTGTGTACATACATTACATTACTTATCCTGTACTGATCCTGAGTTACATCCTGTATTATACTCCAGAGCTGCGCTCACTATTCTGCTGGTGCAGTCACTGTGTACATACATTACATTACTTATCCTGTACTGATCCTGAGTTACATCCTGTATTATACTCCAGAGCTGCACTCACTATTCTGCTGGTACAGTCACTGTGTACATACATTACATTACTTATCCTGTACTGATCCTGAGTTACATCCTGTATTATACTCCAGAGCTGCACTCACTATTCTGCTGGTGCAGTCACTGTGTACATACATTACATTACTTATCCTGTATTATACTCCAGAGCTGCACTCACTATTCTGCTGGTGCAGTCACTGTGTACATACATTACATTACTTATCCTTTACTGATCTTGAGTTATATCCTGTATTATACTCCAGAGCTGCGCTCACTATTCTGCTGGTACAGTCACTGTGTACATACATTACATAACTTATCCTGTAATGATCCTGAGTTACATCCTGTATTATACTCCAGAGCTGCGCTCACTATTCTGCTGGTGCAGTCACTGTGTACATACATTACATTACTTATCCTGTACTGATCCTGAGTTACATCCTGTATTATACTCCAGAGCTGCACTCACTATTCTGCTGGTACGGTCACTGTGTACATACATTACATTACTTATCCTGTATTATACTCCAGAGCTGCACTCACTATTCTGCTGGTACAGTCACTGTGTACATACATTACATTACTTATCCTGTATTATACTCCAGAGCTGCGCTCACTATTCTGCTGGTACAGTCACTGTGTACATACATTACATTACTTATCCTGTACTGATCCTGAGTTACATCCTGTATTATACTCCAGAGCTGTGCTCACTATTCTGCTGGTGCAGTCACTGTGTACATACATTACATTACTTATCCTGTACTGATCCTGAGTTACATCCTGTATTATACTCCAGAGCTGCGCTCACTATTCTGCTGGTGCAGTCACTGTGTACATACATTACATTACTTATCCTGTATTATACTCCAGAGCTGCGCTCACTATTCTGCTGGTACAGTCACTGTGTACATACATTATATTACTTATCCTGTACTGATCCTGAGTTACATCCTGTATTATACTCCAGAGCTGCGCTCACTATTCTGCTGGTACAGTCACTGTGTACATACATTACATTACTTATCCTGTACTGATCCTGAGTTACATCCTGTATTGTACTCCAGAGCTGCGCTCACTATTCTGCTGGTACAGTCACTGTGTACATACATTACATTACTTATCCTGTACTGATCCTGAGTTACATCCTGTATTATACCCCAGAGCTGCGCTCACTATTCTGCTGGTGCAGTCACTGTGTACATACATTACATTACTTATCCTGTACTGATCCTGGTACATCCGTATTGTACTCCAGAGCTGCGCTCACTATTCTGCTGGTGCAGTCACTGTGTACATACATTACATTACTTATCCTGTACTGATCCTGAGTTACATCCTGTATTATACCCCAGAGCTGCGCTCACTATTCTGCTGGTGCAGTCACTGTGTACATACATTACATTACTTATTCTGTAGTATACTCCAGAGCTGCGCTCACTATTCTGCTGGTACAGTCACTGTGTACATACATTACATTACTTATCCTGTACTGATCCTGAGTTACATCCTGTATTATACTCCAGAGCTGCACTCACTATTCTGCATGAGATAAAACTGTATATAATATCTGTGGTGGTCATTGGGGGCCGCTATCACATTTAGTCCAGCTCTGATCCTCCCCTATATGATATGGTGTTGTCTATTTATTATCTAGATGTATATTATACATTCTGGGCATTGATCGTCTCTGGGGATCATTGAGCTCCTTACATCAGATCTTACAGGAGTGGGGGAGGGGCTCAGGGCCGGTGATATCATCATGTTTAATATACCGGCGCTGCGCCAGGTTAAGGTGTTAATAGACGTATCTGGCGCGTGGATTTGTGGTGGCTGAACTCTATCAGCCGGGATTATATCTCTGACACAGGTCACACCAAGCTTTATCTTTCCTCTTAAGATTGTGTGAGGAGCAGATGAAGAGTCTCAATGACAGCGATGCAGGATTACACCGCCGCGCACTACGGCAAGCAGACAGCCGGAATTAAAGGGCCAGAGGCTGCACAAATGTCTGCCTGTGTGGCAGTGGCGTAACTAGGAATGGCTGCACCCCAAAATGAACTTTTGACATGGCCTCTCCCCCCCCCGGACCACCGCCCCCAACCCTCTCTCGCACAAATCGCATTCCTGCGCACACTATTATGCGCCATAGTGGCCCCGCACACAGTATTATGCCCCATAGTGGCCCCTGCACATACTATTATGTCCCATAGTGGCCCCTGCACACAGTATTATTCCCCATAGTGGCCCCTGCACACAGTATTATGCCCCATAGTGGCCCCTGCACACAGTATTATGCCCCATAGTGGCCCCTGCACACAGTATTATGTCCCATAGTGGCCCCTGCACACAGTATTATGTCCCATAGTGGCCCTTGCACACTGTGTTATGCCCCATAGTGGCCCCTGCACACAGTATTATTCCCCATTGTGGACCACCCATGAACAATTAGATCCCAGAGTATAATGGGGAGGATACAAGGAAGGATACAAACAAAAAAAAAACAATGTTACTTACCTGGCTTCCTGACTCTTGTGCATTCCGGTGCGCTACTTCGGCCATCTTCAATGTTGGACCAGATCTTACGTGATCCAGGCCGGTGTCGCGGTGCATAATGATGTCACCAAACAGGCCCAAAGCCTGCTGAAACGCAGGAGAGGTAAGTAACAGTGTTTTTATGTTCTCTCACCTCCCCTGGGCCTCCAATTATTATACTCCGGGGTCTGAAACACTCCGGTGTATTATGACAGCAGTGTTTGTGGGGATTGCGGTAGCGGCTGCCACAGGGCTCTGGGCCCCCTAATGACCCGGGCCCTGTGGCAGCCGCTACCGCTGTTACCCCGGTATTTACGCCCCTGCTGAGTGGTTACTTGAGACCTGGATAGGGGGTCACTCTGCTTCCTCCAGACATTTATCACTTATCCAATCATTCTACAACCCCAATTCCAATGAAGTTGGGACTTTGTGTAAAACATAAATAAAAACAGAATAAGATGATTTGCAAATCCTTTTCAGCCTCTATTCAATAGAATACAAAATATTCCCTCATTTTGAATTGATGCCTGCAACACTTTCCAAAAAAGCTGGGCCCGGGTCCTGTTTCCCGCTGTGTGACATCACCTTTCCTTGTAACAACACTCAATAAGCATTTGGGAACTGAGGACACGAATTGTTGGAGCTTTGTAGCTGGAATTCTTTCCCATTCTTGCTTGATGTACAACTTCAGTTGCTCCTCATTCCGGGGTCTCCATTGTCGTATTTTGCGCTTCATAATGTGCCGCACATTTTCAATGGGAGACAGGTGTGGACTGCAGGCAGGACAGTCTAGTAGCTGCACTCCTCCACACACCCCCATATCATCAGAGATGTTCCATGGGCACTAACACACCCCCATACCATCAGAGATGTGCCATGGGCACTAACACACCCCCATACCATCAGAGATGTGCCATGGGAACTAACACTCCCCCATACCATCAGAGATGTGCCATGGGCACTAACACCCCCCATAGCATCAGAGATGTGTCATGGGCACTAACACCCCCCATACCATCAGAGATGTGCCATGTACACTAACACCCCCCATACCATCAGAGATGTTCCATGGGCACTAACACACCCCCATACCATCAGAGATGTTCCATGGGCACTAACACACCCCCATACCATCAGAGATGTGCCATGTGCACTAACACCCCCCATACCATCAGAGATGTGCCATGGGCACTAACACACCCCCATACCATCAGAGATGTTCCATGGGCACTAACACACCCCCATACCATCAGAGATGTGCCATGGGTACTAACACCCCCCCATACCATCAGAGATGTGCCATGGGCACAAACACCCCCCAAACCATCGGTGTACCAGCACACCCCCCCATACCATCAGAGATGTTCCATGGGCACTAACACACCCCCATACCATCAGAGATGTGCCATGGGCACTAACACACCCCCATACCATCAGAGATGTGCCATGGGCACTAACACCCCCCATAGCATCAGAGATGTGTCATGGGCACTAACACCCCCCATACCATCAGAAATGTGCCATGTACACTAACACCCCCCATACCATCAGAGATGTGTCATGGGCACTAACACCCCCCCCATACCATCAGAGATGTGCCATGGGAACTAACACTCCCCCATACCATCAGAGATGTGCCATGGGCACTAACACCCCCCCATACTACCAGAGATGTGCCATGGGCACTAACACCCCCCCATACCATCAGAGATGTGCCATGGGAACTAACACTCCCCCATACCATCAGAGATGTGCCATGGGTACTAACACCCCCCCATACCATCAGAGATGTGCCATGGGCACTAACACTCCCCCATACCATCAGAGATGTGCCATGGGAACTAACACACCCCCATACCATCAGAGATGTGCCATGGGCACTAACACCCCCCCATACCATCAGAGATGTGCCATGGGTACTAACACTCCCCCATACCATCAGAGATGTGCCATGGGAACTAACACACCCCCCATACCATCAGAGATGTGCCATGGGCACTAACACCCCCCCCCCTCAGAGAGGCCATGGGCACCCTAACACCCCCCCATACCATCAGAGATGTGCCATGGGCACTAACACCCCCCCATACCATCAGAGATGCCAGGCACAACACCCCCCCACAAAAAACACCCCCCAAAACCCCCCCACCCCCCATTGCCATGTGCACTAACACCCCCCCACCACAGAATGTGCCATGGCACCAACACCCCCCCAAACAAAACCCCCCCCGGCGGCCTAACACCCCCCATACCATCAGAGATGTGCCATGTGCACTAACACACCCCCATACCATCAGAGATGTGCCATGTGCACTAACACCCCTCCCATACCATCAGAGATGTGCCATGGGCACTAACACCCCCCCATACCATCAGAGATGTGCCATGGGATCCACTAACACTTCCCCCCCCCATACCATCAGAGATGTGCCATGTGTACTAACAACCCTCCCATACCATCAGAGATGTGCCATGGGACAACACCCCCCATACCGATGTGCCAGACACTCACCCCCATACCATCAGAGATGTGCCATGTGCACTAACACCCCCCCCATACCATCAGAGATGTGCCATGGGCACTAACACCCCCCCATACCATCAGAGATGTGCCATGGGCACTAACACACCCCCATACCATCAGAGATGTGCCATGTGCAGTAACACCCCCCCATACCATCAGAGATGTGCCATGTGCACTAACACCCCCCATACCATCAGAGATGTGCCATGTGCACTAACACCCCCCCATACCATCAGAGATGTGCCATGGGCACTAACACACCCCCATACCATCAGAGATGTGCCCACCCCCCAATGGCCAGGCCCCCCCCCCCAAGGCCTAACACACCCCCCATACCATCAGAGATGTGCCATGGGCACTAACACACCCCCATACCATCAGAGATGTGCCATGTGCACTAACACCCCCCATACCATCAGAGATGTGCCATGTGCACTAACACTCCCCCATACCATCAGAGATGTGCCATGGGCACTAACACACCCCCATACCATCAGAGATGTGCCATGGGCACTAACACCCCCCCATACCATCAGAGATGTGCCATGGGCACTAACACCCAAGCCCCCCCCCCCCATACCATCAGAGATGTGCCATGTACACTAACACCCCATACCATCAGAGATGTGCCATGTGCACTAACACACCCCCCATACCATCAGAGATGTGCCATGGGCACTAACACACCCCATACCATCAGAGATGTGCCATGGGCACTAACACCCCCCCCCCATACCATCAGAGATGTGCCATGTGCACTAACACCCCCCATACCATCAGAGATGTGCCATGGGCACTAACACCCCCCATACCATCAGAGATCCTGGCTTTTGAACTTTGCACTGATAACAACCCGGACAGTCCTTTTCCTCTTTGTCCCGGAGGACACGACATCCATAAACAATATGAAATGTGGACTGGTCAGCCAACAGGACACTTTTCCACTTTGTGCCAGTCCATCTCAGATGAGCTCGGGCCCAGAGATGCCTGTGGCGTTTCTGGGTGTTGCTAATATACGGCTTTCGCTTTGCATGGTAGAGCTTTAACTTGCACTTGTAGATGTAGCAACGAATTGTGTTCACTGACAATGGATTTCTGACGTGTTCCTGAGCCCATGTAACGGTAATATCTGTTACACAATGATGTCGGTTTTTAGTGCAGTGTCGTCTGAGGGATCGAAGGTCACGGCATTCAGTGTTGGTTTTCGGCCTTTGCCGCTTACTTGCAGAGATTTGTCCGGATTCCCTGAATCTTTCAATGATATTATGGACTGTAGAAGATGAAATCTCTAATTTTCTTTCAATTGTAAGTTAAGAAACCTTGTTCTTAAACTGTTGGACTATTTGCTCACGCAGTTGGTCACAAAGTGTTGAACCTCGCCCCATCCTTGCTTGTGAAGGACCGAGCCTTTCGGGGAGGCTCCCTTTATACCCAGTCATGGCACTGACCTGTTTCTAATTAACCTGTTCACCTCTGGAAGCTCCAAACAGGTGTTTTTTGAGCAATCCTCAACTTTCCCAGTGTTTTGTTGCCCCTGTCCCAGCATTTTTGGAACGTGTTGCAGACATCAAAATCAACATGAGTGAATATTTGCAAAAAACAATAAAGTTTATCGGTTCGAACATTAAATCTCTTGTCTTTGTAGTGTATTCAATTGAATAGAGGCTGAAAAGGATTTGCAAATCATCTTCATATTCTGTTTTTATTTATGTTTTACACAAAGTCCCAACTTCATTGGTACAGGGGTTGTACCTTGAGATGTCCAGAAGAGTGACAGCCGAACATCATACATGGGGACCCCTAGTGCATATGGTGGAAGGGGCTCTATAGGTCTAGGACATGACTACAGCAATATACTGTATATATATAGGACATGGCTATACTGTACACTATCACCTAGTATATACAGTATATATATATATATATATATATATATATATATATATATATATACAGTGGGTATAAGGGGTATTGAGACCCCTTTAAAATTTTCACTCTTTGTTTCATTGCAGCCATTTGCTAAAAGCAAAAAAGTTCCTTTTATTCCTCAGTAATGTACACTCAGCTCCCCATCTTGACAGAAAAAAAAACAGAAATGTAGATATTTTTGCAAATTTATTAAAAAAGAAAACCTGCAATCTCCCATGGCCATAAGTATTCGCAGCCTTTGCTCAGTAGTGAGTAGAAGCCGCTTCCTTCTGAGCTAGTACAGCCAGGAGTCTTCTTGGGAATGATACAACAAGTTTCTCACATCTGGATTTGGGGATCCTCGGCCATTCTTCCTTGCAGATCCTCTCCAGTTCCGTCAGGTTGGATGGTGAACGTTGGTGGAGCCATTTTCAGGTCTCTCCAGAGATGCTCAGTTGGGTTGAGGTCCGGGCTCTGGCTGGGCCGGTCAGGAATGGTCACAGAGTTGTTCCTTAGTTATTTTAGCTGTGTGCTTAGGGTCATTGTCTTGTTGGAACCTTCGGCCCAGTCTGAGGTCCGGAGAACTCTGGCAGAGGTTTTCTTCCAGGATATCTCTGTACTTGGCCGCATTCATCTTTCCTTCTATTACAACCAGTCGTCCTGTCCCCCATAGCATGATGCTGCCACCGCCATGTCTCACTGTTGGGATTGTATTGGGCAGGTGATGAGCAGGGCCTGGTTTTCTCCACACATACCGCTTAGAATTAACGCCAAAAAGTTCAATCTTCATCTCCTCAGAGCAGAGAATCTTATTTCTCATAGTCTGGGAGTCCTTCATGTGTTTTTTGGCTTTCCTATGTCTTGCACTGAGGAGAGGCTTCCTTCGGGCCCCTCTGCCATAAAGCCCCGACTGGTGGAGGCTGCAGTGATAGTGACTTTGTGGAACTTTCTCCCATCTCCCTACTGCATCTCTGGAGCTCGGCCACAGTCATCTTTGGCTTCTTCTTTACCTCTCTCACCAAGGCTCTTCTCCCACCATTGCTCAGTTTGGCTGGACGGCCGGGTCTAGGAAGAGTTCTGCTCGTCCCAAACGTCTTCCATGTAAGGATTATGGAGGCCGCTGTGCTCTGAGGAACCTTGGTCAGATCTGTGCCTTGCCACAATCCTGTATCTGAGCTCCTTGGGCAGTTCCTTTGACCTCCTTATTCTCATTTGCTCTGACATGCCCTGTGAGGTCTTATATAGACAGGTGGGCGCCTTTCCTAATCAAGTCCAATCAGTTTAATTAAACACAGCTGGACCCCAATGAAGGAGTAGAACCATCTCAAGGAGGATCAGAAGGAAATGGACAGCCTGTGAGTTATATATGAGGGTCACAGCAAAGGCTCGGAATACTTATGGCCATGGGAGATTTCAGTTTTTCTTTTTTAATAAATTTGCAAAAATATCTACATTTCTGTTTTTTTTTCTGTCTAGATGGGGAGCGGAGTGTACATTAATGAGAAAGAAAAGGAACTTTTTTGCTGTTAGCAAATGGCTGCAATGAAACAAAGAGTGAAAAATGTAAAGGGGTCTGAATACTTTCCGTACCCACTGTGTGTGTTATATATATATATATATATATATATATATATATATATATAGGACATGGCTACAGTAGCTATACTGTACACATCACAACTATCACCCAGTATATACAGTATATATACAGTATATAGGACCTGACTTCTGCTGCTGCCACTTTGGAGTATTTGCGAATAAATATCCTGAAAGCTGCCTCTTTGTGCGCTTTGTTTGGCGCCAGCTGATATTCTCTCGCGAGCGATATCTTAATAAGCAGATCGGGAGATTTTCCACGCTCGGCTCGTTCCTGGAGATTATTTCTCAAACACTGGAAAACTAATCAAATTCTGAGCATCAGCCCCGAGAGGACGAGGATACGGGAATTAGGTGGATTAGCGGATTCTACTGGATCACAGGGAGGAGAGCTGAGCGTGGCGGGTGAGAGCGGATCTGGGCCAGCATGTAGATCCCAGGGGCACAGTCACAACGGGGAGCAGGACTGGTGGGGTCTGTAGGGTCTCCTGGAGATCTACTTGTAGGACTCCTCTGTGGATGGCGGCACGTTCATGTCACGAGCTGATAATGATAACTATAAGGGATACTTTCTGACAGGGGGCGCTAGCGAGGCTCACTGCCAGACAGTTATATAAAGCATAACAAGAGAAGTGAGTAAACGTTTGGCCCTGGTGATCCAATGGATTACTGTATGACTTGGTAAGCCTTACTTTATGATGTAATAACTTGCTGTAGTTTTATAAATGGAGATTAAGTGATCTTTAATTTACCCTGAGAATCCAGTGATTTTAAATGTATCCAATATGATCCTTTGGTTCACAGAATCTAGCACTGGGGATCATTCGGTTTAAAATGTATCCTTGTAGTGCAGTGCTTTGGGATCTATCCTGGCGATCCAGCGGTTTACCATCTATCCCTGGTGATCCAGTGGTTTACCATCTATCCCTGGTGATCCATTGGTTTAGCATCTATTCCTGGTGATCTAGTGGTTTAGTATCTATTCCTGGTGATCCATTGGTTTAGCATCTATTCCTGGTAATCCAGTGGTTTAGCATATATCCCTTGTGATCCAGTGGTTTAGCATATATCTCTGGTGATCCAGTGGTTTAGCATCTATCCCTGGTTATCCAGTAGCTTAGCATCTATCCATGGTGATCCAGTGGTTTAGCATCTATCCCTGGTGATCCATTAGTTTAGCTTCTGTCCCTGGTGATCCAGTGGTTTAGCATCTATTCCTGGTAATCCAGTGGTTTAGCATCTATCCTGGTGATCCAGTGGTTTAGCATCTATCCCTGGTGATCCAGTGGTTTACCATCTATCCCTGGTGATCCAGTGGTTTAGCATTTATTCCTGGTGATCCAGTGGTTTAGCATCTATCCCTGTTGATCCAGTGGTTTAGCATCTATTCCTGGTGAGCCAGTGGTTTAGCATCTATCCCTGGTGATCCAGTGGTTTACCATCTATCCCTGGTGATCCAGTGGTTTACCATCTATCCCTGTTGATCCAGTGGTTTAGCATCTATTCCTGGTGAGCCGGTGGTTTAGCATCTATCCCTGGTGATCCAGTGGTTTACCATCTATCCCTGGTGATCCAGTGGTTTAGCCTCTATCCCTTGGTAATCCAGTGGTTTAGCATTTATTCCTGGTGATCCAGTGGTTTAGCCTCTATCCCTGGTGATCCAGTGGTTTAGCATCTATCCCTAGTGATCCAGTGGTTTAGCATCTATCCCTGGTGATCCAGTAGTTTAGCATCTATCCCTGGTGATCCATTGGTTTAGCTTCTGTCCCTGGTGATCCAGTGGTTTAGCATCTATCCCTGATGATCCATTGCTTTAGTTTCTATCCCTGGTGATCCAGTGGTTTAGCATCTATCCCTGATGATCCATTGCTTTAGTTTCTATCCCTGGTGATCCAGTGGTTTACCATCTATCCCTGTTGATCCAGTGGTTTAGCATCTATTCCTGGTGAGCCAGTGGTTTAGCAGCTATCCCTGGTGATCCAGTGGTTTACCATCTATCCCTGGTGATCCAGTGGTTTAGCCTCTATCCCTTGGTAATCCAGTGGTTTAGCATTTATTCCTGGTGATCCAGTGGTTTAGCCTCTATCCCTGGTGATCCAGTGGTTTAGCATCTATCCCTAGTGATCCAGTGGTTTAGCATCTATCCCTGGTGATCCAGTAGTTTAGCATCTATCCCTGGTGATCCATTGGTTTAGCTTCTGTCCCTGGTGATCCAGTGGTTTAGCATCTATCCCTGATGATCCATTGCTTTAGTTTCTATCCCTGGTGATCCAGTGGTTTAGCATCTATCCCTGGTGATCCAGTGGTTTAGCATCTATCCCTAGTGATGCAGTGGTTTAGCATCTATCCCTGGTGATCCATTGCTTTAGTTTCTATCCCTGGTGATCCAGTGGTTTAGCATCTATCCCTAGTGATCCAATGGTTTAGCATTTATTCCTGGTGATCCAGTGGTTTAGAATCATTCATTACCTTATGATCTGTTGGTTTGAAATCAATGAATTCAATGGTTTACAAACTAACTATTATGATCCATTAGTTCAGAATCTGCCTCTGGTGATCGATTGTTTTAAAATTTATTTCTGGAGATTGTGTCCTTTACAATCTAACCCTGCCTTTCGGGTTAATTTCCAGTAATCCAGTGTTTCAGAATCAGTGATTTGATATCTACTGTAGGCGATTCTGTAGTTAAAAACTATTCCTGGTAATCTAGTGTTTTATGACAAATCCTTGGAAATCTGGTAGTTTGAAATCAATGCCCAGTGATCTAATGGATTGGAAACTATCCCTAGTGATTTATGGTGTATTCCCGGTGATCCAGTGGTTTACAATCTATCTGTGTGATCCAATGTTTTAAATTCTATCCCTGGAGATCCAGTGGTTTAGAATCATTGCTTCATGGTTGGTGGTTTGGAATCCATTCTATATGTTCTTGTAATTTGATAATTATCCATGGGGATCCACTGATTTAGAATCTATCCTAGGTAATCTGAATGTTTGAATCTTTCCCTAAGAATGCAGTGATTCAGAACATATCCCTCAGCAGACCCATACTGATCTCTGGTGATCTTGAGGTTTAGAGTATTTCCATAATAAATTTGTCCTTTGAAACATATCCAGAGATCAGGGATTGGAATCTATTCCAGGAAACCAGTGATTACTATGTATCCCTGGTGATCCAGTGGTTAGTTTTTAATATTTCCTTGGTGATCCATGGCTATAGAGTAATGATACAGTGCATTAAAATCAATCCCTAAGGATCAAGAGGTTTGAAACCTATCCATGATGATCCAGTGATTTAGAATCTGGTGAGCCTGAGATTACTTGTCAGTGTTGATTTTGGTGGATCCAGTAGAGAACTGTGATCAGTTAGTTGACTTCCTGGGTTTAGAGGACTAAGTTATAACTCTACGAGCTTTCCCCATGCACTTTGCAGTAGAGAAGAGTATTGGATCCTGCATGATCACTGCTGGTGCGTCATATCAAGGTAACTTCCACGATGAGTTATTGTGAGACTGGGGCAGATTTCTGTCCTGAGCGGTGGATTTCCAGGTTTCTGTAGATATTTACCCTACAGGCAGATTCTTCTCCAGAAATCACATCCCAGAGAGTGGCGGAGATGACTGTCAACATGAAAGAAGTGGAGACAGCTGGAGAGAGTGGGAGCGGCAATCCTCCGAGTACTGACTGAGCATCAGTTGTGTGGCCCGGAGCTAAGAGCCACGTCTGTGCCATATTGTCTACTAACAGGGAGGAATCTGCATCCATGTAATGTAATGTCATCCTGCTAGAGAAGAGCACAGGAGGGAGGAAGATACAAGGAAAATGTAATCAGGTACAGGCCCGTTTTTACACATTGGTGAGCCCAGTGCAAAGGTGCCCCCCGCCCATCACCACCCGCTATATATCCATCTGAAAGTTGCCAAAAACTGGGATTTTATATGGTGCCATTTAATGGGTGACAATGTGTTATGTGACTGATGGAACTTTATCCGCCTGTCAGAATGTTTTATACCTTCATCTCTAGTAATAATCGCTATTGCTGTTATTTTAGTGTGTAATGGATATCGCTAGAGAGGGGGGTCGGATCAGGTATGGACAGGACAGGGACCAATGGAAACTTTATTGATGACTTTGTCCATGTGTTGTGTAAGTGTTTGGTGCAACTCTTTTAGTGCTGTGATCTGGACGATGGTTATATTGAAAGGGGTATTACATAAGAATACCCCTGGGATTAGGCTCAGAGGGGTATTAAATAAGAATACCCCTGGGATTAGGCTCAGAGGGGGTATTACATAAGAATACCCCTGGGATTAGGCTCAGAGGGGTATTAAATAAGAATACCCCTGGGATTAGGCTCAGAGGGGTATTAAATAAGAATACCCCTGGGATTAGGCTCAGGGGGGTATTACATAAGAATACCCCTAGGATTAGGCTCAGGGGGTATTACAGAAGAATACCCCCTGTGATTAGGCTCAGGGGGATATTACATAAGAATACCCCTGGGATTAGGCTCAGGGGGGTATTACAGAAGAATACCCCCTGTGATTAGGCTCAGGGGGGTATTACATAAGAATACCCCCTGGGATTAGGCTCGGGGGGGTATTACATAAGAATACCCCTGGGATTAGGCTCGGGGGGGTATTACAGAAGAATACCCCTGTGAGTAAGCTCAGAGGGGTATTACATAAGAATACCCCCTGTGATTAGGCTCGGGGGGTATTACAGAAGAATACCCCTGTGATTAGGCCCAGGGGGGATTACATAAGAATACCCCCTGTGATTAGGCGCCAGGTAAGAATACCCCTGGGATTAGGCTCAGAGGGGTATTACACAAGAATACCCCTGGGGCGGGGGCGGGGTATTACAGAAGAATACCCCTGTGATTAGGCTCAGGGGGGTATTACATAAGAATACCCCTGTGATTAGGCTCGGGGGGTATTACAGAAGAATACCCCTGTGATTAGGCTCAGGGGGTATTACATAAGAATACCCCTGGGATTAGGCTCAGGGGGTATTACATAAGAATACCCCTGGGATGGGGGGGTAGGTTACAGAAGAATACCCCTGTGATTAGGCTCCGGGGGGTATTACATAAGAATACCCCTGTGATTAGGCTCAGGGGGTATTACATAAGAATACCCCTGTGATTAGGCTCGGGGGTATTACGGAAGAATACCCCTGTGATTAGGCTCAGGGGGTATTAGCATAAGAATACCCCTGGGATTAGGCTCAGGGGGGTATTACATAAGAATACCCCTGGGATTAGGCTCAGAGGGGTATTACATAAGAATACCCCTGGGATTAGGCTCAGAGGGGTATTACATAAGAATACCCCTGGGATTAGGCTCGGGGGTATTACAGAAGAATACCCCTGTGATTAGGCTCAGGGGGTATTACATAAGAATACCCCTGTGAGTAGGGTCAGGGGGTATTACATAAGAATACCCCTGGGATTAGGCTCAGGGGGTATTACATAAGAATACCCCTGTGATTAGGCTCAGGGGGTATTACATAAGAATACCCCTGGGATTAGGCTCAGGGGGTATTACATAAGAATACCCCTGGGATTAGGCTCAGGGGGATATTACATAAGAATACCCCTGGGATTAGGCTCAGAGGGGTATTAAATAAGAATACCCCTGGGATTAGGCTCAGAGGGGTATTACATAAGAATACCCCTGGGATTAGGCTCAGAGGGGTATTAAATAAGAATACCCCTGGGATTAGGCTCAGAGGGGTATTAAATAAGAATACCCCTGGGATTAGGCTCAGGGGGTATTACATAAGAATACCCCTAGGGATTACGAGAAGAATACCCCCTGTGATTAGGCTCAGGGGGATATTACATAAGAATACCCCTGGGATTAGGCTCAGGGGGGTATTACAGAAGAATACCCCCTGTGATTAGGCTCAGGGGGGTATTACATAAGAATACCCCTGGGATTAGGCTCGGGGGGGTATTACATAAGAATACCCCTGGGATTAGGCTCGGGGGGGTATTACAGAAGAATACCCCTGTGAGTAAGCTCAGAGGGGTATTACATAAGAATACCCCCTGTGATTAGGCTCGGGGGGGTATTACAGAAGAATACCCCTGTGATTAGGCTCAGGGGGGTATTACATAAGAATACCCCTGGGATTAGGCTCAGGGGGATATTACAGAAGAATACCCCTAGGATTAGGCTCAGGGGGGTATTACAGAAGAATACCCCTGTGATTAGGCTCAGGGGGGTATTACATAAGAATACCCCCTGTGATTAGGCTCAGGGGGGTATTACATAAGAATACCCCTGGGATTAGGCTCAGAGGGGTATTACATAAGAATACCCCTGGGATTAGGCTCAGGGGGTATTACAGAAGAATACCCCTGTGATTAGGCTCAGGGGGGTATTACATAAGAATACCCCTGTGATTAGGCTCGGGGGGTATTACAGAAGAATACCCCTGTGATTAGGCTCAGGGGGTATTACATAAGAATACCCCTGGGATTAGGCTCAGGGGGTATTACATAAGAATACCCCTGGGATTAGGCTCGGGGGGTATTACAGAAGAATACCCCTGTGATTAGGCTCAGGGGGTATTACATAAGAATACCCCTGTGATTAGGCTCAGGGGGGTATTACATAAGAATACCCCTGTGATTAGGCTCGGGGGGTATTACAGAAGAATACCCCTGTGATTAGGCTCAGGGGGTATTACATAAGAATACCCCTGGGATTAGGCTCAGGGGGGTATTACATAAGAATACCCCTGGGATTAGGCTCAGAGGGGTATTACATAAGAATACCCCTGGGATTAGGCTCAGAGGGGTATTACATAAGAATACCCCTGGGATTAGGCTCGGGGGGTATTACAGAAGAATACCCCTGTGATTAGGCTCAGGGGGGTATTACATAAGAATACCCCGGAGGGGGGGGGGGGTAAGAATACCCCTGGGATTAGGCTCAGGGGGTATTACATAAGAATACCCCTGTGATTAGGCTCAGGGGGTATTACATAAGAATACCCCTGGGATTAGGCTCGGGGGGTATTACAGAAGAATACCCCTGTGATTAGGCTCAGGGGGGTATTACATAAGAATACCCCTGTGATTAGGCTCAGGGGGGTATTACATAAGAATACCCCTGTGATTAGGCTCGGGGGGTATTACAGAAGAATACCCCTGTGATTAGGCTCAGGGGGTATTACATAAGAATACCCCTGGGATTAGGCTCAGGGGGGTATTACATAAGAATACCCCTGGGATTAGGCTCAGAGGGGTATTACATAAGAATACCCCTGGGATTAGGCTCAGAGGGGTATTACATAAGAATACCCCTGGGATTAGGCTCGGGGGGTATTACAGAAGAATACCCCTGTGATTAGGCTCAGGGGGGTATTACATAAGAATACCCCTGGGATTAGGCTCAGGGGGTTATTACATAAGAATACCCCTGTGAGTAGGGTCAGGGGGGTATTACATAAGAATACCCCTGGGATTAGGCTCAGGGGGGTATTACATAAGAATACCCCTGGGATTAGGCTCAGGGGGGTATTACATAAGAATACCCCTGGGATTAGGCTCAGGGGGGTATTACATAAGAATACCCCCGGGATTAGGCTCAGGGGGTATTAAATAAGAATACCCCTGGGATTAGGTTCAGGGGGGTATTACATTAACCCTATATGTGACAATCAGTGAGTAAAAGTATAGTATACTCTGTGATTGATAGGAGAGGGGATAACATGGACAGAAGACCTCGCTACCCCCCCCCCCCGGGGTCACATACAGGTGATGCGCAGATGATGATTTCTCATTGTCTGTACAGTCTGCAGCTCTGCTCCTTCCCCCTCCTTCCTCCTTCACACAGTATTAAGATGCTGCCTGAGGCTGGAGGGAAAGGACACTTTAGAGCCCCATATCTCAGGATCACTTAGGATCTATGAAGATAGAGCAATTTGCTGTTAAAAACGCTGTCGGGAATTGAGATCTGTGATGGGATCTCAATGCCGAACATCGTTTTCACCAGCGAATTGCTCAGAATCTGTAAGGACTATCGTGATGATCTTGGTATGAAGAGATTCTCATCTTTAAAATGAATCCAAGATCATATTCATAGCCCTAACCAATACTGAGAAATCGGCATTAGTAGCAAGGACATATTACATACGTCCTCTGCAACTAAAGTGCCACCCTGGCCTGACGGCAGGGAAAGAGTTAAAGTCCCCCTGCAGTTGTCCCCAGTTTAATGTCCTTCTCCTACTACACAAAAAAACCCACTAATACTCACCTCTCCTCACTCCCTTGCTGTCTCAGTCCGGAGTACTCTGGGAGCTGCAGGCAGGATGTAAGTGACATCATCGCATCATATCTACAGCTCCTGGGGAAGAGAGGATGAATGGTGAAGGAAGGATCGGACGCTCCCTGCTTCATCACTGTATGCAACTTTGGGCAGAATAGTGAGCGCAGCTCTGGAGTATAATACAGAATGTAACTCAGGATCAGTACAGGATAAGTAATGTAATGTATGTACACAGTGACTGTACCAGCAGAATAGTGAGCGCAGCTCTGGAGTATAATACAGGATAAGTAATGTAATGTATGTACACAGTGACTGTACCAGCAGAATAGTGAGCGCAGCTCTGGAGTATAATACAGGATGTAACTCAGGATCAGTAAAGGATAAGTAATGTAATGTATGTACAAAGTGACTGCACCAGCAGAATAGTGAGCGCAGCTCTGGAGTATAATACAGGATGTAACTCAGGATCAGTACAGGATAAGTAATGTAATGTATGTACACAGTGACTGTACCAGCAGAATAGTGAGCGCAGCTCTGGAGTATAATACAGGATGTAACTCAGGATCAGTACAGGATAAGTAATGTAATGTATGTACACACTGACTGTACTAGCAGAATAGTGAGCGCTGCTCTGGAGTATAATACAGGATAAGTAATGTAATGTGTATACACAGTGACTGCACCAGCAGAATAGTGAGTGCAGCTCTGGAGTATAATACAGGATGTAACTCAGGATCAGTACAGGATAAGTAATGTAATGTATGTACACAGTGACTGCACCAGCAGAATAGTGAGCGCAGCTCTGGAGTATAATACAGGATAAGTAATGTAATGTATGTACACACTGACTGCACCAGCAGAATAGTGAGTGCAGCTCTGGAGTATAATACAGTATGTAACTCAGGATCAGTACAGGATAAGTAATGTAATGTATGTACACAGTGACTATACATGCAGAATAGTGAGTGCAGCTCTGGAGTATAATACAGGATAAGTAATGTAATGTATGTACACAGTGACTGTACCAGCAGAATAGTGAGCGCAGCTCTGGAGTATAATACAGGATGTAACTCAGGATCAGTACAGGATAAGTAATGTAATGTATGTACACAGTGACTGTACCAGCAG
>CAMRHE010000873.1:160000-182500 GCA_947044405.1 Leptodactylus fallax
GACTGCACAGGAGGGAGAGACTGCACAGGAGGGAGAGACTGCACAAGAGAGAGACTGCACAAGAGAGAGAGAGAGAGAGAGAGAGACTGCACAGGAGGGAGAGACTGCACAGGAGAGAGAGTGACTGCACAGGAGGAAGATACTGCACAAGAGAGAGACTGCACAGGAGGGAGAGACTGCACAAGGGAGAGACTGCACAAGAGAGAGAGAGACTGCACAGGAGGGAGAGACTGCACAAGAGAGAGACTGCACAGGAGGGAGGGGAGAGACTGCACAAGAGAGAGACTGCACAGGAGAGAGAGACTGCACAGGAGGGAGAGACTGCACAAGAGAGAGAGACTGCACAGGGGAGCTCAGAGGGAGAGACTGCACAGAGGGAGAGACTGCACAGGAGAGAAAGACTGCACAAGAGGAAGGGAGACACTGCACAGGGAGAGACTGCACAGGAGGGAAAGACTGCACAAAGAGAGAGACTGCACAGGAGGGAGAGACTGCACAAGAGAGAGACTGCACAGGAGGGAGAGACTGCACAAGAGAGAGAGACTGCACAGGAGGGAAAGACTGCACAAGAGAGAGACTGCACAGGAGGGAGAGACTGCACAAGAGAGAGAGACTGCACAAGAGAGAGAGACTGCACAAGAGAGAGAGAGACTGCACAGGAGGGAGAGACTGCACAGGAGGGAGAGACTGCACAAGAGAGAGACTGCACAAAGAGAGAGAGAGAGAGACTGCACAGGAGGGAGAGACTGCACAGGAGAGAGAGACTGCACAGGAGGGAGAGACTGCACAAGGGAGAGACTGCACAAGAGAGAGAGACTGCACAGGAGGGAGAGACTGCACAGGAGGGAGAGACTGCACAAGGGAGAGACTGCACAAGAGAGAGAGACTGCACAGGAGGAAGATACTGCACAAGAGAGAGACTGCACAGGAGGGAGAGACTGAACAAGGGAGAGACTGCACAAGAGAGAGAGACTGCACAGGAGGGAGAGACTGCACAGGAGGGAGAGACTGCACAAGAGAGAGACTGCACAGGAGGGAGAGACTGCACAAGAGAGAGACTGCACAAGAGAGAGACTGCACAGGAGGGAAAGACTGCACAGGAGAGAGAGACTGCACAAGAGGGAGAGACTGCACAGAAGGGAGAGACTGCACAGGAGAGAGAGACTGCACGAGAGAGAGAGAGACTGCACAAGAGAGAGAGAGACTGCACAGGAGGGAGAGACTGCACAGGAGGGAGAGACTGCACAAGAGAGAGACTGCACAAGAGGGAGAGACTGCACAGGAGGGAGAGACTGCACAAGAGAGAGACTGCACAAGAGGGAGAGACTGCACAAGAGAGAGACTGCACAGGAGAGAGAGAGAGACTGCACAGGAGGAAGATACTGCACAAGAGAGAGACTGCACAGGAGAGAGAGAGAGACTGCACAGGAGGGAGAGACTGCACAAGAGAGAGAGACTGCACAAGAGAGAGAGACTGCACAGGAGGGAGAGACTGCACAGGAGGGAGAGACTGCACAAGAGAGAGACTGCACAAAAGAGAGAGAGAGAGAGAGAGAGAGAGACTGCACAGGAGGGAGAGACTGCACAGGAGAGAGAGTGACTGCACAGGAGGAAGATACTGCACAAGAGAGAGACTGCACAGGAGGGAGAGACTGCACAAGGGAGAGACTGCACAAGAGAGAGAGACTGCACAGGAGGGAGAGACTGCACAGGAGGGAGAGACTGCACAAGAGAGAGACTGCACAGGAGGGAGAGACTGCACAAGAGAGAGACTGCACAAGAGAGAGACTGCACAGGAGGGAGAGACTGCACAGGAGGGAGAGACTGCACAAGAGAGAGAGACTGCACAGGAGGGAAAGACTGCACAGGAGAGAGAGACTGCACAAGAGGGAGAGACTGCACAAGGGAGAGACTGCACAGGAGGGAAAGACTGCACAAGAGAGAGACTGCACAGGAGGGAGAGACTGCACAAGAGAGAGACTGCACAGGAGGGAGAGACTGCACAAGAGAGAGAGACTGCACAGGAGGGAAAGACTGCACAAGAGAGAGACTGCACAGGAGGGAGAGACTGCACAAGAGAGAGAGACTGCACAAGAGAGAGAGAGACTGCACAGGAGGGAGAGACTGCACAAGAGAGAGAGACTGCACAAGAGAGAGAGAGAGAGACTGCACAGGAGGGAGAGACTGCACAGGAGAGAGAGAGACTGCACAGGAGGAAGATACTGCACAAGAGAGAGACTGCACAGGAGGGAGAGACTGAACAAGGGAGAGACTGCACAAGAGAGAGAGACTGCACAGGAGGGAGAGACTGCACAGGAGGGAGAGACTGCACAAGAGATAGACTGCACAGGAGGGAGAGACTGCACAAGAGAGAGACTGCACAAGAGAGAGACTGCACAGGAGGGAAAGACTGCACAGGAGAGAGAGACTGCACAAGAGGGAGAGACTGCACAGAAGGGAGAGACTGCACAGGAGAGAGAGACTGCACGAGAGAGAGAGAGAGACTGCACAAAGAGAGAGAGAGACTGCACAGGAGGGAGAGACTGCACAAGAGAGAGACTGCACAAGAGGGAGAGACTGCACAGGAGGGAGAGACTGCACAAGAGAGAGACTGCACAAGAGGGAGAGACTGCACAGAAGGGGGCGAGAGAGACTGCACAGGAGAGAGAGAGAGACTGCACAGGAGGAAGATACTGCACAAGAGAGAGACTGCACAGGAGAGAGAGAGAGACTGCACAAAAGAGAGACTGCACAAGAGAGAGACTGCACAGGAGGGAGAGACTGCACAGGAGCGAGAGACTGCACAGGAGGGAGAGACTGCACAGGAGAGAGAGACTGCACAGGAGCGAGAGACTGCACAGGAGAGAGAGACTGCACAGGAGAGAGAGAGAGACTGCACAGGAGGGAGAGACTGCACAAAAGAGAGACTGCACAAGAGAGAGACTGCACAGGAGGGAGAGACTGCACAGGAGCGAGAGACTGCACAGGAGAGAGAGACTGCACAGGAGAGAGAGAGAGACTGCACAGGAGGGAGAGACTGCACAAAAGAGAGACTGCACAAGAGAGAGACTGCACAGGAGGGAGAGACTGCACAGGAGCGAGAGACTGCACAGGAGAGAGAGACTGCACAGGAGGGAGAGACTGCACAAAAGAGAGACTGCACAAGAGAGAGACTGCACAGGAGGGAGAGACTGCACAGGAGAGAGAGACTGCACAGGAGGAGGATGCTCAACACATGGACTGCACAGGAGGGAGAGACTGCACAGGAGGGAGAAGAGACTGCACAGGAGGAAGAGACTGCACATGAGAGAGAGAGAGAGAAACTGCACAAGAGGGAGGGACTGTGCAAGTGAGGGAGAGACTGTACAGGAGGGACAGACTGCACAGGAGAGAGAGAGATTGCACTGGAGGAAGGGACTGCACAGATGGAGGGAGAGACTGCACACATGGACTGCACAGGAGGAAGAGACTGCACAAGAGAGAGAGACTGCACAGGAGAGAGACTGCACAAGAGGGAGAGACTGCACAGAAGGGAGAGACTGCACAGGAGAGAGAGACTGCACAGGAGGGAGAGACTGCACAAGAGAGAGACTGCACAAGAGGGAGAGACTGCACAGAAGGGAGAGACTGCACAGGAGAGAGAGACTGCACGAGAGAGAGAGAGAGAGAGAGAGAGAGAGACTGCACAGGAGGAAGATACTGCACAAGAGAGAAACTGCACAGGAGAGAGAGAGAGACTGCACAGGAGGGAGAGACTGCACAGGAGGAGGATGCACAAGAGAGGGACTGCACAGGAGAGAGAGAGAGACTGCACAGGAGGGAGAGACTGCACAGGAGGAGGATGCTAGAATGGACTGCACAGGAGGGGAGAGACTGCACAGGAGGAAGAGACTGCACATGAGAGAGAGAGAAACTGCACAGAGAGAGAGAGACTGTGCACGGGAGGGAGAGACTGTACAGGGAGGGAGAGACTGCACAGGAGAGAGAGAGACTGCACAAAGGGAATGCACAGTGGAGGGAGAGACTGCACAGGAGGGAGAGACTGCACAGGAGGGACTGCACAGGAGGAAGAGACTGCACAAGAGATAGAGGGACTGCACAGGAGGGAGACTGTACTGAGAGGAAGGGACACTGCACAGGAGGAGGGAGAGACTGCACAGGAGGGAGAGACTGCACTGGAGGAAGGGACTGCACAGGAGGGAGAGACTGCACACAGTAACTGCACAGGATAAGGAAGAGACTGCACAGGAGGAGAAAGAGAGTGCACAGGAGGAAGAGACTGCACAGGAGGAGGAAGAGACTGCATAGGAGGAGAAAGAGACTGCACAGGAAGAGGAAGAGACTGCACAGGAGGAAGAGACTGCAAAGGAGGAAGAGACTGCACAGAAGGAGAAAGAGACTGCACAGGAGGAGAAAGAGACTGCACAGAAGGAGTACAAGGCATTTCTCCCTTCTGACTGTAGGCTGCACCTGTGGTTATTCAACATGTTGTCTGCAGGTGTCAGGTCATTGTATCTCCATAGATGGTCAGACAGACACGGAGGGGAACCAGTGCGACTAATGGTGCTGTGACTGATGGGGAAGGTCCTGGCAGGGCTCTATCTGGATGTCTCCCATTACAATGTCAGCAGGAACTAGTGGAACTTGTAGCTTGGAAGGAAAACAACAGGATATAGAACAGCTTTATAGTCCATATATGTGACTCTGGCTCCTCTATAGTATAATGTATATGTCAGCTGGCCCTATATGTTATCTATATGGTAATGTCTAAACTTATGTATTGTACCATCTTGACTGCTCTAGAACCTTCCATCTGTCTATCGGACGGATTATGAATATTCTAATCATTCGGCACATTTGTAAGATTTTCCTTTCTTGACCTTGATGTGATTGGATCCCTGGAATAAATGGAAGCCATGACGGTAAGGTTGTATCTATATGTGGCGTCTCGTGTTTCCTATCGACCGGGGCCCAGAATCATTTGCTGGGGTCAGACTCGTCCATCACTTGTAGGTTTTCTATTTCCCGGCCTCGCTCCTGTGTTCCGGTAATACATACATTGTGCATTGATTTCTCTGCTCGGGAGCGGTGGCTCATTACGCTCTCCACCTCGTCCCGTCTGACGGATCCTTCCGGTTGGGTCATCATCTCCCTGACACCGGTCTGACCGTCCTCGTCCTGCCCTTATTACCCTGAGCGCGGGCTGTTTACGCCGCCTCCACCTCTTCTCATGTAACACGGATCTGAATTCATCTGAAAAGCTCATTAAAGGGAAAAAAAAGTTTGGCAAAGATGAGATGTGCGAAGTATCAAGTCCGGCCGGTGCTCGCCATTCCTCAGGATGAGCAATACCCTGGCGGCTCGCTACGAAAAATCAAATACTGCGAGATAATTAAAAGGAGAATGAAATATAAACGGCGGGTGCTGAGGAGAAGCCGCGCTGGATGGGAAGACGAGGCCTTAATTGCCTTTGTATTTTTGGGGATTTTTTTGCTCATTTAGAAATAAAAAATCTGAACTGAAATGAATTGGCTGCGGTAGATTGTCATCTGTGTTAACTCTATAGTTTCGCTCTAGTTACTGACAAAGCTGCAAAAACCTATGGTCAGTAATGTAGAGATGGGGTAAAGGCAGTGGATTAAAAAGGACCCCCCAGCCCTAACCACCCGGGACAGGAGGGCCTTGCCTTTAAGAGGGGACCCCTGCAGAGGTTCTCACCACCTATTAAACAATGGATGTCTAATGCATTCATCTTATGTACTGGGCCCAGGGACCTCCGCCTGACACTGGATGCAGCCAATCTTGGTGGGATCCCTTTACTCTGGGGGCCCCACAGCAGTCACATGGTTCTGAGCCTCCCTGAGTGTTATACAGCAGATTGTACAATCCCAGCACTGGTGTAATACCTATAACCGGACCCACTGCCAATGTATCTAACGCTGACCCCATTCTATGGGGTCTATGTCCATGTGCTCCATCCTACATGGTGGGATCATTTACACGTCATTGCTCCATCTTAGTTCACAGTTTACTCCTTTAGCAGGGTGATTATGAGCCTCCAAGATGTTTGGGTCCAGTTGTCTTGCTCTGCTATTCCTACAGCTACCTTATTCTATGCAGCCCCGCAGCACTGCTGGATCTGGGCTGGTCTTAAAGTGACAGTCCAGTCTAGGGCTCACACATGCTATGGAAGTCAGAACCTACTGCAGATTATCATTGGCTCTTTGGATTCTGCTCTTGGCTGTTTGGTAGCTCAGCTGTCTTAGGAAAAAGGTGTAATCTGTGACTACAGCTCAGAGAGAGAGTGTCTACAGGAGTCTGAGGTAGTCTGAGACACACCCCCATCCTACCATTGGTTCCCGCTGCTCTCTCACATCCCTGCAGCTCTGACTCCTCTGATTGGCTGCTGCCCTGTAAGTCAGAAGATGAAGAGCTGATGACTATTACCTGGATTTACCAACAATTTCAGATTGTAACATTCATAGTAACATAGCAACAAAATATAACACCAAAATATAACATAGTAACATAAAGTAACAAAACATAGTAACAAAGCATAACATAGTAACATAATAACAGAACATATTAACAAAACATAGAATAATAACATAGTAACATCGTAAATCCATCCAGTCCAACCTAGAAACCTACCAAGTTGATCCAGAGGAGGCAACCCGAACCCCCCCCCCCCCCCCCCCCGAGGCAGACACCATTTGCTCTATCAGAGGAAAAAATTACTTCCCATCTCCAATTATGGCAATTGGACTAAATCCCTGGATCAACATCTTATCCCAAAAATTCTAGTTCCCATAACGTGACTGCTGTTGGAGGTTTTGATGTCTTTTACATAACCACACCCATTTTCTTCAGACCACACCCACTTTGGGGAGTCACATCCCCTAAGATACAAAGTCTATGGAATCTCTCTGTCCTTCATCATTAACCCCTGCAAGTACTCATGGACTTTCTGGGAGATTCTCGGATCCTGGTCCCCAGAGTAGTCAGCGGTCAGGCCACTACTAGGAATGTCTGGACAGAGGTTAGGAAGTTAGGAGTCGGGGTCAGCATTGTAAAGTGAAAAAAAGGAAAGTGAATGAAGAGGAAAGCTTGGGTTCAAACCAAGAGGTTGAACAGGAGGCGTAGTCGAAGAAACAAGTCAAGAGCAAGAATAGCTCCATCCCATGGTGGAAGACTGGACTTGACTTGGTCACTTCTGTGTTATTTACTGTCATTCAGTCTCCGATACTATGTATTACTAGTAGAATCCGAATCATCCAAAGTTCTGCAGAGTGACCGTCCCCACAAGAAGCTCTTCGTACCACCAGAATTAAGATGTGAGGAGGGATGGCCTGCGGGATGCGTTGCCTGGCCGGTGCTCCTCCGCTCTCCCCGCCTCCTCTTCCACCAGGCTGAGATGTAATCCGGCGTCTTTCTTCCACTTTCTTCTCCCGTTGAATCTTTTCTTATTAATCTGCTCTCTGCCTGTGAATGTAAATCTGTCCTGGTGGCACATAGTGAGTTTCCAGCTCGCGGTAGAAGTCAATTAGTGGGTTTAGGCACTTTGGAGGTAAATCCGCTGTTTAGGAGGCTTTCTTCTCAACAGCTCTTGAAAGGAATTGCTGCTGTTTTTAAGTCAAACATTTTTATGATAATGGATGATGTCGGGTGTGCAGTTCTGCTGCGGTAATGTCGCCATTCCCGTCTAATGAGCACCCTGGATCAGAGCTGGCAAGTGGCGACTTGTATCTGTCACAGTGCTGAGATACGGGGCCGCTCGGGATGTGACACACAAGTAAATAACCAGTCATCACATATAGGGGGGGAATGTCAAGGCCCCAAATTATAAAGGGGGGGGAGAAACTCCAGTAACCAAGAAATATAATACGGAAATCATCCTAACACAGTGTATTCATCATCCTAACACAGTGTCGTCATCATCCTAACACAGTGAGGTAATCATCCTAACATACAAGGTCATCATCCTAACACAGTGACGTCATCATCCTAACACAATGAGATCATTATCCTAACACAGTGCAGTCTTCATCCTAACACAGTGAGGTCATCATCCTAACATACAAGGTCATTATCTTAACACAGTGCCATCATCATCCTAACACAATGAGATCATTATCCTAAAACAGTACCGTCATCATCCTAACACAGTGAGGTTATTATCCTGACACAATGAGGTCATCATCCTAACACAATGAGATCATTATCCTAACACAGTGCAGTCTTCATCCTAACACAGTGAGGTCATCATTCTAACACAATGAGATCATTATCCTAACACAGTGCAGTCTTCATCCTAACACAGTGAGGTCATTATCCTAACATACAAGGTCATCATCCTAACACAGTGCTGTTATCATCCTAACACAATGACATCATTATCCTAACAGAGTGCAGTCTTCATCCTAACACAGTGAGGTCATCATACTAACATACAAGGTCATCATCCTAATACAGTGAGGTTATCATTCTAACACAATGAGGTCATCACTCTAACACAGTGCAGTCATCATCCTAACACAATGACATCATTATCCTAACACAGTGCAGTTTTAATCCTAACACAGTGAGGTCATCATCCTAACATACAAGGTCATCATCTTAACACAGTGAGGTCATCATTCTAACACAATTAGATCATTATCCTAACACAGTGCAGTCTTCATCCTAACACAATGAGATCATTATCCTAACACAGTGCAGTCTTCATTCTAACACAGTGTGGTCATCATCTTAACATAGTGTGGTCATCATCCTAACACAATGAGGTCATCATCCTAACACAGTCTGGTCATCATCTTAACATAGTGTGGTCATCATCCTAACACAGTCTGGTCATCATCTTAACATAGTGTGGTCATCATCCTAACATTAAAGCAGAAGACTACAGTGATGTCAGCATCCTGACAGCCATACAAGAGACTTCCATCAGGTTCTCCTCCTTACATTAAGAGCAGGACTGACTCCAGGTTTACATGAGCCGTCACATGGTAGATTCACAATGGGCCCCTTTATACGGGGCCAGGGTTTACATTGGTCCTTGGATGAGCCCTGAGCGTTATGGTGCCCTCTTATGCCTTAATCCCATCAATATAATGTACACCAATGATGGTAACAATGATGTTTTTGTAGCAGCTTTTCCTTTTTCTTTAGATTTCTTTTTTTTTCTTTGGGGGGGGAGGGGTGACATAAATAAAAAAAAAATCTAAACACCCAGCCCATATAAAGTAAAGGTGCAGACAGTGCAGGGTACACTGGAGATTCCTTGATGTAATCTTTATTTTTCCTCGGCCACATCTTCACATCCACATCGCTATACCACGTCTTGTTTTTCTCAGGATCAGATTTGTTATTTTTTTTTAGGAGTTTTCATTTTTTTTTTTTTACACAGAACTTAGAATTGAATTTGTATAAACTTTTATCATAGTTTAGGAGCGATCGATTGTACTGTTTATATTTACGCCATTTACTGATCGCCGTAGATATCGCCTTCGCCACATTGTGCGGTTGTTCCGATTACGAGATCTGCCAGTACATATAATGTAGATTTATTTACTATGTTGTGACGTTGTTTCTTCAAGCTTTATTTAACATGTGTTTATTATCATTATTGTCATAGAAGTTTTAAAAAAACAGGGTCAGCAGAGTCATCTCATCATCATTAATGGAAGGGGTCTGCAGAGTCATCTCATTATCATTAGAGGGAGGAGTCAGCAGAGTCATCTCATTATCATTAGAGAGTGGGGTCAGTAGAGTAATATCATTATCATTAGAGGGAGGGGTCAACAGAGTCATCTCATTATCTTTAGAGGAAGGGGTCAGTGGAGTCATGTCATTATCATTAGAGGAAGGGGTCAGCGGAGTCAGCTCATCATCATTAATGGAAGGAGTCTGCAGAGTCATCTCATTATCATTAGAGGGAGGAGTCAGCAGAGTCATCTCATCATTAGAGAGTGGGGTCAGTAGAGTCATCTCATTATCATTAGAGAGTGGGGTCAGTAGAGTAATATTATCATTAGAGGGAGGGGTCAGCAGAGTCATCTCATTATCATAAATGGAAGGGATCAACAGAGTCATCTCATTATCATTAGAGAGTGGGGTCAGTAGAGTCATCTCAATATCATTAGAGGGAGGGGTCAGCAGAGTCATCTCATTATCATCAATGGAAGGGGTCAGCAGTGTCATCTCATTATCATTAGAGAGTGGGGTCAGTAGAGTCATCTCAATATCATTATAGGGAGGGGTCTGTAGAGTCATCTCATTATCATTAAATTATTAGAGAGAGGGATCAGCAGAGTCATCTCATTATCATTAAAGGGAGGAGTCAGCAGAGTCATCTCATTATTATTAATGGCAGGGGCAGCAGAGTCATCTCATTATCATTAATGGATGAGGTCAGTAGAGTCATCTCAATATCATTACAGGGAGGGGTCAGTTGTGTAATCTCATTATCATTAGAGGGCAGGATCAGCAGAGTCATCTCATTATCATTAATGGAAGGGGTCAGAAGAATCATCTCATTATCACTAATGGAAGGGGTCAGCAAAGTCATCTTATTATCATTAATGGAAGGGGTTAGTAGAGTCATCTCAATATCATTAGAGGGAGGGATCAGCAGAGTCATCTCATTATCATTAGAGGGAGGGGTCAGCAGAGTCATCTCATTATCATTAATGGAAGGGGTTAGTAGAGTCATCTCAATATCATTAGAGGGAGGGATCAGCAGAGTCATCTCATTATCATTAGAGGCAGGGATCAGCAGAGTCATCTCATTATCATTAATGGAATGGGTCAGCAGAATCATCTCATTATCACTAATGGAAGGGGTCAGCAAAGTCATCTTATTATCATTAATGGAAGGGGTTAGTAGAGTCATCTCAATATCATTAGAGGCAGGGATCAGCAGAGTCATCTCATTATCATTAGAGGGAGGCGTCAGCAGACTCATCTCATTATCATTAGAGGGAGGAGTCAGTAGCGTAATCTCATTATCATTAGAGGCCAGGGTCAGCAGAGTCATCGGAGTCCCAAAGTGACTGACATTTCTCTCTGTACTGTCTCTAAATGTTCTCATTCATAGCGAGATCTTTTCTATAAAAAGGAAAAACTGTATTAATGTGAGAATTGGGAAGTTTTTTTTTTTTCAAAAGTTTGTTTTTCTGGAAATTGATTTCTTGTTTTCTAACATTCTATGGACATTTTTGCCATGGGCAGTGAAATGTGACAGATCCTGCGCACAGAGGGACGGTTCGTCTGCCACAACCACAGATGCTGGTATTGGCAGGAGACGGCACCAACATGACAAGACCAAAATTATCCTAATATGAAATTTCCCTTCCGTACGGAGCGGATTCATTACCGATGGCTAATCGCCGCGCTCGCCAGTTACGGCGCCATTTTCACAAAGTAAATCTGATTAATGTCTCATAAAAGAATAAAGTCGGTCAGATTCGTGTGAGATCGGACGTTTCATCTGTGCCTTTCATCAGGTGCTGGTACAGATGGGAGGCAGTAAAACCGTCGCGCTCGCCGCTTATGTTGACAGTTTTGTGTTTTGACAAAATGGAGACATTTCAGTAAATATTCCAAGCGAGAAATATCATTTCATCCTTCCTGTAGACATGTCTGTGGCGGATATAGCAACGCCGGTCTGTTACGTGCAGATGGGACAAGCTGAACCAATGGCGCTGGAGGACGGTGCACGGCGTGGCGCCATATGGTCCTCATGTAGGAATAGGCCAATAACGTGTCAGGTGATGTATTGCTATAACACATCATATACTAGCCCAGTGACAACTAATATGGCCGACAGGAAGAGGCCGCGCCGCTGTATGAGGGTGTAGTTACTACAGACGTCTCTCACGAGACCCCCAGGTCAGGCTACTCTTACCTTTATATGAATGGGATATTCCCCTTTAATCTTCAGCTAAATAAACCTTTTATTTTATTTACCTGTGTTATACTGGGATCAGATGGTGAGAAGAGCGCACTGGGATAGTATACAGGTGTGAACAGCATCTTACCATATGTGCACTCACTGTCTGCAGTCTCTTCCTCTTGTGTGCAGTCTCTTCCTCCTGTGTGTAGTCTTTTTCACCGGTGTGCAGTCTCTTTCTATTACTGTATGTACATTCTCTTTCTCCTGTTTGCAGTCTCTTTCTCCTACGTGTAGTCTCTTTTTCCTGTGTGTAGTCTCTTTCACCTTTGTGCAGTCTCCCTTGTGCAGTCTCTTCCTCCTATGTGTAGTCTCTTCCTGGTTGTGTGTGCAGTCTCTTCCTCCTTTTTGCAGCCTCCCGGGCGCCCGGGCTCTCCCCCGGCGCCTTCCCCCCCCTGCCCCGGGCCCTGTGTGCAGTCTCTTTCTCCTGTGTGCACCCCCCCTTCCCCCTCTCTTTCTCCTGTGTGTAGTCTTTTCCTCCTGTTTGCAGTCTCTTCTCCTGTGTGTAGTCTCTTCCTCCTGTGTGTAGTCTTTTTCACCTTCATGCAGTCTCTTCCTCCTGTGTGTAGTCTCTTTCTCCTGTGTGCAGTCTCTTCCTTGTGTGTGTGGTCTCTTTCTCCTGTGCGCAGTCTTTTCCTCCTGTGTGCATTCTCTTTCACCTGTGTGTATTCTTGTCCTCATGTGTGCAGTCTCTTTCACCTGTGTGCAGTCTCTTCCTCCTGTGTGCAGTCTCTTTCACCTGTGTGCAATCTTTTCCTCTTGTGTGCAGTCTCTTCTCCTGTGTACAGTCTCTTCTTCTGTGTGTGGTCTCTTTCTCCTGTGTGCAGTCTTTTCCTCCTGTGTGCAGTCTTTTCCTCCTGTGTGCAGTGTCTTCTCCTGTGTGCAGTCTCTTTCACCTGTGTGCAGTCTCTTCCTCGTGTGTGCAGTCTCTTTCACCTGTGTGCAGTCTCTTCCTCGTGTGTGCAGTCTCTTTCACCTGTGTGCAGTCTCTTCCTCGTGTGTACAGTCTCTTCTCCTGTGTGTAGTCTCTTCTCATCTATATCTGAGAAGGTGACGGACAAGGAATGCTGGCAGTTGTAGTTCTCTGGTGATGGAGGACGTAGCTAGAGCTGAGCCCAGGATCTATAATAATAACTTTATTTCTATAGCAGCCCTATACCAATCAGCGAGGGCCTGGACACAAGAGCTTACAATCTATAGTAATCTATGATGACATGTAGCAGTTGTATTGTCCTCCCTGTATACGAGATCTGTGACCTGGGGGGGGTCTCTGGTGTCCAGGGGGTGTATAATTATAGATTAACCCCGCGCTGCGCACACCCCTCTCACCGACGATGCCTTTTAATTAAATCCTTCTGAATCTGATATTACATTTTAATATTAAATGAGCGTTAAATGAATCCGAGAAATTAAAACTCTGCAAATGAGTCGTAAAGCGGAGCGGAGTAATTCAGAGGTCACCGCCGAGGCAGCGCCGGGGGCACACCTTAACCTCTTCACGACCCTCCGGATTGCAGGGTGACCAGGTCCTATGTGGGATCTATAACAGCGCCCCCTAGGGGTAACCAACCCGCTCTCCACACACCCATAGATCTGCATTGTCACACCCAGGAACATCCCCCAATATACAGAATATACAGAGCGAATCTCAGCTGTGCCCACTGACCACATAAAATGCCCCCATAAAAGGCTGGTGTAATACTGGGCACCAAAATGTCCCGTCACATGACACACATTACTGCAGCTCTGACTATTAAGGAGGGGAGAGGGTTAATGGCTACTAATAAGGAGAGTGGGTGGGGTTAATAACTGATAAGGTATAAAGGGGTGGAGCTAATAACTACTGTGGAAAAAAGTTGAGGCTAATAACTACTAAGGCAGATAGGGGGTGGAGTTAATAACTACTAAGGCAGATAGGGGGTGGAGTTAATAACTACTAAGGCAGATAGGGGGGTGGAGTTAATAACTACTAAGGCAGATAGGGGGTGGAGTTAATAACTACTAAGGCAGATAGGGGGTGGAGTTAATAACTACTAAGGCAGATAGGGGGTGGAGTTAATAACTACTAAGGCAGATAGGGGGTGGAGTTAATAACTACTAAGGCAGATAGGGGGTGGAGTTAATAACTACTAAGGCAGATAGGGGGTGGAGTTAATAACTACTAAGGCAGATAGGGGGTGGAGTTAATAACTACTAAGGCAGATAGGGGGTGGAGTTAATAACTACTAAGGCAGATAGGGGGTGGAGTTAATAACTACTAAGGCAGATAGGGGGTGGAGTTAATAACTACTAAGGCAGATAGGGGGTGGAGTTAATAACTACTAAGGCAGATAGGGGGTGGAGTTAATAACTACTAAGGCAGATAGGGGGTGGAGTTAATAACTACTAAGGCAGATAGGGGGTGGAGTTAATAACTACTAAGGCAGATAGGGGGTGGAGTTAATAACTACTAAGGCAGATAGGGGGTGGAGTTAATAACTACTAAGGCAGATAGGGGGTGGAGTTAATAACTACTAAGGCAGATAGGGGGTGGAGTTAATAACTACTAAGGCAGATAGGGGTGGAGTTAATAACTACTAAGGCAGATAGGGGGTGGAGTTAATAACTACTAAGGCAGATAGGGGGTGGAGTTAATAACTACTAAGGCAGATAGGGGGTGGAGTTAATAACTACTAAGGCAGATAGGGGGTGGAGTTAATAACACAAGGGGGACACGGCAGATAGGGGGTGGAGTTAATAACTACTAAGGCAGATAGGGGGTGGAGTTAATAACTACTAAGGCAGATAGGGGGTGGAGTTAATAACTACTAAGGCAGATAGGGGGTGGAGTTAATAACTACTAAGGCAGTAGGGGTGGAGTTAATAACTACTAAGGCAGATAGGGGTGGAGTTAATAACTACTAAGGCAGATAGGGGTGGAGTTAATAACTACTAAGGCAGATAGGGGGTGGAGTTAATAACTACTAAGGCAGATAGGGGGTGGAGTTAATAACTACTAAGGCAGATAGGGGGTGGAGTTAATAACTACTAAGGCAGATAGGGGGTGGAGTTAATAACTACTAAGGCAGATAGGGGGTGGAGTTAATAACTACTAAGGCAGATAGGGGTGGAGTTAATAACTACTAAGGCAGATAGGGGTGGAGTTAATAACTACTAAGGCAGATAGGGGTGGAGTTAATAACTACTAAGGCAGATAGGGGGTGGAGTTAATAACTACTAAGGCGGATAGGGGTGGAGTTAATAACTACTAAGGCAGATAGGGGGTGGAGTTAATAACTACTAAGGCAGATAGGGGGTGGAGTTAATAACTACTAAGGCAGATAGGGCGTGGAGTTAATAACTACTAAGGCAGATAGGGGGTGGAGTTAATAACTACTGGTGGGGCTAATAAATTCTAATGGGAATGGAGGTGGGGATAATGGTTGCTAAGGAAGAAGGGGGTGTGGCTAACTACTAAGTTGAAAAGGGGGTAACACTCATGACTACTAATGGGGGAAGGGTGGGGCTAATTAAAATAAAGGAGGAGAGGATGGGGCTAATAATTAGGGAGGGAATGAGATGGAGCTAATTACTACTAAAGAGGGAAGGGGTGGGGCCAACTTGTTTCAGGGACTGGCATTTAGTGGGTGTGATTGTGTCTACCACTTCACCGTTGAAGAGGAGAGAGGAGCAGAAAAGAGAGCAAAGAGGAGCAGAGAGAAGACAAGAGAAGCAGAGAGGGGAGAAGAGTGGTGGGGAGAGAGGTGCAAAGAGGAGAGAGGAGCACAGAGGAGAGCAAAGAGGAGCAGAGAAGAGACAAGAGAAGCAGAGAGGAGAGCAGAGAGGAGCAGAGAAGAGACAAGAGAAGCAGAGAGGGGAGCAGAGAGGAGAGGAGAGCAGAGAGGAGAAAAGAAGAGGAGAGAGGAGAAAAGAGGAACAAAGAGGAGAGAGAAGAGGAGAAAAGAGGAGCAGAGAGGATTAGAGTGGTGTAAAGATGACCAGAAAGGATAAGAGTGGTGTAGAGAGGAGCAAAGAGGAGAAAAGAGGAGCAGAAAAGAGAAATGAACAGAGAGGAGAAGAGTAGAATAGAGAGGAACAAAGAGTAGAAAAAAGGAGCAGAGAGGAGAAAGAGGATCAGGGTGGAGAGAGGCGCAGAGAAGAGATAAGAGGAGCAGAGAGGAGCAGAGCAGTTCCTGGGCCCGGGCTAAAAGCATTTCCATCAGACCAATACAACGAGGCCCCATAAAAGCACAGCATACTTATAAAGGACAGAAGTGAACACCGGAGACGTAACCAGGAGCGGCTAATGGCAGCGGGAGGGGGACACGGGGGCGCTCAGAGGCTTTTATCTACTTGTGAGGAAAATGCTCTTAAACAATAAGGGACAAGTGCAAGAAACAGCGAATGATCCACAGTGCGGTGTCATATAATGTGCAGAGCTGTGGTGTAGTGACAACAGGGGAGCTAAAAGGGCAATTCCACTAAACACACGTCTGACCTGCAAATCTCATATGTATATAAAGGGGGTGTCCAGGATTAGAAAAAACAAGGATGCTTTCTTCCAAAAACAACGCCACACCAGTCTACAAAAATATTCACTTCAATGGAGCTGCAATACCAGACACAATCCATGGACAGGTGTGGTGCTGTTTGCGATCCTGGACAACTCCTTTCATCTTTGTCCCATGATGCATCACTTCCAGCTGCCATGCTGAGGAGATAAAGCTCAGGGGTCATGTGCCCCAAACTGTGAAATAACACAAGGGGGGGTAGTCTGACACATGTCTACTAGCACAGAAGAAGAGTTGTCAGAAAGAAAATAGATGTGGACAAGGCTGGAATATATGAAGAGCAAAAGGGGCAATTGTCGAGGAGCCGCCACCGCCCAGTGACAGTACCGGCATCGCTTATCTCCTGGCTGAACTACAGTAAAGGGATAACACCGGGCTCAGTGACTTGTAGGAAAAATGAATCCCCCCTCCCGCGTTATATCTGACTACAGGCTTGTTGACTGTTTCCAATAACAACCAGCAGATCTTCCGTGTTCATACACTGGGTACAGTCAGTCGGTGGAGGTCTGACCTCTGCCCCTTCACCCCTGCCCTTATTATGCCCTATAATGGGCAGTGCCATGGTGCCCTGTATGTCAGTGTTCACACAGTCTGATGATACCTCCGCCTCGCCATCGTCACACTAATAAGATTCCAGAAAATGTGACTGTGTAAATGTCGCCTCATGAAGAACTATCCTGCGCCATTGTCTAAAGGCCAATCTCCGGTGCGGAACATCTGGCGGGCGGCAGCACTCCCCTCCCCCACAGCTGCCTCCATTGTCAGCCACCTGGGAGCGGCAGCTATTTAATCTTACAAAGAGCTTTGAAGATTGACTACAGATGTTCCAAATCGCTTTCAAGTCTCTGCTGTGTGTACGTACATGACCGTCGCCAAGTCCCGGAGAGAGCGCAACGCTGCTGGATCTACATGTTCTGTACAGGTATTCCTGCAGGGGAGAACTCTGCATTCTGCTCCCGAAATCTACAACTAAATTTATAGGCAAAATATAACAATAACAACTGATTATACGGTGCCTTGCAAAAGTATTCGGCCTCCTTGAACTTTTCAACCTTTTGCCACATTTCAGGCTTCAAACATAAGGATATAAAATTTTAATTTTTTTGGTGAAGAATCAACAACAAGTGGGACACAATCGTGAAGTGGAACAAAATTAATTGGATATTTTAAACTTTTGTAAAAAATAAAAAACTGAAAAGTGGGGCGTGCAATATTATTCGACCCCCTTAAGTTAATACTTTGTAGCGCCACCTTTTGCTGCGATTACAGCTACAAGTCGCTTGGGGTTGTCTCTATGAGTTCTTGCCCATTCTTCCTTGGAAAACAGCTGGAGCTCAGTGAGGTTGGATGGAGAGCGTTTGTGAACAGCAGTTTTCAGCTCTTTCCACAGATTCTCGATGGGATTCAGGTCTGGACTTTGACTTGGCCATTCTAACACCTGGATACGTTTATTTGGGAACCATTCCATTGTAGATTTGGCTTTATGTTTGGGATCATTGTCTTGTTGGAAGATAAATCTCCGTCCCAGTCTCAGGTCTTTTGCAGACTCCAACAGGTTTTCTTCCAGAATGGTCCTGTATTTGGCTCCATCCATCTTCCCATCAATTTTAACCATCTTCCCTGTCCCTGCTGAAGAAAAGCAGGCCCAAACCATGATGCTGCCCCCACCATGTGTGACAGTGGGGATGGTGTGTTCAGGGGGGATGAGCTGTGTTGCTTTTACGCCAAACATATCGTTTTGTATTGTGGCCAAAAAGTTGGATTTTGGTTCCATCTGAGCAGAGCACCTTCTTCCACATGTTTGGTGTCTCCCAGGTGGCTTTTTATGGATATCTTTGAGAAATGGCTTTCTTCTTGCCACTCTTCCATAAAGGCCAGATTTGTGCAGTGTACGACTGATTGTTGTCCTATGGACAGACTCTCCCACCTCAGCTGTAGATCTCTGCAGTTCATCCAGAGTGATCATGGGCCTCTTGGCTGCATCTCTGATCAGTCTTCTCCTTGTTTGAGATGAAAGTTTAGAGGGACGGCCGGGTCTTGGTAGATTTGCAGTGGTCTGATACTCCTTCCATTTCAATATGATCGCTTGCACAGTGCTCCTTGGGATGTTTAAAGTTTGGGAAATCTTTTTGTATCCAAATCCGGCTTTAAACGTCTCCACAACAGTATCACGGACCTGCCTGGTGTGTTCCTTGGTCTTCATGATGCTCTCTGCGCTTTAAACAGAACCCTGAGCCTATCACAGAGCAGGTGCATTTATACGGAGACTTGTACACACAGGTGGATTATATTTATCATCATCAGTCATTTAGGACAACATTGGATCATTCAGAGATCCTCACTGAACTTCTGGACTGAGTTTGCTGCACTGAAAGTAAAGGGGCCGAATAATATTGCACGCCCCACTTTTCAGTTTTTTATTTTTTACAAAAGTTTAAAATATCCAATAAATTTCGTTCCACTTCACGATTGTGTCCCACTTGTTGTTGATCCTTCACCAAAAAATTAAAATTTTCTATCATTATGTTTGAAGCCTAAAATGTGGCAAAAGGTTGAAAAGTTCAAGGGGGCCGAATACTTTCGCAAGGCACTGTACCTGGACACAGTGAGATCCGGAAGGGGCGGGGCTGGGAGCTGACTGGGTCATGGGACCAAGAGTGGTGATGTCACCACATTCAGACCAGTGATGTCACTACTACTGGTGCACCTAGCAATCTACTGCCGAGCAATATGGTACTCACCTGGTCACAACCAGTCTCTTGCTTCTTGCTTAGCCGTCCCTTACACCCAGCCACACCACCAGGGAAATTGTAGTTTGTCCCCAGACCACCAGGGATACTGGAATTACTATATAGATCATCAGTGATATCGTAGTTAGATCCCAGATCACCAGGGATATTGTAGTTAGCCTCCAGACCACCAGGGATATTTAGTTAGCCTCATACACCACCAGGGATATTGTGGTTAGCCCATAGACCACCAGAGATATTGTAGTCAGCCCCCAGACCACCAGGGATACTGTAGTCAGCCCCCAGATGACCAGGGATATTGTACTCAGCCCCCAGACCACCAGGGATATTGTAGTTTTCCTCCAGGCCACCAGGGATATTGTAGTCAGTCCACAGACCACCAGGGATATTGTAGTAAGCCCCCAGACCACCAGGGATATTGTAGTTGTCCTCCAGGCCACCAGGGATATTGTAGTCAGTCCACAGACCACCAGGGATATTGTAGTTTTCCTCCAGGCCACCAGGAATATTGCAGTCAGTCCACAGACCACCAGGGATATTGTAGTTTTCCTCCAGGCCACCAGGGATATTGTAGTCAGTCCACAGACCACCATGGATATTGTAGTCAGCCCACAGACCACTAAGGATATTGTAGTAAGCCCTCAGACCACCAGGGATATTGTAGTTGTCCTCCAGGAGACCAGGGATATTGTAGTCAGTCCACAGACCACCAGGGATATTGTAATTGTCCCCCAGACCATCAGGGATATTATAGTCGTCCCCCAGGCCAACAGGGATATTGTAGTCAGCCCACAGACCACCAGGGATATTTTAGTCATCCCCCAGGCCACCAGGGATATTGTAGTTGTCCTCCAGGCCACCAGGGATATTGTAGTCGGTCCACAGACCACCAAGGATATTGTAGTCAGCCCACAGACCACTAGGGATATTGTAGTCGTCCCCTAGGCCACCAGGGATATTGTAGTTGTCCTCCAGGCCACCAGGGATATTGCAGTCAGTCCACAGACCACCAGGGATATTGTAGTTTTCCTCCAGGCCACCAGGGATATTGTAGTCAGTCCACAGACCACCATGGATATTGTAGTCAGCCCACAGACCACCAGGGATATTGTAGTTGTCCTCCAGGAGACCAGGGATATTGTAGTCAGTCCACAGACCACCAGGGATATTGTAATTGTCCCCCAGACCACCAGGGATATTATAGTCGTCCCCCAGGCCACCAAGGATATTGTAGTCAGCCCACAGACCACCAGGGATATTGTAGTCGTCCCCCAGGCGACCAGGGATATTGTAGTTGTCCTCCAGGCCACCAGGGATATTGTAGTCGGTCCACAGACCACCAAGGATATTGTAGTCAGCCCACAGACCACTAGGGATATTGTAGTCGTCCCCTAGGCCACCAGGGATATTGTAGTTGTCCTCCAGGCCACCAGGGATATTGTAGTTGGTCCACAGACCACCAGGGATATTGTAGTCGTCCCCCAGGCCACCAGGGATATTGTAGTCAGCACACAGACCACTAGGGATATTGTAGTCGTCCCCTAGGCCACCAGGGATATTGTAGTTGTCCTCCAGGCCACCAGGGATATTATAGTCGGTCCACAGACCACCAAGGATATTGTAGTCAGCCCACAGACCACTAGGGATATTGTAGTCGTCCCCTAGGCCACCAGGGATATTGTAGTTGTCCTCCAGGCCACCAGGGGATATTGTAGTTGGTCCACAGACCACCAGGGATATTGTAGTCATCCCCCAGGCCACCAGGGATATTGTAGTCAGCACACAGACCACTAGGGATATTGTAGTAAGCCCCCAGGCCACCAGGGATATTGTTGTCCTCCAGGCCACCAGGGATATTGTAGTCAGCCCACAGACCACCAGGGATAGTGTAGTCAGCCCACAGACCACCAGGGATATTGTAGTCAGCCCACAGACCACCAGGGATATTGTAGTCAGCCCACAGACCACCAGGGATATTATGGGTTTTTAATATTAAATTTATGGTGTTAATCTTTAGAATTTGTTAGAAAGCACCAGGTGGGCACTGCCATTTGTACAAACAGCTCTACATATCTCATCTTCCTGAACCATCATGTAATATGAGGTAAGTGGTACAGAGTGTGTGATCCTAAACTTACAGTTACTACTGGGTAATGACATAAACTATAATAAGAGCGGCTCCACTTGATAGCGCCCCCTACTGTTACCCTGCAGAACAAAGACTGCTATAAACTACCAAGGAGCTGAGAGGGAATGAGCAGAAATCTGGAAGTAAAAAATTATGCTTTTCTAGAACTTTCCATTACACACAGAAGACTCCTCAAGAATCATCAGTCACATGAGCTAAATATTCAATTATTAGGAAACACAACAACCCCAGGAGCGATTCTCGCTGTCTTTTATCCGACCGTCTCGACGCAGGAACCTGTTGTCAACCTTTTGATAATTTTCATGTTTAATGATGCAACAGCCGACTGAGACGCAGGTGTAAAGGTCACATGACGCGCGGTTGTGTCCTGGTGTCAGGTTCATTACTGAGACCAGATTAATTGTCAGCTCTTCAGTCAGCCGGATAATTCTGCTCTCCAGATAATTAATTGTGATACAGCGACAACTCCAAAGATTGCCGGGTCATTACTAAGTAATTCAGGTTAATGGGACGAAGACAGGAAAATGAGGAAATACTGAGAAAATAAGGAAATGGTGATTATTAAAAGATAACTATTGTGGAAGGCACCAATCCTGCAAATCATAGATAGATAGATAGATAGATAGATAGATAGATAGATAGATAGATAGATAGATATGAGATAGATAGATATGATAGATAGATAGATAGATAGATAGATAGATAGATAGATAGATATGAGATAGAAAGATAGATAGATAGATAGATAGATAGATATGATAGATAGATAGATAGATAGATAGATAGATAGATAGATAGATATGAGATGAGATAGATAGATAGATAGATAGATATGAGATAGAAAGATAGATAGATATGAGATAGATATGAGATAGATATATAAATAGATAGATAGATAGATATGAGATAGACAGATAGATATGAGATAGATATGAGATATGATAGATAGATAGATAGATAGATAGATAGATAGATATGAGATAGATATGATAGATAGATAGATAGATAGATGATGAGATAGATAGATAGATAGATATGAGATAGATATGGAGATAGATAGATAGAAGATAGATAGATAGATAGATATGAGAGAGATAGATA
>CAMRHE010000873.1:187500-378875 GCA_947044405.1 Leptodactylus fallax
TAATGTATACTTTATTGTGTTATTATTTGGTCTCTATATGATGCTATTATCTCAGCTTTTAGTATTGGTATATTACAGCAGTATTATGTCAGCACATTATGGCACTGTTACACTGGGTTCACACCTGCATTTGGTTTTTCTGAAGCCCACTCCTTTTAAAAAGCGGTTGCCCGCCATAATGGGGTCCACCGGGTTTCCGCCTAAGAAATGTGGAAAGCAGGACTTTTCTCTCTGCACTTTTTTAGGGGATTCAGGATGGAAACCCCGAACGTAGAGCAGGCGCAGGTGTGATCCTAGCCTTATCTGTTATGTGGTATCACGGGCACTGCATGGCACTTTTTTTTTTTAAATTTTATGTTGGAGTCTTTACAGGGCACTACATCCCATATGCTCACTGTATTGCACCGTTTTTAGGTTCCGTACGGCACTACTATACGGTCACTTTGTGGCAGTATTACTTAAGCACTGTTTGGCGGTATGACGTAGGTGTACACTAAATTAGAATTGGGGTACCCTGGAAATAAGACCTGGAGATAAATCTATGTCCAGAATGTCATCTTCATGGTGAAGGTTAGTGAGCGGTGATCATGTACTCCGTCAGATATATGGAGACGTCTCGGTGGCAGTGGGCGAGAGGCGCACAGGAACATCCTAATAAAGATGGAGCTGATTGGTGCGGTCATTAATCACATCTCTGTAAATAGTACAAGTCTCCCAGAGTCACCAGGACCGAACAATCATTTATATCTTTATTCAGCTTTCCACGGAAAATAGAATTGATTGAATTAAACGTCGTCCACTTCATCTGATATCCATTAATGATGATTAATCGCATCTCACATTAGGATTTACTGCAGGCGGCCGCATGACAGTCCACACGTGTTCATCACCAACGCTGCAAGAAGGAATCAGCATAGAAATTATTCTCCAAGATGGCGGGGTGTTACTACAGAAACTTACAGACATGTGATATATACATACAGGGAGGGGAGATAGGTAGATAGGTGTGAGATATATAGCTGATAGATAGATAGATAGATAGATAGATAGAAATAGATATGAGTAGATAGATAGATATGAGATAGATAGATAGATAGATAGTAGATAGATGAGATAGATAGATAGATAGATTGAGATAGATAGATAGGAGATAGATAGATATGGATATATATATATGAGATAGATAGACATGAGATAGATGAGATAGATATGAGATAGTGGAGATAGATGATAGAGATAGATAGATAGATAGTAGATAGATAGATAGATAGATAGATATGAGATAGATAGATAGATAGAGATAGATAGATAGATAGATATGAGAAGATAGATAGATATGAGATAGATAGATTGAGATAGATATGAGATAGATAGATAGATATGATAGATAGATAGATAGATAGATAGATAGATAGATAGATAGATAGATAGATAGATATGAGATAGATAGATATGAGATAGATAGATAGATATGAGATATATATGGTAGATAGATAGATATGAGATAGATAGAGAGAAGAAGATAGATAGATAGATAGATAGATAGATATGAGATAGATAGATAGATAGATAGATAGATATGAGATAGATAGATGAGATAGATAGATAGATAGAGATAGGATATGAGATAGATAGATAGATAGATAGATATGAGAAATAGATAGATAGATAGATATGAGATAGATAGATATGAGATAGATAGATGAGATAGATAGATAGATAGATAGATAGATAGATATGAGATAGATGGATAGATAGACAGGAGATAGATCGATAGATAGATAGCTAGATAGATATGAGATAGATAGATATGAGATAGATAGATAGATATGAGATTGATAGATAGATAGATAGATATGAGATAGATAGATAGATGGATAGAGATAGATAGATAGCTAGATAGATAGATATGAATACATAGATAGATATGAGATAGATAGATATGAGATAGATGGATAGATATGAGATAGATAGATAGATATGAGATTGATAGATAGATAGTATAGATAGATAGATAGATTGAGATAGATAGATAGGAGATAGATAGATGGATAGATGAGATAGATAGATAGTAGATGGAGATAGATAGATAGATAGATAGTAGATAGATAGATATGAGATAGATAGATGATATATAGTAGATAGATAGATAGATATGAGATAGATAGATTGAGATAGATAGATAGATAGATAGGAGATAGATAGATAGATAGATATGTAGTAGTAGATAGATAGATAGATAAATAGATATAAAAAGAAGAAGAAGAAGAAGAAGGAGATAGATAGATATGAGTATATATAGATGATAGATAGATAGATAGATAGATGATAGAGATAGATAGATAGATAGATAAATAGATATATAGATAGCTATGAGATATATAGATGATAGATAGATAGATAGATAGATAGATAGATAGATAGATAGTTATATGGATGATCTTCCTCTGTATCTCTTACATTTCTCTCTGCAGTAATGAAAACACTTTGTAAATGAGAAATTTATTCAACAACCCATCTAATATGTAAATGTCTGTGCTGGGATCCATTTCCGGAGTTTTCCGCTGCTCCAGCGACAGATGATCGGTAAATCATGTGACATTTTATCCATCACAGCAGATTTGGTAAATAGCAGAAATATCTGGAAAGGTTAATGGAATTACGGAAGGTTTATTAGTCCAGTAAATAACGTCCTCCGCTCGTGTCCTCTCCTCATCTGGAGGAAATAGCCAGTCATGACAGCTGAAATGTTCAGTCATGTTCTAGATAGATCTGTTCCTTGGAAAGCTGGGTGCCTATCCATGGATTGTGTTACAGTTCTATTGAGATTCTGATTCGGCTTTCCTGGAGTCCTCAATCATACATCTGGCTAGTCCTGCAGGATATATGCAGACATATTTACAATTCAGGAGTCTGAGAAAGTTGGGTGACTCTGGTGTATACAATTCATGCATATAAAAGAGGATACTTCATTGTATAACTAGTTGGTGTGTCGTTCAGAAGCCTTGGAAATCTGGGTGGACAATCACATGGGTCCTATATCCGCAGCAACCATAGACGAAGCTAAGAAATAGATACAGTTCAAACAATTCCCCTGAAAAGAACAACTCGAGACAGGTCACCCAGCTTTCCCAGGCTCCTGAACAGCAAATGTATACTCTCCTGGCTCCCATCACACTGCAGATGCAATATGTAGGAGTTACAAAATCTGCAGGAAAAAACCTGTAACTTTAAACGGACACCATATTAGTTACCACCCAGCTTTTCGAGACTCCTGAATGGCAAATAGGTCTATTCAAACATTTCTACAGGGGTCAGGAAATGCAGTAAAACACAAACTAGGCAGATCAGCGAATACCTAATAGGTGTAAAGGAACCCAGCTTTTCCAGACTCCTGAATGGCAACAGAGAACAGTCGCTATATTGTGTCGTTGTGCAGGAGTCACATAGTAGAGAGAGGTAATAGCGACTGTATCTGCTGTCACCCAGCTTTCCCAGACCCCTGAACAGTAAATATGACTAGTTATACGAGGATCAGTCGCTACATTGTGTCGCTGTGCAGGAGTCACATAGTAGAGAGAGGTAATAGCATATCAGGTGTCACCCAGCTTTCCCACACTCTGCGTAATGGTGATAATCAGTTTTGTGGACCCTTCCTTGTCCTTTGATAGAATTAGCGGGTGACATGAAGCCGGACATCGGGCATAATTAGGATATTCGCGGTAAGACGATCCCGCCGCTGAGGCTGCCAGTAAGTGACGCCAGCGACAGTAAATGGAAGTGAGATCCAATATTCATAAGTGGATTGATATGAGAAGCGGCGTCTTCATCTGTTATTGTCCCTGCTCAGGAGGCTGCGGCGCTGGAAATGTCACCAGAACAGTAACATATGGTTCATTAGGAGCGAGGTATCCGAGGCGCGAGGCGAGAAAACCGCGCTGATTGAAGAGCATTAGACGTTTACTCCAAACTCATTAATCTCGTAAACCCGACCTCAATGAGACTCCATCACTGACAGTGCCGCGTTCGGGGGTCGGCCCGGTGCGCTGGCAAAGGTTGTGTTTGTGGATCAGTTAATTCCAGTAAAAGGGAAATAATCCCAACATTTATCTTCTGATTAGATGGAAATGTCAGCAAATTATCCCCCACAATGCACCTGGGATATAGCATTCAGCGGCAGCTGGGGGGGGGCAGGGGGCGCCTTCTGGCAAAATACCTGCAAAAAGTGGGTGGAGGCAGCGCCAAGATCAGGACTTATAGAAGGCGCTACGGGGAAACCTACAACATCTCCCCCTTACTGAGCGCCACAAAGTGTGTCCGGATAAAATCCACGGCCAGAAAATGTGTCGGATAAAGTCCATGGTCAGAAAATGTGTCCGGATAAAGTCCATGGTCAGAAAATGTGTCCGGATAAAGTCCATGGTCAGAAAATGTGTCGGATAAAGTCCATGGTCAGAAAATGTGTCCGGATAAAGTCCATGGTCAGAAAATGTGTCGGATAAAGTCCATGGTCAGAAAATGTGTCGGATAAAGTCCATGGTCAGAAAATGTGTCCGGATAAAGTCCATGGTCAGAAAATGTGTCCGGATAAAGTCCACGGTCAGGAAATGTGTCCGGATAAAATCCACGGCCAGGAAATGTGTCCGGATAAATCCACGTCGGAAATGTGTCCGGATAAAGTCCACGGTCAGAAAATGTGTCCGGATAAAGTCCATGGTCAGAAAATGTGTCCGGATAAAGTCCACGGTCAGAAAATGTGTCCGGATAAAGTCCACGGTCAGGAAATGTGTCCGGATAAAATCCACGGCCAGGAAATGTGTCCGGATAAAGTCCACGGTCAGAAAATGTGTCCGGATAAAGCCCACGGTCAGGAAATGTGTCCGGATAAAGCCCATGGTCAGGAAATGTGTCCGGATAAAATCTATGGTCAGGAAATGTGTCCGGATAAAATCCACAGCCAGGAAATGTGTCCAGATAAAGTCCATGGCCAGGAAATGTATCCGGATAAAGCCCATGGTCAGGAAATGTATCCGGATAAAATCTATGGTCAGGAAATGTGTCCGGATAAAATCCACGGCCAGGAAATGTGTCCGGATAAAGCCCATGGTCAGGAAATGTGTCTGGATAAAGTCCATGGTGTGAACCAAGACTTGTTATCACGGTCGGGGCTTCATCTCGTGTATTTTATATACTTTGGACCAGCATTAGAGAAGGAAGCGTCACCGCCATAGAAATAATAGGAACAAATACACAGAACTCTTTATTGACACAAATCTTCGGAGTTAAAATAAATTAAAACCAAAACAGAAGCAAAATCCCCAAATCCCAGCCTTCGGAGATCTCTGTAAGTCCAAGATCACATTTGTATTATAAGGTCACTGAGCAGAATATCAGATTGTAGAATGTTCCGGGTCTGCGAGGCGACACTTGGTCACTTTCCCTCATCTGATGCATTTATTGTGGATCAGAAAGATACAAAAATAAGACAAAATAAATCAATCGAACGAGGAAACAGACAATACAAAGTGCAGACCTGACTCCCACAACGTCCCGGGTTGCGCTGACCATGTGGTCGCCTCCTCTCTGCACACACAAACCAGAGGATTTACACCAAGACTCCGAATCCTCAAGATAAAAATCTATAAGGCCGAGGCCCCACGTTGCAGAAATGCAGCTTTTTTTGTTGCAGATTTTGCATCGGTTTTTTGAGTCAAAGCCCGGAGTGGATCGAGCAGAAGGGAGAAGTCTAAGAACTTTTATAACACATTCCTTTTGTGGCCATTTGTGGCTTTGGCTCAAAAAAACACAACAAAATCTGCTACAAAAAACCTGCGTTTCTGTAGCGTGAGGTTTCAGCCTAAAAGTGTCCACAAGATCCACAAGACAGGTCAGCACAAAATCCAATCGCTGCAGGGTCAGGATGAAAGAGACAAATAGAACATTCCTCCCAACCGTCCCGGATTCTGCAGGACAGTCCCAGATTGTAAGTCCTGTCCCGCAGTCCCGGTGGGCGGGAGGTAAGTCCGGAGGACACAGAGGAGTTGAGTACAATGATGAATGAAGCAGGAGCCGCCCGCAGGCTGTGCTCCCGCCTCACCACTGTGCTCCTGTGTGCTCCGGCCCCTGGGAGCTGTACATATAATGTGATGACGTCACTCACATCGCGCCTGCAGATACCTGAACACTCCGAGACTGAGACTGCAGACAGAGCAGCAGGGGAGCGAGGAGAGGGAGGAGCAGGGGAGCGAGGAGAGGGGAGGAGCATCGGAGAGGGGAGGAGCATCGGAGAGGGGAGGAGCAGGGGGAGCGAGGAGAGGGGAGGAGCAGGGGAGCAAGGAGAGGGGAGCAGGGGAGAGGAGCAGGGGAGAGAGGAGGAGCAGGGGAGTGAGGAGGGGGGAGGAGCAGGGGAGCGAGGAGGTGGAGAGAGGAGCGGAGAGGGGAGGAGCAGGGGAGAGGGGAGGAGCAGGGGAGAGAGGAGGGGGAGAGAGGAGAGGGGAGGAGCAGGGGAGAGAGGAGAGGGGAGGAGCAGGTGAGCGAGGAGAGGGGAGGAACAGGGGGGGGGGGGGGGGGGGGGAGCGAGGGGGGGGAGGAGCAGGGGAGCGAGGAGAGGGGAGGAGAAGGGAAGCGAGGAGGGGGGAGCAAGGAGAGGGGAGGAGCAGGGGAGCAAGGAGGGGGAAGAACAGGGGAGGAGCAGGGTTATTTATGTTAAACTTTGGGGGCAAATTGAGGGGGAACATTAAACTGGGGGCAAATGAAGGGGTGGACATGAAACTGGGGGCAGATGAAGGGGACATTAAACTGAGGCAGATGGAGGGGGAGACATTAACCTGGGGGGAGATTAAGAGGGACATTAAACGTGGGACAGCTGGAGGGGGACATTAAATAATGGGGGTCACTGGACGCAGATATTAAGCTGGGGGCAACTGGAAAAGGACATGTCCAACTCTAGTTTCCAGCAGTTTAAACTGGGGCACCAGGAGAGGAGACTTCATACTATGGGGCAATTGGAGGGGAACATTATAATGTTAGGGTGACTGTAGGAGCGTTATACTGTGTGGGGGCACAAAGAAAAATGGACGAGAATGGGAGGAGTCAATGTTGAAGTGGGTGGAGCTACATTTGCCAGAGCGCACATTTTGTCCCTCTTTCTGTTCTTTGAAAGTTGAGAGGTATAATAAATGGAACAACATGACGGAATATGCAGGAGTTGGAAGGAGACATCTCAGGGGCCCCCAACACCCACCATCCAGGTCACCCATTTTAGTCAGTTCTCCTTGTAAGGACACGCCCCTAAAGCCCTTGTCAGATAATTTGCATAATAATAAAATCCTGATCTTCATGACAATGGAGTCGCAATGCTGGATAAGAAAGACATCTTAGGACAGTGTAGACTCCGCCCTACAAGGCGCTGTTATGAGTCTGATTGTCCTGCTGACAGGCTCCCTTTAAATGTGAATATACAATATAGTATTATTACATGCTGCAGAGAAATGTGATTCCCATCACTATTTGGTGTGACCTTTGCCCTTTGCCTTCTCGGTACTTGCAAGACAGGTTTTGGCAGAGCTGGGCAGGGAGGTTGTTCCCTCCGCCATCTTGGAGAACTAAGCCCAGATCTTCTGTGGATGTTGCTTGCTCCAATCCGTCTCTCTCTTCATGTCATCCCAGACAGACTGGATAATGATAAGATCAGGGCTATATCTGTGGGGGCCGGATCATCACTTCAGGACTCCTCCTCCAAAGGGCAAAGTTCACACCAAATATCGATGGGATTTCCATTTCTCTTTTGTTCATTGACAAATATAGACTATTAACCCTTCTATTCCTGGAGGAATTCCTCTGTATACTCTCCCTTGTTTCGCTCACATTCCTATCCAGTGTTGCAGTTTGTTACGTTGTATCCATTCTAGGTTTCTGTTACTTTGTATCTGATACTTGCTCATGTTTCTGCTTCACCTGTAGTGGATGTCTCGGTACTTCCCCCGGATTATACGGGTTGACTTTCTTACTTATCACAGGTCACAGTAAGCGTTTTTTTCTCTATCATCAGGGGTTAAACATAAGCGATTTCTGCTGAATAAAGTTTTGGAGTCTTTTTTTACCTGCTTCCTGAGGCTCCTCCTCTTTGTCCATGTGTGTGATGCTGTTTCGATGTCTTCCATGTAAGTGTGTGTGTTGGACTAGTGAGCTGTATCTTGTTTTGATGACAGGTCTGTGTCAGGCTCCGCCCCTCAGGCCTTGCACTAGACATAGCAGGGGCTCTCAGTTTTGGCTGGAGTGTTCCTTTAAGAGCTGTGTCCTGGCCTCACCTCTCAGTAATACCTTGCTTTCTCTGCGCTGAGCGGTGGCGCTGGCACACTGTTCCGAGCTGCTGACGTCCACACACTTCTTAACAGAATAAAATGTAACCTGGGTCAGCAGATTCAATCACGGCCAGTGCAGCGAGCGTCCAGCCAGAGCCAGAACAGATGGCGCCTGCAACCATGCTGACTCTCAGAGCGCACTCAGGGGGATCATTCTACACCTAATTAATCAGCCCCGCGGCCGCCATATTTACTGTCCGCTAATGAGCACTCACCACTAACACAAACATCTATACCCTACATGTAACATTGTATCTGCATTGCCCACCTGGGCATCTCACAGTAATGTCATTGTCTCTACCACCGTCCAGAGAGGTCAAAACAGGAGTGCTGCTCCTGAGGTCATGCTTCTGCTGCATAATGCTCAATCTGCACTGTATGCACAGTATGCTATGTCTTTAATGTGCAGTGGTTAGTATCTCAGTCCCTGGTGTCCAGTGGTTAGTATCTCAGTCCCTGGTGTCGGCGTCAGTCGCCGTCCCTGGTGTCCAGTGGTTAGTATCTCAGTCCCTGGTGTCCAGTGGTTAGTATCTCAGTGCCCTGGTGTCCATTGGTTAGTATCTCAGTCCCTGGTGTCCAGTACGTGGTTAGTATCTCAGTCCCTGGTGTCCAGTGGTTAGTATCTCAGTCCCTGGTGTCCAGTGGTTAGTATCTCAGTCCCTGGTGTCCAGTGGTTAGTATCTCAGTCCCTGGTGTCCAGTGGTTAGTATCTCAGTCCCTGGTGTCCAGTGGTTAGTATCTCAGTCCCTGGTGTCCAGTGGTTAGTATCTCAGTCCCTGGTGTCCAGTGGTTAGTATCTCAGTCCCTGGTGTCCAGTGGTTAGTATCTCAGTCCCTGGTGTCCAGTGGTTAGTATCTCAGTCCCGGTGTCCAGTGGTTAGTATCTCAGTCCCGAGTCCAGTGGTTAGTATCTCAGTCCCTGGTGTCCAGTGGTTAGTATCTCAGTCCCTGGTGTCCAGTGGTTAGTATCTCAGTCCCTGGTGTCCAGTGGTTAGTATCTCAGTCCCTGGTGTCCAGTGGTTAGTATCTCAGTCCCTGGTGTCCAGTGGTTAGTATCTCAGTCCCTGGTGTCCAGTGGTTAGTATCTCAGTCCCTGGTGTCCAGTGGTTAGTATCTCAGTCCCTGGTGTCCAATGGTTAGTATCTCAGTCCCTGGTGTCCAGTGGTTAGTATCTCAGTCCCTGGTATCCAGTGGTTAGTATCTCAGTGCCTGGTGTCCAGTGGTTAGTATCTCAGTGCCTGGTGTCCAGTGGTTAGTATCTCAGTCCCTGGTGTCCAGTGGTTAGTATCTCAGTCCCTGGTGTCCAGTGGTTAGTATCTCAGTCCCTGGTGTCCAGTGGTTAGTATCTCAGTCCCTGGTGTCCAGTGGTTAGTATCTCAGTCCCTGGTGTCCAGTGGTTAGTATCTCAGTTCCTGGTGTCCAGTGGTTAGTATCTCAGTCCCTGGTTTCCAGTGGTTGGTATCTCAGTCTCTGATGTTGACAGTGATTGTTTAAAATTAATTATAAACCGTGTTTCAGACTGAAACCATTGATCAGTTTCACTTGTAATACCTCTCCAGTCCACATGGGGCGCTGTTTAGAGCCTTTTTATTTAGAACCACGTAGTATAGTGCTCTACAGCTCCAACTAGTGGTAGAAATATGTAGTGAGGTCATTTACATGTCTGTAAGACACAAAGCTGTGATGGTTTGATGTGTCACAATCCCATCCGTACCAGATCCGGCCCAGTGTAGGCTCCTATACAGTATACATGCAGTTATATATATATATATATATATATATATATATATATATCTTATAGACTGTCCTCTGTCCTGTGCTGTATGACCAGCTGTCAAGGGCAGGGAATGAGATCTTCTTGGCGCTCTTACTCCATCATCCTCCCTGTTATTTGTCTCTGTCACTGTCCCGTCCAGTGCAGGTAATAATATCCAAGGTTAAGCGCCTCGCGCTCCGTAATACATTATAACCAGGAAACGTCAGCCCAGATTAGGCCAGAATGAGCCATTAACCCTTGTGACGCCCCCCATACACTGTATTACTGTTATATTATATTATCTCTATTCTACTGCAACATTGTATCCAGTCTAAACAATCCTCTAAATACAGCAATCCTGATAGTTTGTTACAATGTATCAGGGTGAGAAAAATGTATCTGGAATCCTGATCAGAGGCCGAGTATGTGACCACTACAAGGGTTAATGGCTGGAGCCTAACACTAAACAAGCCCTCCGCCCACCATGACACTATGATAACAGTTACCTGCCATTGCCACTAGTGGGAGGTATTGCAGCCAGTTTTATTGTAACAGGGGTAGATTTCCAGCCTCCTCCTCTCTTCTGCTGGGTCCTAGTGCAGGCGCCCTCCCGCCATGTCTCTGACCTCACTGTCTCTGACTACGACTTCCATGGGGCTACAGTGAGTGCAGTGACCTAGAGATCCCAGTATAGAGAGGGGCCCGGAGAATCCCTGAGATCCCACTCTTATCTGAGCCCTAAGTCAAATCTGTTATGACCCAGATCTACCCAACTGGCCTTCAAGGCCTCAAATGATGGTTAAGTTATGGGGGCTTTGGCCTTACATGGCGAATACACACTGTGTAGATCACTGATGATTGTATAGACTAGACACAACTGTAACAAACTCTCAGCTGTGGGAAGAATCAGCTCTGTACAGATTGTCAGCCTCTGACAGGAAGCAGAGAACAAGATGAGGACTTTGTTATCTCTCTACATAAAGGCGGAGAACCCCTTTACACTGTGTCACATGACCATCATAGTCTCTTCCTCCTCACATAGATCTCGGTGTATGAGGAGACAAGAATACGGAACACGCCGTCAGTCAGCGCTCATCAAAGGCGGCAGGAATGGCTGATGCGGTGTAGCTGGTGGGATTAGTCTGGCACACAGGTGGGAAGAAAGGAGCCCGGCGCTGTCACTTGTCACCTAGCGCTCAGCACTGACACTCACAAGACAGCAAAACTTTCCTCCCCCGTCTGATTAGGAGACTTTCTCTGTCACAGCAAAACTTAGAGAAGGGGAAACTTTTCCTTGTGTCGCTGCAGAGAATCTTCTACCGAGGCCTCCAGCAAAATATTAAAGGAACACGGAGAGATAATTAGATGACGTCTGTGAGTACAGGAGGACCCCGGAGACCATGAGAGCAGAGAAAGAAACAGCAAGTAAGAGATCAGCAGGGGGCGCACTGGAGTCAAAGGACTAGACTGACCGCTGTCTATGGTGCTGAAAGCTCTAAATAATAATAGATGTGGTTAGGAAATCTACAGTGAGAATGCAAGCCTGGCGGTATAGCGGTATATATACCTGTGTATATGAAGATACAAAGGAATAAGAGAAGGGCAGACTAGATGGACCGGGGGGGGGGGGGGGCAGAATCTGTGTAGAGTGACAAACAGAAACCCAAACTGAACATAAATATAAACCGCGGGGTCCAATAAGATGGAGGAAAAAAAAGTGTATGAAACCTCAAATCACCAAATAACTGCACATATAGTGATAAAGACATTACTTTTCCTGTATTATACTCCAGAGCTGCACTCACTATTCTGCTGGCACAGTCACTGTGTACATACATTACATTACTTATCCTGTACTGATCCTGAGTTACATCCTGTATTATACTCCAGAGCTGCGCTCACTATTCTGCTGGTGCAGTCACTGTGTACATACATTACATTACTTATCCTGTAGTGATCCTGAGTTACATCCTGTATTATACTCCAGAGCTGCACTCACTATTCTGCTGGTGCAGTCACTGTGTACATACATTACATTACTTATCCTGTACTGACTCCTGAGCTGCGCTCACTATTCTGCTGGTGGGGTCCCTGTGTATATATATTACATACTTACCCTGTATTATACTCCAGAGCTGCGCTCACTATTCTGCTGGTACAGTCACTGTGTACATACATTACATTACTTATCCTGTAGTGATCCTGAGTTACATCCTGTATTACACTCCAGAGCTGCACTCACTATTCTGCTGGTGCAGTCACTGTGTACATACATTACATTACTTATCCTGTACTGATCCGGAGTTACATCCTGTATTATACTCCAGAACTGCGCTCACTATTCTGCTGGTACAGTCACTGTGTACATACATTACTTATCCTGTACTGATCCTGGTTACTCCTGTATTATACTCCAGAGCTGCACTCACTATTCTGCTGGTGCAGTCACTGTGTACATACATTACATTACTTACCTGTACTGATCCGGGTTAACCCTGTATTATACTCCAGAGCTGCACTCACTATTCTGCTGGTGCAGTCACTGTGTACATACATTACATTACTTATCCTGTAGTGATCCTGAGTTATATCCTGTATTATACTCCAGAGCTGCGCTCACTATTCTGCTGGTACAGTCACTGTGTACATACATTACATTACTTATCCTGTACTGATCCGGAGTTACATCCTGTATTATACTCCAGAGCTGCGCTCACTATTCTGCTGGTGCAGTCACTGTGTACATACATTACTTATCCTGTACTGATCCTGAGTTACATCCTGTATTATACTCCAGAGCTGCGCTCACTATTCTGCTGGTGCAGTCACTGTGTACATACATTACATTACTTATCCTGTACTGATCCTGAGTTACATCCTGTATTATACTCCAGAGCTGCGCTCACTATTCTGCTGGTGCAGTCACTCTGTACATACATTACATTACTTATCCTGTACTGATCCTGAGTTACATCCTGTATTATACTCCAGAGCTGCACTCACTATTCTGCTGGTGCAGTCACTGTGTACATACATTACATTACTTATCCTGTGATATACTCCAGAGCTGCGCTCACTATTCTGCTGGTACAGTCACTGTGTACATACATTACATTACTTATCCTGTACTGATCCTGAGTTACATCCTGTATTATACTCCAGAGCTGCGCTCACTATTCTGCTGGTACAGTCACTGTGTACATACATTATATTACTTAATCTGTATTATACTCCAGGGCTGCACTCACTATTCTTCTAGTCATAGCTCCAGCCTTCCTCTTCTACCTGTTTTTGATGAGTTGGGTTAGAGCAGGCTGTGTTTTTTATGTAGAGATGGAAGACATGAGTGTTGGTGGAGGTAGTAGTGGCGGAGGCTGCTGGTGGTATTGCTGGTAGGGGCAGGGGGTGCTCCTGGTACTGCTGGTAGGGGCAGGGGGTGCTCCTGGTGGTAGTGCTGGTAGGGGCAGGGGGTGCTCCTGGTGGTAGTGCTGGTAGGGGCAGGGGGTGCTCCTGGTGGTAGTGCTGGTAGGGGCAGGGGGTGCTCCTGGTGGTAGTGCTGGTAGGGGCAGGGGATGCTCCTGGTGGTAGTGCTGGTAGGGGCAGGGGGTGCTCCTGGTGGTAGTGCTGGTAGGGGCAGGGGGTGCTCCTGGTGGTAGTGCTGGTAGGGGCAGGGGATGCTCCTGGTGGTAGTGCTGGTAGGGGCAGGGGGTGCTCCTGGTGGTAGTGCTGGTAGGGGCAGGGGGTGCTCCTGGTGGTAGTGCTGGTAGGGGCAGGGGGTGCTCCTGGTACTGCTGGTAGGGGCAGGGGGTGCTCCTGGTGGTAGTGCTGGTAGGGGCAGGGGGTGCTCCTGGTGGTAGTGCTGGTAGGGGCAGGGGGTGCTCCTGGTGGTAGTGCTGGTAGGGGCAGGGGGTGCTCCTGGTGGTAGTGCTGGTAGGGGCAGGGGGTGCTCCTGGTGGTAGTGCTGGTAGGGGCAGGGGGTGCTCCTGGTGGTAGTGCTGGTAGGGGCAGGGGGTGCTCCTGGTGGTAGTGCTGGTAGGGGCAGGGGGTGCTCCTGGTGGTAGTGCTGGTAGGGGCAGGGGGTACTCCTGGTGGTAGTGCTGGTAGGGGCAGGAGGTGCTCCTGGTGATAATGCTGGTAGGGACAGGGGGTGCTCCTGGTGGTAGTGCTGATTGGGGCATGGGGTGCTCCTGGTAGTGCTGGTAGGGGCAGGGGGTGCTCCTGGTGGTAGTGCTGGTGGGGGCAGGGGGTGCTCCTGGTGGTAGTGCTGGTAGGGGCAGGGGGTGCTCCTGGTGGTAGTGCTGGTAGGGGCAGGGGGTGCTCCTGGTGGTAGTGCTGGTAGGGGCAGGGGGTGCTCCTGGTAGTGCTGGTAGGGGCAGGGGATGCTCCTGGTGGTAGTGCTGGTAGGGGCAGGGGTATGCTACTGGTGGTAGTGCTGGTAGGGGCAGGGGGTGCTACTGGTGGTAATGCTGGTAGGGGCAGGGGGTGCTCCTGGTAGTGCTGGTAGGGGCAGGGGGTGCTCCTGGTGGTAATGCTGGTAGGGGAAGGGGGTGCTCCTGGTGGTAATGCTGGTACGGGCAGGGGGTGCTCCTGGTAGTGCTGGTAGGGGCAGGGGGTGCTCCTGGTAGTGCTGGTAAGGGCAGGGTGTGCTCCTGGTGGTAATGCTAGTAGGGGCAGGGGGTGCTCCTGGTGGTAGTGCTGATTGGGGCAGGGGGTGCTCCTGGTAGTGCTGGTAGGGGCAGGGGGTGCTCCTGGTGGTAGTGCTTGTAGGGGCAGGGGGTGCTCCTGGTGGTAATGCTGGTAGGGGCAGGGGGTGCTCCTGGTGGTAATGCTGGTAGGGGCAGGGGGTGCTCCTGGTGGTAATGCTGGTAGGGGCAGGGGGTGCTCCTGGTAGTGCTGGTAGGGGCAGGGGGTGCTCCTGGTAGTGCTGGTAGGGGCAGGGGGTGCTCCTGGTAGTGCTGGTAAGGGCAGGGTGTGCTCCTGGTGGTAGTGCTGGTAGGGGCAGGGGGTGCTCCTGGTGGTAGTGCTGGTAGGGGCAGGGGGTGCTCCTGGTGGTAGTGCTGGTAGGGGCAGGGGGTGCTCCTGGTGGTAGTGCTGGTAGGGGCAGGGGATGCTCCTGGTGGTAGTGCTGGTAGGGGCAGGGGGTGCTCCTGGTGGTAGTGCTGGTAGGGGCAGGGGATGCTCCTGGTGGTAGTGCTATAGGGGTGCTCCTGGTGGTAGTGCTGGTAGGGGCAGGGGGTGCTCCTGGTAGTGCTGGTAGGGGCAGGGGGTGCTCCTGGTGGTAGCGCTGGTAGGGGCAGGGGGTGCTCCTGGTGGTAGTGCTGGTAGGGGCAGGGGGTGCTCCTGGTGGTAGTGCTGGTAGGGGCAGGGGGTGCTCCTGGTGGTAGTGCTGGTAGGGGCAGGGGATGCTCCTGGTGGTAGTGCTATAGGGGTGCTCCTGGTGGTAGTGCTGGTAGGGGCAGGGGATGCTCCTGGTAGTGCTGGTAGGGGCAGGGTGTGCTCCTGGTAGTGCTGGTAAGGGCAGGGTGTGCTCCTGGTGGTAGTGCTGATTGGGGCAGGGGGTGCTCCTGGTAGTGCTGGTAGGGGCAGGGGGTGCTCCTGGTGGTAGTGCTGGTAGGGGCAGGGGGTATGCTACTGGTGGTAGTGCTGGTAGGGGCAGGGGGTGCTACTGGTGGTAATGCTGGTAGGGGCAGGGGGTGCTCCTGGTAGTGCTGGTAGGGGCAGGGGGTGCTCCTGGTGGTAATGCTGGTAGGGGCAGGGGGTGCTCCTGGTGGTAATGCTGGTAGGGACAGGGGGTGCTCCTGGTAGTGCTGGTAGGGGCAGGGGGTGCTCCTGGTAGTGCTGGTAGGGGCAGGGGGTGCTCCTGGTAGTGTTGGTAAGGGCAGGGTGTGCTCCTGGTGGTAGTGCTGGTAGGGGCAGGGGGTGCTCCTGGTGGTAGTGCTGGTATGGGCAGGGGGTGCTCCTGGTGGTAGTGCTGGTAGGGGCAGGGGATGCTCCTGGTTGTAGTGCTGGTAGGGGCAGGGGGTGCTCCTGGTGGTAGTGCTGGTAGGGGCAGGGGGTGCTCCTGGTGGTAGTGCTGGTAGGGGCAGGGGGTGCTCCTGGTGGTAGTGCTGGTAGGGGCAGGGGGTGCTCCTGGTAGTAGTGCTGGTAGGGGCAGGGGGTGCTCCTGGTAGTGCTGGTAGGGGCAGTGGGTGCTCCTGGTAGTGCTGGTAGGGGCAGGGGGTGCTCCTGGTGGTAGTGCTGGTAGGGGCAGGGGGTGCTCCTGGTGGTAGTGCTGGTAGGGGCAGGGGGTGCTCCTGGTGGTAGTGCTGGTAGGGGCAGGGGGTGCTCCTGGTGGTAGTGCTGGTAGGGGCAGGGGGTGCTCCTGGTGGTAGTGCTGGTAGGGGCAGGGGGTGCTCCTGGTAGTGCTGGTAAGGGCAGGGTGTGCTCCTGGTGGTAGTGCTGGTAGGGGCAGGGGGTGCTCCTGGTGGTAGTGCTGGTATGGGCAGGGGGTGCTCCTGGTGGTAGTGCTGGTAGGGGCAGGGGATGCTCCTGGTTGTAGTGCTGGTAGGGGAAGGGGGTGCTCCTGGTGGTAGTGCTGGTAGGGGCAGGGGGTGCTCCTGGTGGTAGTGCTGGTAGGGGCAGGGGGTGCTCCTGGTGGTAGTGCTGGTAGGGGCAGGGGGTGCTCCTGGTGGTAGTGCTGGTAGGGGCAGGGGGTGCTCCTGGTGGTAGTGCTGGTAGGGGCAGGGGATGCTCCTGGTGGTAGTGCTGGTAGGGGCAGGGGGTGCTCCTGGTGGTAGTGCTGGTAGGGGCAGGGGGTGCTCCTGGTGGTAGTGCTGGTAGGGGCAGGGGATGCTCCTGGTGGTAGTGCTATAGGGGTGCTCCTGGTGGTAGTGCTGGTAGGGGCAGGGGATGCTCCTGGTGGTAGTGCTGGTAGGGGAAGGGGGTGCTCCTGGTGATAGTGCTGGTAGGGGCAGGGGGTGCTCCTGGTGGTAGTGCTGGTAGGGGCAGGGGGTGCTCCTGGTGGTAGTGCTGGTAGGGGCAGGGGATGCTCCTGGTGGTAGTGCTGGTAGGGGAAGGGGGTGCTCCTGGTGGTAGTGCTGGTAGGGGCAGGGGGTGCTCCTGGTGGTAGCGCTGGTAGGGGCAGGGGGTGCTCCTGGTGGTAGTGCTGGTAGGGGCAGGGGGTGCTCCTGGTGGTAGTGCTGGTAGGGGCAGGGGGTGCTCCTGGTGGTAGTGCTGGTAGGGGCAGGGGATGCTCCTGCTGGTAGTGCTGGTAGGGGCAGGGGGTGCTCCTGGTGGTAGTGCTGGTAGGGGCAGGGGGTGCTCCTGGTGGTAGTGCTGGTAGGGGCAGGGGATGCTCCTGGTGGTAGTGCTATAGGGGTGCTCCTGGTGGTAGTGCTGGTAGGGGCAGGGGATGCTCCTGGTGGTAGTGCTGGTAGGGGCAGGGGGTGCTCCTGGTGGTAGTGCTGGTAGGGGCAGGGGGTGCTCCTGGTGGTAGTGCTGGTAGGGGCAGGGGATGCTCCTGGTGGTAGTGCTGGTAGGGGCAGGGGGTGCTCCTGGTGGTAGTGCTGGTAGGGGCAGGGGATGCTCCTGGTGGTAGTGCTGGTAGGGGCAGGGGGTGCTCCTGGTGGTAGTGCTGGTAGGGGCAGGGGGTGCTCCTGGTGGTAGTGCTGGTAGGGGCAGGGGATGCTCCTGGTGGTAGTGCTATAGGGGTGCTCCTGGTGGTAGTGCTGGTAGGGGCAGGGGGTGCTCCTGGTAGTGCTGGTAGGGGCAGGGGGTGCTCCTGGTGGTAGCGCTGGTAGGGGCAGGGGGTGCTCCTGGTGGTAGTGCTGGTAGGGGCAGGGGGTGCTCCTGGTGGTAGTGCTGGTAGGGGCAGGGGGTGCTCCTGGTGGTAGTGCTATAGGGGTGCTCCTGGTGGTAGTGCTGGTAGGGGCAGGGGATGCTCCTGGTAGTGCTGGTAGGGGCACTAGGGGGAAGTCTGTTAGGAATTGTGAGGGCAGAGAGGAATACTATTGTCATGATGAGTCACAATATAATGAGGAAGGCGATGACATTACTGAATCCGATGATGGTTGTATTACAGATAAGAGGGTGGTGACAGCTGCAATAGTAAGAATTCCACCTGATGTCCAGTGCAAGTTCTGGTGGTCCTGGCAGACATGTTTCTGGTTTTGGTGGCAGCAGCTACGTGCCGTCATCTCCTGTATGGCAGTTATTTGATACATTAACAAATGACAAATCGATGACAAGGTGTAAGATCTGCAAACAGATAACTAGCCATGGCCGTGCAGGCCCACGTGTAGGGACTAGGTCTCTCCGTACTCACATGACATGGCGTCACCAGTATATTTGGCTATGTCAAACTAGCCACGACACCAAGTGGGCGAGACCGATCTATTCCTTCTCCGCATGATGGTCTCTGTCGGCAGGTCACATATACGCCTCGCACATGGTCATCGTCATTATTATTCATTGTGTCCAGTAAAGAGCGATCTACCCCAGTCACCCGGCGGGTCTGTGACTTTAACCCCCAGCTGGCCAAGTTACTGGCGGTGCAGTCTCTGCCATGTCACTTAGTGGATTCCACCGCTATTTGTCAGCTGGTGGCAGCGCACAATCTCCATGGAGATTACCTAGCCACCATTACTTCTGGAGGAACGTTGTCCCTGTTAGATGGCCATGTGGAGCATTCATTATGGGCAGGGACAATACATGAGCTGTCATGGCCCACTGGGTCAATGTTTTGAGCATCAGGGGCCACAGACTACAAACGTAACAAGGCCCTGAGCTTTCTAGTACCGACATGACCTTATGGGAGCAGAACAGGCACAGATTCATCACCAGGCAGGACCCATTCACCTCCTCCAGGTCCTCCATACTGGACCATTTCCCACCCCCAACTTCACCAGGACAAGCCGTTGCTTACACTGCCCCCCTCAGGTCATGGCTGTAAGGTGCAGTGCACATTGAGTGTCAGCTTGAGCAGCAGAACATAGTGAATGAGAACTGCAGGCAGCAAACCACAGGGACAATGGAGAGGAGAACTGTGAGAGGAACAAAACCTTCTACCTCAGTCATGATGATAGTCCAACTTTTTCATCAGCCAGGCACTTGCCGATTTTTCTTGAAATGATGTCAGCTGTCACTCAGACACTACACTAGTGGGTGGTGCAAACCAGACACCATCATCACTTTTGGAAGTCAGGCATGCATTTGCACCCCAAATTTTTCTTGAAATGTTGCCAATTGTCACTCCACCAAGACAATATTGAGGTGGCATTGTCTCCCATACAGGTTCTTTTCTGCCTCCCGAGTGTTGTTGTAGAATCCTTTCTATCCTGAGAATATTCCAGAGTATTCAGCTGTCGGGCCAGACACGCCGACAGTAGTCACAACAAATATGTTCTCAGATTCTATACTTGGCAGTGTCACATTGTTGGCATAAGAAGAGGAGAATAAAACAAACAAGTCCACCATTGCTTCCTCCAGTCCCAGTATAATGTGTGAGTGGATTTCTACTCTCTTCATCACTTTTCGGCTTGTCTCAGTCATCAATACAGGATAATTCTTCTACAAAACCATTGCTTTTTCCAACATAACCGCCATGTGTTTCAGACCCAAGAACATAATAGGTGTAGGCCGAGGGGAGGTGTAAAAAATAATCATTTATATTCCCCTCACCTCTTCTGGGCCTTCAGGGCATCCGGCGCTCTCTCTCGGCCTCCTGGTTGACGTCAGGCATCCGGTGTAAATGTTTATTATTTCGTCCCCCTCCCTTGTATTACACTCTGGGGACTGAAGAGATATGAAACGAATCCTCAGAGGTTCACCCATTTCTAATCAGTATGTTTGGTATATCTGGTGTTTGGTATGTTCAGTGTATTTGGTATCTTTGGCATGTTCAGTATGTTTGTTATATTTTGTATATTCGGTATAATCAGTATATTCTGTATATTTGGTATCTTTGGCATATTCAGTATAATCAGTATGTTCGGTATAGTTGGTGTATTCAGTATGTTTGATATGTTCAGTATCTTTGGTATGTTTGGTATATTTTGTATATACCGTATAATCAGTATGTTCAGTATATTCTGTATATTCGGTATCTTTGGTATGTTTGGTATATTCTGTATAATCAGTATGTTTGGTATATTTCGTGTATTCAGTATGTTTGGTATTTTCGATATCTTTGGTATGTTTGGTATAAATTGTATATTTGGTATAATAAGTAAGTTTAGTATATTCTATATGTTCTGTTTGTTTGATATCATTGGTATATTCTGTATATTCAGTATAATCAGTATGTTCAGTATACTTGGTGTATTTGGTATGTTTGATATATTTGTTATATTTAGTATGTTCAGCATGTTCGGCATATTCGGTATGTTCAGTATGTTCGGTATATTCGGTATGTTCAGTATGATCGGTATATTCTGTATAATCAGTATATTCGGTATGTTCAGTATATTCGGTATATTCTGTATAATCAGTATATTCGGTATGTTCAGTATGTTCGGTATATTCGGTATGTTCGGTATATTCGGTATGTTCAGTATGTTCAGTATATTCAGTATGTTCAGTATGTTCGGTATGTTCGGTATATTCGGTATGTTCAGTATGTTCGGTATATTCGGTATGTTCGGTATATATGGTATGTTCACTATGTTCGGTATATCTCGTATGTTCAGTATGTTCGGTATATTCGGTATGTTCGGTATGTTCAGTATGTTCGGTATATTCGGTATGTTCGGTATACTCGGTATGTTCAGTATGTTCGGTATATATGGTATGTTCACTATGTTCGGTATATCTCATATGTTCAGTATGTTCGGTATATCTGGTATGTTCGGTATATCTGGTATGTTCAGTATATTCGGTATATTCGGTATGTTCGGTATGTTCAGTATGTTCGGTATATTCGGTATGTTCGGTATATTCGGTATATTCAGTATGTTCGGTATATTCGGTATGTTCGGTATGTTCAGTATGTTCGGTATATTCGGTATGTTCGGTATATTCGGTATGTTCGGTATGTTCAGTATGTTCGGTATATTCGGTATGTTCGGTATATTCGGTATGTTCGGTATACTCGGTATGTTCAGTATGTTCGGTATATATGGTATGTTCGGTATATATGGTATGTTCACTATGTTCGGTATATCTCATATGTTCAGTATGTTCGGTATATCTGGTATGTTCGGTATATCTGGTATGTTCGGTATATTCGGTATATTCGGTATGTTTGGTATGTTCAGTATGTTCGGTATATTCGGTATGTTCGGTATATTCGGTATGTTCAGTATGTTCGGTATATATGGTATGTTCACTATGTTCGGTATATCTCGTATGTTCAGTATGTTCGGTATATTCGGTATGTTCGGTATGTTCAGTATGTTCGGTATATTCGGTATGTTCGGTATATTCGGTATGTTCGGTATGTTCGGTATATATGGTATGTTCACTATGTTCGGTATATCTCGTTTGTTCAGTATGTTCGGTATATTCTGTATAATTAGTATATTCGGTATGTTCAGTATGTTCGGCATATTCGTTATGTTCGGTATATTCGGTATGTTCAGTATGTTCGGTATATTCGGTATGTTCAGTATATTCGGTATATTCAGTATGTTCAGTATGTTCGGTATATTCAGTATGTTCGGTATATTCGGTATGTTCAGTATATTCGGTATATTCGGTATGTTCAGTATGTTCAGTATGTTCGTTATGTTCAGTATATTTGGTATGTTCAGTATGTTCGGTATATTCGGTATGTTCAGTATATTTGGTATATTCGGTATGTTCAGTATATTCGGTATGTTCAGAATATTCGGTATGTTCAGTATGTTCGGTATTTTCGGTATATTCGGTATATTCAGTATGATCGGTATATTCTGTATAATCAGTATATTCGATATGTTCAGTATGTTCGGTATATTCGGTATGTTCAGTATATTTGGTATATTCGGTATGTTCAGTATATTCGGTATGTTCGGTATATTCGGTATGTTCAGTATATTCAGTATGTTCGGTATATTCGGTATGTTCAGTATATTCGGTATATTCGGTATGTTCAGTATGTTCGGTATGTTCGTTATGTTCAGTATATTTGGTATGTTCAGTATGTTCGGTATATTCGGTATGTTCAGTATATTTGGTATATTCGGTATGTTCAGTATATTCGGTATGTTCGGTATATTCGGTATGTTCAGTATATTCAGTATGTTCGGTATATTCGGTATGTTCAGTATATTTGGTATATTCGGTATGTTCAGTATATTCGGTATGTTCGGTATATTCGGTATGTTCAGTATATTCGGTATGTTCAGTATATTCGGTATATTCGGTATGTTCGGTATATTTGGTATATTTGTTATGTTCATCATGTTCTGTATGTTCGGTATATTCGGTATGTTCAGTATATTCGGTATGTTCAGTGTATTCGGTATATTCGGTATATTCGGTATGTTCAGTATGTTCAGTATATTCGGAATGTTCAGTATATTTGGTATGTTCAGTATGTTCGGTATGTTCGGTATATTCGGTATGTTCAGTATGTTCGGTATATATGGTATGTTCACTATGTTCGGTATATCTCATATGTTCAGTATGTTCGGTATATCTGGTATGTTCAGTATATTCGGTATATTCGGTATGTTCGGTATGTTCAGTATGTTCGGTATATTCGGTATGTTTGGTATATTCGGTATATTCAGTATGTTCGGTATATATGGTATGTTCACTATGTTCGGTATATCTCGTATGTTCAGTATGTTCGGTATATTCGGTATGTTCGGTATGTTCAGTATGTTCGGTATATTCGGTATGTTCAGTATGTTCAGTATGTTCGGTATATTCGGTATGTTCGGTATACTCGGTATGTTCAGTATGTTCGGTATATATGGTATGTTCACTATGTTCGGTATATCTCATATGTTCAGTATGTTCGGTATATCTGGTATGTTCGGTATATCTGGTATGTTCGGTATATTCGGTATATTCGGTATGTTTGGTATGTTCAGTATGTTCGGTATATTCGGTATGTTCGGTATATTCGGTATGTTCAGTATGTTCGGTATATATGGTATGTTCACTAGGTTCGGTATATCTCGTATGTTCAGTATGTTCGGCATATTCGGTATGTTCGGTATGTTCAGTATGTTCGGTATATTCGGTATGTTCGGTATATTCGGTATGTTCGGTATGTTCGGTATATATGGTATGTTCACTATGTTCGGTATATCTCGTATGTTCAGTATGTTCGGTATATTCTGTATAATCAGTATATTCGGTATGTTCAGTATGTTCGGCATATTCGTTATGTTCGGTATATTCGGTATGTTCAGTATGTTCGGTATATTCGGTATGTTCAGTATATTCGGTATATTCAGTATGTTCAGTATATTCGGAATGTTCAGAATATTCGGTATATTCAGTATGTTCGGTATATTCGGTATATTCAGTATGATCGGTATATTCTGTATAATCAGTATATTCGATATGTTCAGTATGTTCGGTATATTCGGTATGTTCAGTATATTTGGTATATTCGGTATGTTCAGTATATTCGGTATGTTCGGTATATTCGGTATGTTCAGTATATTCAGTATGTTCGGTATATTCGGTATGTTCAGTATATTTGGTATATTCGGTATGTTCAGTATATTCGGTATGTTCAGTATATTCGGTATATTCGGTATGTTCGGTATATTTGGTATATTTGTTATGTTCATCATGTTCTGTATGTTCGGTATATTCGGTATGTTCAGTATATTCGGTATGTTCAGTGTATTCGGTATATTCGGTATATTCGGTATGTTCAGTATGTTCAGTATATTCGGAATGTTCAGTATATTTGGTATGTTCAGTATGTTCGGTATGTTCGGTATATTCGGTATGTTCAGTATGTTCGGTATATATGGTATGTTCACTATGTTCGGTATATCTCATATGTTCAGTATGTTCGGTATATCTGGTATGTTCAGTATATTCGGTATATTCGGTATGTTCGGTATGTTCAGTATGTTCGGTATATTCGGTATGTTCGGTATATTCGGTATATTCAGTATGTTCGGTATATATGGTATGTTCACTATGTTCGGTATATCTCGTATGTTCAGTATGTTCGGTATATTCGGTATGTTCGGTATGTTCAGTATGTTCGGTATATTCGGTATGTTCAGTATGTTCAGTATGTTCAGTATGTTCAGTATGTTCGGTATATTCGGTATGTTCGGTATACTCGGTATGTTCAGTATGTTCGGTATATATGGTATGTTCACTATGTTCGGTATATCTCATATGTTCAGTATGTTCAGTATATCTGGTATGTTCGGTATATCTGGTATGTTCGGTATATTCGGTATATTCGGTATGGTTGGTATGTTCGGTATATTCGGTATGTTCGGTATATTCGGTATGTTCAGTATGTTCGGTATATATGGTATGTTCACTATGTTCGGTATATCTCGTATGTTCAGTATGTTCGGTATATTCGGTATGTTCGGTATGTTCAGTATGTTCGGTATATTCGGTATGTTCGGTATATTCAGTATGTTCGGTATGTTCGGTATATATGGTATGTTCACTATGTTCGGTATATCTCGTATGTTCAGTATGTTCGGTATATTCTGTATAATCAGTATATTCGGTATGTTCAGTATGTTCAGCATATTCGTTATGTTCGGTATATTCGGTATGTTCAGTATGTTCGGTATATTCGGTATGTTCAGTATATTCGGTATATTCAGTATGTTCAGTATGTTCGGTATATTCAGTATGTTCGGTATATTCGGTATGTTCAGTATATTCGGTATATTCGGTATGTTCAGTATGTTCGGTATGTTCGTTATGTTCAGTATATTTGGTATGTTCAGTATGTTCGGTATATTCGGTATGTTCGGTATGTTCAGTATGTTCGGTATATTCGGTATGTTCGGTATATTCGGTATGTTCGGTATGTTCGGTATATATGGTATGTTCACTATGTTCGGTATATCTCGTTTGTTCAGTATGTTCGGTATATTCTGTATAATTAGTATATTCGGTATGTTCAGTATGTTCGGCATATTCGTTATGTTCGGTATATTCGGTATGTTCAGTATGTTCGGTATATTCGGTATGTTCAGTATATTCGGTATATTCAGTATGTTCAGTATGTTCGGTATATTCAGTATGTTCGGTATATTCGGTATGTTCAGTATATTCGGTATATTCGGTATGTTCAGTATGTTCGGTATGTTCGTTATGTTCAGTATATTTGGTATGTTCAGTATGTTCGGTATATTCGGTATGTTCGGTATATTCGGTATGTTCAGTATGTTCGGTATATATGGTATGTTCACTATGTTCGGTATATCTCGTATGTTCAGTATGTTCGGTATATTCGGTATGTTCGGTATGTTCAGTATGTTCGGTATATTCGGTATGTTCGGTATATTCGGTATGTTCGGTATGTTCGGTATATATGGTATGTTCACTATGTTCGGTATATCTCGTTTGTTCAGTATGTTCGGTATATTCTGTATAATTAGTATATTCGGTATGTTCAGTATGTTCGGCATATTCGTTATGTTCGGTATATTCGGTATGTTCAGTATGTTCGGTATATTCGGTATGTTCAGTATATTCGGTATATTCAGTATGTTCAGTATGTTCGGTATATTCAGTATGTTCGGTATATTCGGTATGTTCAGTATATTCGGTATATTCGGTATGTTCAGTATGTTCGGTATGTTCGTTATGTTCAGTATATTTGGTATGTTCAGTATGTTCGGTATATTCGGTATGTTCAGTATATTTGGTATATTCGGTATGTTCAGTATATTCGGTATGTTCAGAATATTCGGTATGTTCAGTATGTTCGGTATTTTCGGTATATTCGGTATATTCAGTATGATCGGTATATTCTGTATAATCAGTATATTCGATATGTTCAGTATGTTCGGTATATTCGGTATGTTCAGTATATTTGGTATATTCGGTATGTTCAGTATATTCGGTATGTTCGGTATATTCGGTATGTTCAGTATATTCAGTATGTTCGGTATATTCGGTATGTTCAGTATATTCGGTATATTCGGTATGTTCAGTATGTTCGGTATGTTCGTTATGTTCAGTATATTTGGTATGTTCAGTATGTTCGGTATATTCGGTATGTTCAGTATATTTGGTATATTCGGTATGTTCAGTATATTCGGTATGTTCGGTATATTCGGTATGTTCAGTATATTCAGTATGTTCGGTATATTCGGTATGTTCAGTATATTTGGTATATTCGGTATGTTCAGTATATTCGGTATGTTCGGTATATTCGGTATGTTCAGTATATTCGGTATGTTCAGTATATTCGGTATATTCGGTATGTTCGGTATATTTGGTATATTTGTTATGTTCATCATGTTCTGTATGTTCGGTATATTCGGTATGTTCAGTATATTCGGTATGTTCAGTGTATTCGGTATATTCGGTATATTCGGTATGTTCAGTATGTTCAGTATATTCGGAATGTTCAGTATATTTGGTATGTTCAGTATGTTCGGTATGTTCGGTATATTCGGTATGTTCAGTATGTTCGGTATATATGGTATGTTCACTATGTTCGGTATATCTCATATGTTCAGTATGTTCGGTATATCTGGTATGTTCAGTATATTCGGTATATTCGGTATGTTCGGTATGTTCAGTATGTTCGGTATATTCGGTATGTTCGGTATATTCGGTATATTCAGTATGTTCGGTATATATGGTATGTTCACTATGTTCGGTATATCTCGTATGTTCAGTATGTTCGGTATATTCGGTATGTTCGGTATGTTCAGTATGTTCGGTATATTCGGTATGTTCAGTATGTTCAGTATGTTCGGTATATTCGGTATGTTCGGTATACTCGGTATGTTCAGTATGTTCGGTATATATGGTATGTTCACTATGTTCGGTATATCTCATATGTTCAGTATGTTCGGTATATCTGGTATGTTCGGTAAATCTGGTATGTTCGGTATATTCGGTATATTCGGTATGTTTGGTATGTTCAGTATGTTCGGTATATTCGGTATGTTCGGTATATTCGGTATGTTCAGTATGTTCGGTATATATGGTATGTTCACTATGTTCGGTATATCTCGTATGTTCAGTATGTTCGGTATATTCGGTATGTTCGGTATGTTCAGTATGTTCGGTATATTCGGTATGTTCGGTATATTCGGTATGTTCGGTATGTTCGGTATATATGGTATGTTCACTATGTTCGGTATATCTCGTATGTTCAGTATGTTCGGTATATTCGGTATGTTCGGTATGTTCAGTATGTTCGGATATTCGGTATGTTCGGTATATTCGGTATATTCAGTATGTTCGGTATATATGGTATGTTCACTATGTTCGGTATATCTCGTATGTTCAGTATGTTCGGTATACTCGGTATGTTCAGTATGTTCGGTATATATGGTATGTTCACTATGTTCGGTATATCTCATATGTTCAGTATGTTCGGTATATCTGGTATGTTCGGTATATCTGGTATGTTCGGTATATTCGGTATATTCGGTATGTTCGGTATGTTCAGTATGTTCGGTATATCCGGTATGTTCGGTATATTCGGTATGTTCAGTATGTTCGGTATGTTCGTTATGTTCAGTATATTTGGTATGTTCAGTATGTTCGGTATATTCGGTATGTTCAGTATATTTGGTATATTCGGTATGTTCAGATATATTCGGAATGTTCAGAATATTCGGTATATTCAGTATGTTCGGTATATTCGGTATATTCAGTATGATCGGTATATTCTGTATAATCAGTATATTCGGTATGTTCAGTATGTTCGGTATATTCGGTATGTTCAGTATATTTGGTATATTCGGTATGTTCAGTATATTCGGTATGTTCGGTATATTCGGTATGTTCAGTATATTCAGTATGTTCGGTATATACGGTATGTTCAGTATATTCGGTATATTCGGTATGTTCAGTATATTCGAGTATGTTCGGTATATTCTGGTATGTTCGGTATATTCGGTATATTTGGTATGTTCGGTATGTTCTGTATGTTCGGTATATTCGGTATGTTCAGTATATTCGGTATGTTCAGTGTGTTCGGTATATATGGTCGGTCATATTCGGTATGTTCAGTATGTTCAGTATGTTCGGAATGTTCAGTATATTTGGTATGTTCAGTATGTTCGGTATGTTCGGTATATTCGGTATGTTCAGTATGTTCGGTATATATGGTATGTTCACTATGTTTGGTATATCTCATATGTTCAGTATGTTCGGTATATATCTGGTATGTTCAGTATATTCGGTATGTTCGGTATGTTCGGTATGTTCAGTATGTTCGGTATGTTCGGTATGTTCGGTATATTCGGTATGTTCAGTATATTCGGTATATATGGTATGTTCAGTATGTTCGGTATATTCAGTATGTTCGGTATATTCGGTATGTTCAGTATATTCGGTATATTCGGTATGTTCAGTATGTTCGGTATGTTCGGTATGTTCAGTATATTTGGTATGTTCAGTATGTTCAGTATGTTCAGTATGTTCGGTATATTCGGTATGTTCGGTATGCTCGGTATATTCGGAATGTTCGGAATATATGGTATGTTCACTATGTTCGGTATATCTCGTATATGTTCAGTATGATCGGTATATTCTGGTATGATCGGTATATTCGGTATGTTCAGTATGTTCGGTATATTCGGTATGTTCAGTATATTCGGTATGTTCGGTATGTTCGGTATATTCGGCATGTCGGTATATTCGGTATGTTCAGTATGTTCGGTATGTATGGTATGTTCGGTATGTTCAGTATATTTGGTATGTTCAGTATGTTCGGTATATTCGGTATGTTCGGTATGTTCAGTATGTTCGGTATATTCGGTATGTTCGGTATATTCGGTATGTTCAGTATGTTCGGTATATATGGTATGTTCACTATGTTCGGTATATCTCGTATGTTCAGTATGTTCGGTATATTCTGGTATGATCGGTATATTCGGTATGTTCGGTATGTTCAGCATATTCGGTATGTTTCGGTATATTCGGTATGTTCGGTATGTTCGGTATATTCGGTATGTTCAGTATGTTCGGTATATACGGTATGTTCAGTATGTTCGGTATATTCGGTATGTTCAGTATGTTCGGTATATTCGGTATGTTCGGTATGTTCAGTATGTTCGGTATATTCGGTATGTTCGGTATATTCAGTATGTTCGGTATGTTCAGTATATATGGTATGTTCAGTATGTTCGGTATATTCGGTATGTTCAGTATATTTGGTATATTCGGTATGATCAGTATATTCGGTATGTTCAGTATGTTCGGTATGTTCGGTATATTCGGTATGTTCGGTATGTTCAGTATGTTCGGTATATTCGGTATGTTCAGTATGTTCGGTATATTCGGTATGTTCAGTATATTTGGTATATTCGGTATGTTCGGTATATTCGGTATGTTCAGTATATTCGGTATGTTCGGTATGTTCAGTATGTTCGGTATGTTCGGTATGTTCAGTATATTTGGTATGTTCGGTATGTTCGGTATATTCGGTATGTTCAGTATATTCGGTATATTCGGTATGTTCAGTATATTCGGTATGTTCAGTATATTCGGTATGTTCGGTATGTTCGGTATATTTGGTATGTTCGGTATGTTCAGCATGTTCTGTATGTTCGGTATATTCGGTATGTTCGGTATATTCGGTATGTTCAGTGTATTCGGTATATTCGGTATATTCGGTATGTTCGGTATGTTCAGTATATTCGGAATGTTCAGTATATTAGTATGTTCGGTATGTTTGGTATGTTCATATCGTATGTTCGGTATGTTCGGTATATTCGGTATGTTCAGTATGTTCGGTATATATGGTATGTTCACTATGTTCGGTATATCTCATATGTTCAGTATGTTCGGTATATCTGGTATGTTCAGTATATTCGGTATATTCGGTATGTTCGGTATGTTCAGTATGTTCGGTATATTCGGTATGTTCGGTATATTCGGTATGTTCAGTATGTTCGGTATATATGGTATGTTCACTATGTTCGGTATATCTCGTATGTTCAGTATGTTCGGTATATTCGGTATGTTCGGTATGTTCAGTATGTTCGGTATATTCGGTATGTTCAGTATGTTCAGTATGTTCGGTATATTCGGTATGTTCGGTATACTCGGTATGTTCAGTATGTTCGGTATATATGGTATGTTCACTATGTTCGGTATATCTCATATGTTCAGTATGTTCGGTATATCTGGTATGTTCGGTATATCTGGTATGTTCGGTATGTTCGGTATGTTTGGTATGTTCAGTATGTTCGGTATATTCGGTATGTTCGGTATATTCGGTATGTTCAGTATGTTCGGTATATATGGTATGTTCACTATGTTCGGTATATCTCGTATGTTCAGTATGTTCGGTATATTCGGTATGTTCGGTATGTTCAGTATGTTCGGTATATTCGGTATGTTCGGTATATTCGGTATGTTCGGTATGTTCGGTATATATGGTATGTTCACTATGTTCGGTATATCTCGTATGTTCAGTATGTTCGGTATATTCTGTATAATTAGTATATTCGGTATGTTCAGTATGTTCGGTATATTCGGTATGTTCGGTATATTCGGTATGTTCAGTATGTTCGGTATATTCGGTATGTTCAGTATATTCGGTATATTCAGTATGTTCAGTATGTTCGGTATATTCAGTATGTTCGGTATATATGGTATGTTCAGTATGTTCGGTATATCTCGGTATGTTCAGTATGTTCGGTATGTCTGGTATGTTCGGTATATTTGGTATGTTCGGTATGTTCGGTATATTCGGTATGTTCAGTATATTTGGTATATTCGGTATGTTCGGTATATTCGGTATGTTCGGAATATTCGGTATGTTCAGTATGTTCGGTATATATGGTATGTTCGGTATGTTCGGTATGATCTGGTATGTTCAGTATAATCGGTATATTCGGTATGTTCGGTATGTTCAGTATGTTCGGTATGTTCGGTATGTTCGGTATATTAGGTATGTTCGGTATGTTCGGTATATATGGTATGTTCACTATGTTCGGTATATCTCAGTATGTTCAGTATATTCGGTATGTTCAGTATAATCGGTATATTCGGTATGTTCAGTATGTTCGGCATATTCGTTATGTTCAGTATATTCGGTATGTTCAGTATGTTCGGTATATTCGGTATGTTCAGTATATTCGGTATATTCAGTATGTTCAGTATGTTCGGTATATTCAGTAGGTTCGGTATATTCGGTATGTTCAGTATATTCGGTATATTCGGTATGTTCAGTATGTTCGGTATGTTCGTTATGTTCAGTATATTTGGTATGTTCAGTATGTTCGGTATATTCGGTATGTTCAGTATATTTGGTATATTCGGTATGTTCAGTATATTCGGAATGTTCAGAATATTCGGTATATTCAGTATGTTCGGTATATTCGGTATATTCAGTATGATCGGTATATTCTGTATAATCAGTATATTCGATATGTTCAGTATGTTCGGTATATTCGGTATGTTCAGTATATTTGGTATATTCGGTATGATCAGTATATTCGGTATGTTCGGTATATTCGGTATGTTCAGTATATTCAGTATGTTCGGTATATTCGGTATGTTCAGTATATTTGGTATATTCGGTATGTTCAGTATATTCGGTATGTTCAGTATATTCGGTATAGTCGGTATGTTCGGTATATTTGGTATATTTGTTATGTTCATCATGTTCTGTATGTTCGGTATATTCGGTATGTTCAGTATATTCGGTATGTTCAGTGTATTCGGAATATCGGTATATTCTGTATGTTCAGTATGTTCAGTATATTCGGAATGTTCAGTATATTTGGTATGTTCAGTATGTTCGGTATGTTCGGTATATTCGGTATGTTCAGTATGTTCGGTATATATGGTATGTTCACTATGTTTGGTATATCTCATATGTTCAGTATGTTCGGTATATCTGGTATGTTCAGTATATTCGGTATATTCGGTATGTTCGGTATGTTCAGTATGTTCGGTATATTCGGTATGTTCGGTATATTCGGTATATTCAGTATGTTCGGTATATATGGTATGTTCACTATATTCGGTATATCTCGTATGTTCAGTATGTTCGGTATATTCGGTATGTTCGGTATGTTCAGTATGTTCGGTATATTCGGTATGTTCAGTATGTTCAGTATGTTCAGTATGTTCAGTATGTTCGGTATATTCGGTATGTCCTCGGTACACTCGGTATGTTCAGTATGTTCGGTATATATGGTGATCGTTCACCTATGCCCTGATCGGTATATCTCATGATGTTCACGTCGACCCCTGTTCAGTCATATCTGGTATGTTCGGTATATCTGGTATGTTCGGTACACTTCCGGTGCCCGATATTCGGTATGTTTGGTACTGATCGGTACACTTCGGTACCCTGTTCGGTATATTCGGTACCCCTGTTCAGTCCACGTCCGGTATATATGGTATGTTCACTCCATGTTCGGTATATCTCGTATGTTCAGTATGTTCGGTATATTCGGTATGTTCGGTATGTTCAGTATGTTCGGTATATTCGGTATGTTCGGTATATTCGGTATGTTCGGTATGTTCGGTATATATGGTATGTTCACTATGTTCGGTATATCTCGTATGTTCAGTATGTTCGGTATATTCTGTATAATCAGTATATTCGGTATGTTCAGTATGTTCGGCATATTCGTTATGTTCGGTATATTCGGTATGTTCAGTATGTTCGGTATATTCGGTATGTTCAGTATATTCGGTATATTCAGTATGTTCAGTATGTTCGGTATATTCAGTATGTTCGGTATATTCGGTATGTTCAGTATATTCGGTATATTCGGTATGTTCAGTATGTTCGGTATGTTCGTTATGTTCAGTATATTTGGTATGTTCAGTATGTTCGGTATATTCGGTATGTTCAGTATATTTGGTATATTCGGTATGTTCAGTATATTCGGTATGTTCAGTATATTCGGTATATTCAGTATATTCGGTATGTTCAGTATATTCAGTATGTTCAGTATATTCGGTATATTCAGTATGTTCGGTATATTCGGTATGTTCAGTATATTTGGTATGTTCGGTATGTTCGGTATATTCGGTATGTTCAGTATATTCGGTATGTTCAGTATATTCGGTATGTTCAGTATATTCAGTATGTTCGGTATATTCGGTATGTTCAGTATATTTGGTATATTCGGTATGTTCAGTATATTCGGTATATTCGGTATGTTCAGTATGTTCGGTATGTTCGTTATGTTCAGTATATTTGGTATGTTCAGTATGTTCGGTATATTCGGTATGTTCGGTATGTTCAGTATGTTCGGTATATTCGGTATGTTCGGTATATTCGGTATGTTCAGGTATGGTAATTCGGTATATATGGTATGTTCACTATGTTCGGTATATTCGGTATGTTCAGTATGTTCGGTATATTCGGTATGATCAGTATATACCACATACCACACCAATACCATACCACGCCAACACCACACCCCTGGCAACACACCACGCCAACACCACACCTGGCACCACACCGCCACCAATACCACACCTGGCAACACACCACGCCAACACCAAACCTGGCACCACACCGCACCAATATCACACTTGGCACCCCATCGCACCAACACCACACCTGGCACCACACTGCGCCAACACCACACCTGGCACCACACCAATACCACACCTGGCACCACACCACACCAATACCACACCTAGCAACACACTGCACCAACACCACATACCACGCCAACACCACACCTGGTACCACACCACACCAATACCACACCCGGCACTACACCACACCAATACCACACCTGGCACCACACCGCACCAATACCATACCACGCCAATACCACCTGGCACCACATCACGCCAACACCACACCTGACACCACACCGTGCCAACACCACACCTGGCACCACACCGCGCCAACACCACACCTGGCACCACACCGCACCAATACCACACCTGGCAACATACCACACCAAAAACCATACCCCGCCAACACCACACCTGGCACCACCCCGCCCAATACACTCCGCACCAATAGCACGCCCGGCACGCCCAGCATCGCGCCAAACACTCGTGTGCGGCAACACCGCACCTGGCACCACTTCAGTACCACACCTGGCACCACACCACACCAGTACCACACCAGAGACCACCGCACCAGTACGGTACCATGCCAACACCACACCTGGCACCACACCGTGCCAATACCACCCGGCACCACATCACGCCAACACCACACCTGGCACCACACCGTACCAACACCACACGTGGCAGCACACCACGTCAACACCACCACCATGGCAACAACACACCATGCCAACACCACACCTGGCACCACACCACGCCAATATCACACCTGGCACCACACTATGCCAACACCACACCTAGTACCACACCGTGCCAACACCACACCTGGCAGCACGCCAGTAACACACCTGGCACACACCGTGCCATATCACCACACCTGGGTACACTCCACACCAACACCACACTCGGCATGTACACCAGTACCGCCTGCCTTTTTTTTTTTTCTGGTGGGGTGGGTAGGAAAAAAAATTTTGTTTTTTTTTTGGTTTTTTTGTTTTTTTGTTGTGGGTTTTTTTTTTTTTTCTTTTCTTTTTTTTTTTTTTTTTTGTTTTTTTTTTTTTTTTTTTTTTTTTTTTTTTTTTTTTTTTTTTTTTTTTTTTTTTTTTTTTTTTTTTTTTTTTATTCGGTATGTTCAGTATATTTGGTATATTCGGTATGTTCAGTATATTCGGTTATGTTCGGTATATCCTGTATGTTCCAGGTATATTCAGTATGTATTCCGGTATATTCGGTATGTTCAGTATATTCGGTATATCCGGTATGTTCCGTATGTTCGGTATGTTCGTTATGTTCAGTATATTTGGTATGTCCAGTATGTTCGGTATATTCGGTATGTTCAGTATATTTGGTATATTCGGTATGTTCAGTATATTCCGGTATGTTCGGTATATTCGGTATGTTCAGTATATTCAGTATGTTCGGTATATTCCGGCATGTTCCAGCATATCCGCATATCCCAGGATCTTGGTATATTCGGTATGTTCAGTATATTCGGTATGTTCGGTATATTCGGTATGTCCAGTATATTCGCCTGATCGGTCCATATTCGGTATATTCGGTGATGTTCGGTATATTTGGTATATTTGTTATGTTCATCATGTTCTGTATGTTCGGTATATTCGGTATGTTCAGTATATTCGGTATGTCCAGTGTATTTGGTATATTCCGGTATATTCGGTATGTTCAGTATGTTCAGTATATTCGGAATGTTCAGTATATTTGGTATGTTCAGTATGTTCGGTATGTTCGGTATATTCGGTATGTTCAGTATGTTCGGTATATATGGTATGTTCACTATGTTCGGTATATCTCATATGTTCAGTATGTTCGGTATATCTGGTATGTTCAGTATATTCGGTATATTCGGTATGTTCGGTATGTTCAGTATGTTCGGTATATTCGGTATGTTCGGTATATTCGGTATATTCAGTATGCTATTCGGTATATTCAGTATGTTCGGTATATATGGTATGTTCACTATGTTCGGTATATCTCCGTATGTTCAGTATGTTCGGTATATTCGGTATGTTCGGTATGTTCAGTATGTTCGGTATATTCGGTATGTTCAGTATGTTCAGTATGTTCGGTATATTCGGTATGTTCGGTATACTCGGTATGTTCAGTATGTTCGGATATATGGTATGTTCACTATGTTCGGTATATCTCATATGTTCAGTATGTTCGGTATATCTGGTATGTTCGGTATATCTGGTATGTTCGGTATATTCTGTATATTCGGTATGTTTGGTATGTTCAGTATGTTCGGTATATTCGGTATGTTCGGTATATTCGGTATGTTCAGTATGTTCGGTATATATGGTATGTTCACTATGTTCGGTATATCTCGTATGTTCAGTATGTTCGGTATATTCGGTATGTTCGGTATGTTCAGTATGTTCGGTATATTCGGTATGTTCGGTATATTCGGTATGTTCGGTATGTTCGGTATATATGGTATGTTCACTATGTTCGGTATATCTCGTATGTTCAGTATGTTCGGTATATTCTGTATAATCAGTATATTCGGTATGTTCAGTATGTTCGGCATATTCGTTATGTTCGGTATATTCGGTATGTTCAGTATGTTCGGTATATTCGGTATGTTCAGTATATTCGGTATATTCAGTATGTTCAGTATGTTCGGTATATTCAGTAGGTTCGGTATATTCGGTATGTTCAGTATATTCGGTATATTCGGTATGTTCAGTATGTTCGGTATGTTCGTTATGTTCAGTATATTTGGTATGTTCAGTATGTTCGGTATATTCGGTATGTTCAGTATATTTGGTATATTCGGTATGTTCAGTATATTCGGAATGTTCAGAATATTCGGTATATTCAGTATGTTCGGTATATTCGGTATATTCAGTATGATCGGTATATTCTGTATAATCAGTATATTCGATATGTTCAGTATGTTCGGTATATTCGGTATGTTCAGTATATTTGGTATATTCGGTATGTTCAGTATATTCGGTATGTTCGGTATATTCGGTATGTTCAGTATATTCAGTATGTTCGGTATATTCGGTATGTTCAGTATATTTGGTATATTCGGTATGTTCAGTATATTCGGTATGTTCAGTATATTCGGTATATAGTGTATCGGGGAAGACCAAGGAGATGGTGGTGGACTTCCGCAAAGGCAGAAGCCCTCCTAAACCAGTGGACATCCTGGGGACGGGCATCGAGATTGTGAACACCTATAAGTACCTGGGTTTGCTCCTTAATAATAAGCTGGACTGGGCAGATCATATGGAGGCCCTGTACAGGAAGGGCCACAGCAGGCTCTACCTGCTTAGGAAGCTGAGAGCCTTTGGAATCCGGGGGGCACTTCTTAGAACTTTCTTCAACTCGGTAGTGGCATCAGCCATCTTCTTTGGAGTGGCCTGCTGGGGGAGCAGTATATCAACCAGGGACAGAAATAAACTTGACAAGCTGATTAGAAGGGCCAGCTCTGTCCTGGGGAGCCCACTGGACCCAGTGCAGGTGGTGGGTGACAGAAGGATACTGTCCGTGGTGAGCTCCATGCAGAAGAAGAAGTCCCATCCCATGCATGAGACTGTGATCGCGCTGAGCAGTACTGTCAGTGACCGACTGCTCCACCCTAGGTGTGAGAAGGAGCGCTATCGGAAGTCTTTCCTCCCCACCGCGGTTAGGGCTGTACAACCAACACCGACCTAAGCGGAGATCATTACACACAGAGAACTGAAAATATCTCTCTGCCTGTTAAATCCCCCCCCCCCTGCTACGCCCTATCTGTCTGTCTGCTATCTATGTAATGCCTCTCACCTTGGAATATTCCTGTACATGTTGTATTTGTATTTGTATCTGCTTATCTTTGCTGCTGTAACACACTGAATTTCCCCATTGTGGGACTATTAAAGGACTATTATTATTATTATTATTATATTCGGTATGTTCGGTATATTTGGTATATTTGTTATGTTCATCATGTTCTGTATGTTCGGTATATTCGGTATGTTCAGTATATTCGGTATGTTCAGTGTATTCGGTATATTCGGTATATTCGGTATGTTCAGTATGTTCAGTATATTCGGAATGTTCAGTATATTTGGTATGTTCAGTATGTTCGGTATGTTCGGTATATTCGGTATGTTCAGTATGTTCGGTATATATGGTATGTTCACTATGTTTGGTATATCTCATATGTTCAGTATGTTCGGTATATCTGGTATGTTCAGTATATTCGGTATATTCGGTATGTTCGGTATGTTCAGTATGTTCGGTATATTCGGTATGTTCGGTATATTCGGTATATTCAGTATGTTCGGTATATATGGTATGTTCACTATGTTCGGTATATCTCGTATGTTCAGTATGTTCGGTATATTCGGTATGTTCGGTATGTTCAGTATGTTCGGTATATTCGGTATGTTCAGTATGTTCAGTATGTTCAGTATGTTCAGTATGTTCGGTATATTCGGTATGTTCGGTATACTCGGTATGTTCAGTATGTTCGGTATATATGGTATGTTCACTATGTTCGGTATATCTCATATGTTCAGTATGTTCAGTATATCTGGTATGTTCGGTATATCTGGTATGTTCGGTATATTCGGTATATTCGGTATGTTTGGTATGTTCGGTATATTCGGTATGTTCGGTATATTCGGTATGTTCAGTATGTTCGGTATATATGGTATGTTCACTATGTTCGGTATATCTCGTATGTTCAGTATGTTCGGTATATTCGGTATGTTCGGTATGTTCAGTATGTTCGGTATATTCGGTATGTTCGGTATATTCAGTATGTTCGGTATGTTCGGTATATATGGTATGTTCACTATGTTCGGTATATCTCGTATGTTCAGTATGTTCGGTATATTCTGTATAATCAGTATATTCGGTATGTTCAGTATGTTCAGCATATTCGTTATGTTCGGTATATTCGGTATGTTCAGTATGTTCGGTATATTCGGTATGTTCAGTATATTCGGTATATTCAGTATGTTCAGTATGTTCGGTATATTCAGTATGTTCGGTATATTCGGTATGTTCAGTATATTCGGTATATTCGGTATGTTCAGTATGTTCGGTATGTTCGTTATGTTCAGTATATTTGGTATGTTCAGTATGTTCGGTATATTCGGTATGTTCAGTATATTTGGTATATTCGGTATGTTCAGTATATTCGGTATGTTCAGTATATTCGGTATGTTCGGTATATTCGGTATGTTCAGTATATTCAGTATGTTCAGTATATTTGGTATATTCAGTATGTTCGGTATATTCGGTATGTTCAGTATATTTGGTATATTCGGTATGTTCAGTATATTCGGTATGTTCGGTATATTCGGTATGTTCAGTATATTCAGTATGTTCGGTATATTCGGTATGTTCAGTATATTTGGTATATTCGGTATGTTCAGTATATTCGGTATGTTCGGTATATTCGGTATGTTCAGTATATTCGGTATGTTCAGTATATTCGGTATATTCGGTATGTTCGGTATATTTGGTATATTTGTTATGTTCATCATGTTCTGTATGTTCGGTATATTCGGTATGTTCAGTATATTCGGTATGTTCAGTGTATTCGGTATATTCGGTATATTCGGTATGTTCAGTATGTTCAGTATATTCGGAATGTTCAGTATATTTGGTATGTTCAGTATGTTCGGTATGTTCGGTATATTCGGTATATTGGCACCTCTGGTGATGTCTGGCGCCCTGAGTGTCTCTTTACGTTCGGTAATTGACTCTTCCACCTGCGGCTGGTTGTTTCTTGCCTGACTCCCCCAATATCGGTTATAATAATCCATTCTCCAGCCTGGATACTCTACTCCTCCTCCCACCATGCCGGCTCTGCTACCTCACAATTACGGGTCTGTTTGTTTACATTTATTGGTTAGTTATTCGGTAGAGAAGGAGCCCCGGGCAGAGGAACGTGACGGGATTATTATTCACTGCCGTGTCCATCATCCTCTCCCGATCCTGACAATCCTCAGGAATGGCGCTGGATGCCGTAGCGATGACTTCCGCACACTAACATGAAGGATCTTCAGGACACGCGCCCCGGAGTGAAAGTGAAGGAAACCCATTTCTGTTCATTCAGCTGTAGATGGAGGACGTGAGGCGGAGAACGTGTCCCGCATTGTTCAGCATTTCACCTCCAGACACAACTTCTCTCCTGTAATGGTCGCCGAGCTGGAGCTGATTAAATCCAAGCTTGAGGCTCCGGCGACGAACTGGCAGCTGTGCCCGAAAAGCAGAGAGGATCTTATTATATCAAAAGCTACACAGCGACTTGTTCATGTAAACTCAAAGCTGCCAACCGTGCCAACACCACACCTGGCACCACACCTGGCACCACACCGCGCCAACACCACACCTGGCACCACACCGCACCAATACCACACCTGGCACCACACCGCACCAATACCACACCTGGCAACACACCACACCGGGCACCACACCGCACCAACACCACACCTGGCAACACACCGCACCGGGCACCACACCTGGCACCACACCGCACCAATACCACACCTGGCAACATACCACACCAATACCATACCACGCCAACACCACACCTGGCAACACACCACGCCAACACCACACCTGGCACCACACCGCACCAATACCACACCTGGCAACACACCACGCCAACACCAAACCTGGCACCACACCGCACCAATATCACACTTGGCACCACATCGCACCAACACCACACCTGGCACCACACTGCGCCAACACCACACCTGGCACCACACCAATACCACACCTGGCACCACACCACACCAATACCACACCTAGCAACACACTGCACCAACACCATACCACGCCAACACCACACCTGGTACCACACCACACCAATACCACACCTGGCACTACACCACACCAATACCACACCTGGCACCACACCGCACCAATACCATACCACGCCAATACCACACCTGGCACCACATCACGCCAACACCACACCTGACACCACACCGTGCCAACACCACACCTGGCACCACACCGCGCCAACACCACACCTGGCACCACACCGCACCAATACCACACCTGGCAACATACCACACCAAAACCATACCATGCCAACACCACACCTGGCACCACACCGCACCAATACCACACCGCACCAATACCACGCCTGGCACCACATCGCGCCAACACCACACCTGGTACCGCGCCAACACCACACCTGGCACCACATCAATACCACACCTGGCACCACACCACACCAATACCACACCTGGCACCACACCGCACCAATACCATACCATGCCAACACTACACCTGGCACCACACCGTGCCAATACCACACCTGGCACCACATCACGCCAACACCACACCTGGCACCACACCGTACCAACACCACACGTGGCAACACACCACGTCAACACCACACATGGCAACAACACACCATGCCAACACCACACCTGGCACCACACCACGCCAATATCACACCTGGCACCACACTATGCCAACACCACACCTAGTACCACACCGTGCCAACACCACACCTGGCAGCACACCAATAACACACCTGGCACACACCGTGCCAATACCACACCTGGCAACACACCACACCAACACCACACTTGGCAATACACCAATACCACACCTGCACCTAGTAGTGACCTTAGCCTCTTTGCTGCCTGAGGCGGACTATAGAAAGACCCCCCCCCCCACAAAAAAAAAAAAAAATGAGTTTCCATGCTGCTGTACCCCTGATCCTTCCACTTCCTTTGGTGCTGATCCTTCCACTTCCCGTGCCCTTTGATCCTTCCACTTCCTGTGGTGCTGATCCTTCCACTTCCCATGGCCCCTGATCCTTCCACTTCCTGTGCCCCTGATCCTTCCACTTCCTGTGCCCCTAATACTTCCACTTCCTTTGGTGCTGATCCTTCCACTTCCTGTGCCCCTGATCCTTCCACTTCCCGTGCCCTTTAATCCTTCCACTTCCTGTGCTCCTGATCCTTCCACTTCCTGTGCCTTTTGATCCTTCCACTTCCTGTGCCCCTGATCCTTCTACTTCCTGCACCCCTGATCCTTCCACTTCCTGCACCCCTGATCCTTCCACTTCCTGTGCCCTTTGATCCTTCCACTTCCCGTGCCCCTGATCCTTCCACTTCCTGTGCCCCTGATCCTTCCACTTCCTGTACCCCTGATCCTTCCACTTCCTGTACCCCTGATCCTTCCACTTCCGGTACCCCTGATCCTTCCACTTCCCGTACCCCTGATCCTTCCACTCCCCGTGCCCCTGATCCTTCCACTTCCTGTGCCCCTAATACTTCCACTTCCTTTGGTGCTGATCCTTCCACTTCCTGTGCCCCTGATCCGTCCACTTCCCGTGCCCTTTGATCCTTCCACTTCCTGTGGCCTCGATCCTTCAACTTCCCATACCCCTGATCCTTCCACTTCCCGTGCCCCTGATCCTTCCACTTCCTGTGCCCCTGATCCTTCCTCTTCCTGTGCCCCTGATCCTTCCACTTCCTGTGGCCCTGATCCTTCCACTTCCTGTGCCCCTAATACTTCCACTTCCTTTGGTGCTGATCCTTCCACTTCCTGTGCCCCTGATCCTTCCACTTCCCGTGCCCTTTAATCCTTCCACTTCCTGTGCTCCTGATCCTTTCACTTCCTGTGCCTTTTGATCCTTCCACTTCCTGTGCCCCTGATCCTTCCACTTCCTGTGCCCCTGATCCTTCCACTTCCTGTGCCCCTGATCCTTCCACTTCCTGCACCCCTGATCCTTCCACTTCCTGTGCCCTTTGATCCTTCCACTTCCCGTGCCCATGATCCTTCCACTTCCCATGCCCCTGATCCTTCCACTTCCTGTGCCCCTGATCCTTCCACTTCCTGTGCCCCTGATCCTTCCACTTCCTGTGCCCCTGATCCTTCCACTTCCTTTGGTGCTGATCCTTCCACTTCCTGTGCTCCTGATCCTTCCACTTCCTGTGCCCCTAATCCTTCCACTTCCTTTGGTGCTGATCCTTCCACTTCCTGTGCTCCTGATCCTTCCACTTCCTGTACCCCTGATCCTTCCACTTCCTGTACCCCTGATCCTTCCACTTTCTGTACCCCTGATCCTTCCACTTCCCGTACCCCTGATCCTTCCACTTCCTGTGCCCCTAATACTTCCACTTCCTTTGGTGCTGATCCTTCCACTTCCTGTGCCCCTGATCCATCCACTTCCTGTGCCCTTTGATCCTTCCACTTCCTGTGGTGCTGATCCTTCCACTTCCCATGGCCCCTGATCCTTCCACTTCCTGTGGTGCTGATCCTTCCACTTCCCATGGCCCCTGATCCTTCCACTTCCTGTACCCCTAATCCTTCCACTTCCTGTGCTCCTGATCCTTCCACTTCCTGTGCCTTTTGATCCTTCCACTTCCTGTGCCCTGATCCTTCCACTTCCCATGCCCCTGATCCTTCCACTTCCTGTGCCCTGATCCTTCCACTTCCCATGCCCCTGATCCTTCCACTTCCTGTGCCCTTTGATCCTTCCACTTCCTGTACCCCTGATCCTTCCACTTCTTGTGCCCCTGATCCCCCAGCGTCCTGTGGTGCTGATCATTCCTCTTCCTTCCTGTAGTCAGGGTCAGTGTTAGCAGTCACAGCAGCTCAGCCTATTTTTACAGTCACAGTATTGGGCTCTGTTCACATCTGTTCTATGATGCAGTTCTGGATCCTCCATATGACAGATCCTGTAGGCACCCGATGGACTCTACGTACTTGTAATGTGTTCCCTTGCGGCATATGATGTGTGTGTTGCAGTGTGGGCTGCGTTACATGTGAACAGAGCCTAAGATGTATAAATGTGGCCTCAGTATCAGTGTCCTGAGGTCTCTATGTAGGAAGCAGAAGGCCAAGGACACATCACTGCACTATGCACAGCCATGAAATCACAACTACGAGAAGACGCCGCTGCTGCCACCGCCGATCCAGCAGGAAATCAGTCATCGGCAAAATTCTACAAATCGGGATCTTTTTTCTGTGTTTTGGTTCTTAGGCTGTAATTAAAATGAGGAATTCTGAACAGCTTGGAGGATTAATAGGAAAAACAGAAAGCGCGGAGGCTAAACGTGTCAGACGCGGCCGCGGCCAGGAGCAGATGGCAATTAATATTATTTACATTTTTCCTTCTTTTCATTTCTTCTCCCCAAACATAACGGAACATTTCTTTCCGCTTCGCGGATTCCCATGTAATATGCTAGAGGCAGCGCACCGAGGTCATTAATGCGCCGAGCTGCCAGCAGTCAGCGCCGCCCGCCCGCCACGCACATCGCTGGGAGACAGGAGACTTCCCTCATTTATACTCGGCAATATTCTAATTTACTGATCCGCAGATAAACAAATACGTTCTAGAATAAAGAGGATTCCGGATCCAGATGAGCAAAGCTGCAGCTCTGGATAAGGAGAAGTTCTGCAACTTTCTATCAAGTCACTGATGCTTCAAGGTTTCTGCTTGCTGACAGTGACTGGGGAGGTTCCTGCATACACCTAGTAATGACTGGAAAGCCATCATGACTATTGCTGAGGGTCTGCTACAATGTGTAGTCTGTGAGGTGAACATAACACCAGCCAAAATCTGCTGTCCTGAGGTTTGGTACAATGAGTCAGTCTAGACTAGAGTAGTGATGAGTGAATCTTGAGACATTGGCTGGGAGCCCAGGATATTAGCATCTTTACCCAAACCACCCTGGAGATGGAGGAGGCTAGGAGCCCAGAATATTATCTTCTTTACCCGGACCACCCTGGAGCTGGAGGAGGCCAGGAGCCCAGGATATTATCTTCTTTACCCGGACCACCCTGGAGATGGAGGAGGCTAGGAGCCCAGAATATTAGCTTCTTTATCCAGACTACCTGGAGATGGAGGAGGCCAGGAGCCCAGGATATTAGCGTCATTACCTGGAACACCCTGAAGATGGAGGTGGCCAGGAGCCCAGAATATAGCATCATTACCCGGACCACCCTGGAGATGGAGAAGACCAGGAGCCCAGGATATTAGCTTCTTTATCCAGACTACCTGGAGATGGAGGAGACCAGGAGCCCAGAATATTATCTTCTTTATCCGGACCACCCTGGAGATGGAGGATGATGCCTGTGTAATATATGGCAGACCTGGCAGCATCGGGTACACTCAGAACCTTTCGCCACCTCCCCCAGCTCCTTGGTGTTGGATATTGCGCCCCTCCACTGATTCAGGCAGGCAGGAGCAGCAAAATCTTTATGATCACTCAATAAAAGTTAAAGGGGTTGTCCAAGATAAAAATATTTTTTTAAATTAGGCCAGGGAAGGTGAAAAAAAAAAAATAACAAAACTCCCCTGTCCCTGGTGTTCCGGTGCCTCTCAGCGCGGTCCGGTCCTGCTGCTCTGCTGTCTTATGCTGGAAGTCCTTGCCGGCTGTGACGTTCCATGTCCTTTGCTGAGGATGCGGATTGGCTCAGTGGTCACGTGCGCCGGGGACTTCCGCCAGAAGAAAACAGCGGAGCTGCAGGCTAGGACCGCGCTGGGAGACAGCGGAGCACCAGGGACAGGGGAGTATGAGAGTTTTTTATTTTTTTCACCTTCTCCAGCCTAAAATAAAAATATATATCCTGGACAACCCCTTTAAGTTTTATTTGTTCACCCTTTGAATTTTGGAAAACCTATCCCCGCCCCCCTGCCTATTATCCATCTCTGTGTGGCCGCAGCAGACAGGCAGGGCCGATCCTGGAGCACGGGCAGCGTCTGGTCAGGATATCCCTATCAGCAGAACAAGCGCACTAATCCATTATTACAAGCTAATTAATATGCGTAGTGACGAGCCATCAGACATCTCTTCATTAACAGCTTTATTAGCAGGCGCTGAGAGACATCCCGCTGAGTGGTCTGCAATCTAACGCCATGTCCAGACCGCACCCTGGGAGAACGGACACTGCGGTCTGGGGGACTGCTCATCCTGAGCATGCTGGTTTATGAACAGAATGCAAAATAGCAGTAAATGATGACACTGTAAATCGCGCACTGGGCTATGGTGCCGAGCCAGGTATTCATGAGAAGGAAACGTCTTCGCTGTAACCTATAGGCGGAAGGTCTTAGTTACTTTCTTGTTAATCCCTTAAGGATGAAGCATCTTTTATTATTTTTTTATTATTTTTTTTATTGTCGCCTTCCTACAGCGGTAACTTTTTTATTTTTCTGTCTATATAGCAGATTGCCGGCTTATTTTTTGCAGGATGAGCTGTTTTGCACAAACAAGTTGATGTTTTCATTTTGATCACTTTTTATTACTTTTCTTAGGAGGAGGAATAAGCAAAACTAAGAGTTTTTGTTTTTTACGGTGAGGGCCCTAAGGGTTAATAGATCAGGTTATGATGGACAAGGCCGGACCAGATATTTGTATGTTTAGTTTTATCTTCATTTATTGGGACACTAAACGTCAGTCAATTCATTTCTTAACAGTTCAATTATTCTGACACAGAGCTCCAAATCTCCTGCATAGACCACTAGTTGGCGCTCATGAGCTTACATAATATATAGGATAACACAGTATACAGTAAGCTACAGAGCTCCCCCTAGTGGCGACTGCAGGTAGATAGTGATTTATCATGTAATTCTATGTCGTTACAGAGGATTTGGAGCTTTGTATCAGGAAACCTTATCTGCTACCATTAAATGACCTATAAATAAGTGAATCAGTCCAGAATTTCTATCACTGTCTATGGATAAAACCAACATGATGTATAATGGAAGGAAAGCAGGTGAAACTCGCTGCTGGCGGATACGTGATTCCGACCTTCCTGGATCCTCTGTAGCTGAATGTCCGAGAGCAAATAGTAGATCATATCTAGGAAGAGAAGAGTCCGGGGACAAATCCTTTACATCTGGACTGGGAATCAGGAGAGAAAACACTAAAAGATAAAGCGCCATTTATAACGTTGACTGCGATGAATGGAGGGTCAGTGATTAAACTGGGGCAGAAGAAATAGGGCGAGAATCGTCCATGGGGACGGCGGGCGATGACATATATAGCGGTCCCCTATGGCGCCCGGATATGTGGAGTCTCTATAGAGTTAATTATCAAAAAATTCTGTATTAACTGGAATTATGATCCAGCGAGACGTCTGGACGAAGGTTAACCCTCTCACTGCCAGACCGTGCTGCATATACAGTATATAGTCATGTCCAGCATTTGCGCCTTATTATAAATTTATACTGAAACTTTTTGTATTTTTCTGATCCCCTTTTTTCAATGTTTTTTTAGTATTTCTGCAGCCGGCCATTGCCTGCAGGCACCTGGGCAGGAGATAAGGTCCTATTATTGTGGGCATGCTTTGTGGCCGCCGCTGCTGTGAGAGGGAGGAGCAGCTGCCCGCTCTCTACCATCTATAGTATTATCTACCTCCAGCTTCCCTCCACTATGACCTTTCACCATATCCTGCCCTCATCCTACTGACATTACTGCCAATGTATAGAAACTCTATATTAACCATTTCATGACCGAAAACTACAACTTTTATTCATTCGGGTTACTGAAGTAATTTTTGTGTCTTTTTACATTGATACATCCGGCTTTATTTTTAAACAATAATTATTTATGCGTGTTCTTTCTTTTTTAATTTTTAGATAAATTTAGGGTAAAGATGTCTGTTTTTCCCAAGTAAATGTAATGCCATGCGATGGGCTGCAGGTACCCGGCGGGCGACCTCGGGGCACATCTATCATATTATATGTAAGCACCAATCGCTATGTCAGTGCTAGGCCTGGGCACCAGTGTTTAGTAGGATTATCTGGTGAGTTAGTGACAAAGGATTCTCTTCACTGATACATTGTGACAAATATTCAGCGATATGCGCGGGAAACAGTCAGGAGAAGGATTCAGACTCCAGATGTAAAATGGAGAATTCGGATTTACTGACAACATGAAGAGATGAAGAATAATAGAAAGTAAATCTGTCCAAATTTCTAAGAATCTGCTATTTTGGCATAAAAAAGTCGTAAGTTGGAATACATGCAAGAAGCGTCATCTCCTTGGCCTCACTGCTTATACAAAGTGATGGGGCTGGGACAATTCCAAACCCTGCACCAAAATCACTTTTGTTGCATAAATGTAAAGGGAAATCTGTATCATGTATGAGCTGGTGAAGACTTCTACACAGGAGTGCGGCCCAGGGGAAGATGCTCCAGGCCCATGCCAAATCCGAAACCTCAACAAGGACCTGGCGAACCCTCCACCGACTCATGAACCTGCCGCTATGTCTATGAGAAAGAATCAGAAGCTTAAATGATAGAACTAATAAGGTTCATTACACATCAGTGCAGGCAGAGAACACTCAGTATATCACCGGCACAGCACTCGTTACATTGTATCAGGGCAGGAAAATATTAGCAATCTCCTACAAGATGTACTGTATGTGAGATTTATAAACCAGAAGTAACACTCTGAGATACTAAAATCACTTCTTAACTTATAAGGAGAAAATACAAGTGAGAGACAGAACTAGAGAATAAGAGGAGGATAATTGGTGATTTTTGTAATTTACTGGGTCGGGGGGTGCGGCAAAACCTCTTTTTTAGGGGGGGGGGGGGGTGGTAAAATTTTTTTTTTTATTCTTCTTTTATTTTATTTTATATTTTATATTGCTTGGTTGGTGGGGAGAGATAAAAAAAAAAAAAAGAAAGTTTTAATTAAAATATTTTTTTTATTTAATATAAAACCTTTTTTTTTTTATTTTAAATAAAAATTTATTACTGCTCTTATGTACAAGAATATAACTACTATAATACTACCTACTGTATGTACATGAATATAACTACTATAATACTGGCCCCTATGTACAAGAATATAACTACTATAATACTGCTCCTATGTACAAGAATATAACTACTATAATACTACCTCCTATGTACAAGAATATAACTACTATAATACTGCTCCTATGTACAAGAATATAACTACTATAATACTGCCCCCTATGTACAAGAATACAACTACTATAATACTGCCCCCTACGTACAAGAATATAACTACTATAATACTGCTCCTATGTACAAGAATATAACTACTATAATACTGCTCCTATGTACAAGAATATAACTACTATAATACTACCCTTCTATGTACAAGAATATAACTACTATAATACTACTCCTATGTACAAGAATATAACTACTATAATACTGCTCCTATGTACAAGAATATAACTACTATAATACTGCCCCCTATATACAAGAATATAACTACTATAATACTGCCCCCTACGTACAAGAATATAACTACTATAATACTGCTCCTATGTACAAGAATATAACTACTATAATACTGCTCCTATGTACAAGAATATAACTACTATAATACTACCTTCTATGTACAAGAATATAACTACTATAATACTACTCCTATGTACAAGAATATAACTACTATAATACTACCCTATGTACAAGAATATAACTACTATAATACTGCTCCTATGTACAAGAATATAACTACTATAATACTACCTCCTATGTACAAGAATATAACTACTATAATACTGCTCCTATGTACAAGAATAGAACTAATATAATACTACTAAAAACACCCTATGAACAAGAATATAACTACTATAATACTACCTCCTATGTACAAGAATATAACTACTATAATACTAACTCCTATGTACAAGAATATAACTACTATAATACTACCTCCTATGTACAAGAATATAACTACTATAATACTGCTCCTATGTACAAGAATAGAACTACTATAATACTACTCCTATGTACAAGAATATAACTACTATAATACTGCTCCTATGTACAAGAATATAACTACTATAATACTGCTCCTATGTACAAGAATATAACTACTATAATACTGCCCCCTATGTACAAGAATATAACTACTATAATACTACCTCCTATGTACAAGAATATAACTACTATAATACTACCTCCTATGTACAAGAATATAACTACTATAATACTGCCTCCTATGTACAAGAATATAACTACTATAATACTACCTCCTATGTACAAGAATATAACTACTATAATACTACCTCCTATGTACAAGAATATAACTACTATAATACTGCTCCTATGTACAAGAATATAACTACTATAATACTACCTCCTATGTACAAGAATATAACTACTATAATACTGCTCCTATGTACAAGAATATAACTACTATAATACTACTCCTTTTTACAAGAATATAACTACTATAATACTGCTCCTATGTACAAGAATATAACTACTATAATACTGCTCCTATGTACAAGAATATAACTACTATAATACTGCTCCTATGTACAAGAATATAACTACTATAATACTGCTCCTATGTACAAGAATATAACTAACCCCTACAAGAATATAAATATAATAACTATAATACTATCCTACTACACCTATGTACAAGAATATAACTACTATAATACTGCTCCTATGTAGAAGAATATAACTGTTATAATACTGCTCCTTTGTACAAGAATATAACTACTATAATACTGCCCCTGCAGATTTACCTCTTAACACTCCTATGTACAAGAATATAACTACTATAATACTGCTCCTATGTACAAGAATATAACTACTATAATACTGCTCCTATGTACAAGAATATAACTACTATAATACTGCTCCTATGTACAAGAATATAACTACTATAATACTACCTCCTATGTACAAGAATATAACTACTATAATACTGCTCCTATGTACAAGAATATAACTGCTATAATACTGCTCCTATGTACAAGAATATATACTACTATAATACTCCCCCTATGTACAAGAATATAACTACTATAATACTACTCCTATGTACAAGAATATAACTACTATAATACTGCTCCTATGTACAAGAATATAACTACTATAATACTGCTCCTATGTACAAGAATATAACTACTATAATACTACTCCTATGTACAAGAATATAACTACTATAATACTACTCCTATGTACAAGAATATAACTACTATAATACTGCCCCCTATGTACAAGAATATAACTACTATAATACTGTTCCTATGCACAAGAATATAACTACTATAATACTACCTCCTATGTACAAGAATATAACTACTATAATACTGCCCCTATGTACAAGAATATAACTACTATAATACTGCCCCCTATGTACAAGAATATAACTACTATAATACTGCTCCTATGTACAAGAATATAACTACTATAATACTACCTCCTATGTACAAGAATATAACTACTATAATACTACCTCCTATGTACAAGAATATAACTACTATAATACTGCTCCTATGTACAAGAATATAACTACTATAATACTACTCCTATGTAGAAGAATATATCTACTATAATACTGCTCCTATGTACAAGAATATAACTACTATAATACTGCTCCTATGTACAAGAATATAACTACTATAATACTACTCCTATGTACAAGAATATAACTACTATAATACTACCTCCTATGTACAAGAATATAACTACTATAATACTGCTCCTATGTACAAGAATATAACTACTATAATACTACTCCTATGTAGAAGAATATAACTACTATAATACTACCTCCTATGTGCACTTTTTCTCTGTTATAGGTTGTATCTGATAGTTTATATTCTGTATTAATATGAGAATGTTCCATCACTGGGATTTATGAGATGATTAATAACTTTGTATACACAGATGTGTCGGGGGTATAATGAGCTTCTGATGTCCTGAAGGTTACACATCACCTGCAGTGCCAGTAAATCCGTCAATCATTCTACAGTTGTGTCCAGGATTCATTGTTATGCTCTTGCAGGTTCTGTGACTTTTGTGATGTCTCACTAGGACAGAAGTTCATTAAATTACTTTTACAAGATATGGTTGTAAAGCCACTATTTTCAGAAACCTGCCAGCCATTATACAATGCTGCACTAATACACCTTCCCTCCCCCGGAACCAATTCATAGGAGACTAGAGAGTATCCACCTTGAATCTTTATTATGAACATGGATATACCTGATGATTATATTTTTATCTTACTTAGGTCATTTCTCTTTACAAATTTGAAATGAAGAAGTGCAAACATTGACATGACAGAAGTGAGAAACTGTGAATGTAACATTGAAATATATGTTAGGTGAGAGAAAAGACTCTCTCTGCTGAGTTAAATCCTGTATTATACTCCAGAGCTGCGCTCACTATTCTGCTGGTACAGTCACTGTGTACATACATTACATTACTTATCCTGTACTGATCCTGAGTTACATCCTGTATTATACTCCCGAGCTGCGCTCACTATTCTGCTGGTACAGTCACTGTGTACATACATTACATTACTTATCCTGTACTGATCCTGAGTTACATCCTGTATTATACTCCCGAGCTGCGCTCACTATTCTGCTGGTACAGTCACTGTGTACATACATTACATTACTTATCCTGTACTGATCCTGAGTTACATCCTGTATTATACTCCAGAGCTGCACTCACTATTCTGCTGGTACAGTCACTGTGTACATACATTACATTACTTTATCCTGTATTATACTCCAGAGCTGCGCTCACTATTCTGCTGGTACAGTCACTGTGTCCATACATTACATTACTTATCCTGTACTGATCCCGAGTTACATCCTGTATTATACTCCAGAGCTGCGCTCACTATTCTGCTGGTGCAGTCACTGTGTACATACATTACATTACTTATCCTGTATTATACTCCAGAGCTGCGCTCACTATTCTGCTGGTACAGTCACTGTGTACATACATTACATTACTTATCCTGTACTGATCCTGAGTTACATCCTGTATTATACTCCAGAGCTGCACTCACTATTCTGCTGGTGCAGTCACTGTGTACATACATTACATTACTTATCCTGTACTGATCCCGAGTTACATCCTGTATTATACTCCAGAGCTGCGCTCACTATTCTGCTGGTGCAGTCACTGTGTACATACATTACATTACTTATCCTGTACTGATCCTGAGTTACATCCTGTATTATACTCCAGAGCTGCACTCACTATTCTGCTGGTACAGTCACTGTGTACATACATTACATTACTTATCCTGTACTGATCCTGAGTTACATCCTGTATTATACTCCAGAGCTGCGCTCACTATTCTGCTGGTGCAGTCACTGTGTACATATACATTACTTATCCTGTACTGATCCTGAGTTACATCCTGTATTATACTCCAGAGCTGCGCTCACTATTCTGCTGGTGCAGTCACTGTGTACATACATTACATTACTTATCCTGTACTGATCCTGAGTTACATCCTGTATTATACTCCAGAGCTGCGCTCACTATTCTGCTGGTGCAGTCACTGTGTACATACATTACATTACTTATCCTGTACTGATCCTGAGTTACATCCTGTATTATACTCCAGAGCTGCGCTCACTATTCTGCTGGTGCAGTCACTGTGTACATACATTACATTACTTATCCTGTACTGATCCTGACTTACATCCTGTATTATACTCCAGAGCTGCGCTCACTATTCTGCTGGTACAGTCACTGTGTACATACATTACATTACTTATCCTGTACTGATCCTGAGTTACATCCTGTATTATACTCCAGAGCTGCGCTCACTATTCTGCTGGTGCAGTCACTGTGTACATACATTACATTACTTATCCTGTATTATACTCCAGAGCTGCGCTCACTATTCTGCTGGTACAGTCACTGTGTACATACATTACATTACTTACCCTGTACTGTCCTGGTACATCCTGTATTATACTCCAGAGCTGCGCTCACTATTCTGCTGGTACAGTCACTGTGTACATACATTACATTACTGATCCTGTACTGATCCTGAGTTACATCCTGTATTATACTCCAGAGCTGCACTCACTATTCTGCTGGTACAGTCACTGTGTACATACATTACATTACTTATCCTGTACTGATCCTGAGTTACATCCTGTATTATACTCCAGAGCTGCGCTCACTATTCTGCTGGTGCAGTCACTGTGTACATACATTACATTACTTATCCTGTACTGACCCTGAGTTACATCCTGTATTATACTCCAGAGCTGCGCTCACTATTCTGCTGGTACAGTCACTGTGTACATACATTACATTACTTATCCTGTACTGATCCTGAGTTACATCCTGTATTATACTCCAGAGCTGCACTCACTATTCTGCTGGTACAGTCACTGTGTACATACATTACATTACTTATCCTGTACTGACCCTGAGTTACATCCTGTATTATACTCCAGAGCTGCGCTCACTATTCTGCTGGTGCAGTCACTGTGTACATACATTACATTACTTATCCTGTACTGATCCTGAGTTACATCCTGTATTATACTCCAGAGCTGCGCTCACTATTCTGCTGGTGCAGTCACTGTGTACATACATTACATTACTTATCCTGTACTGATCCTGAGTTACATCCTGTATTATACTCCAGAGCTGCGCTCACTATTCTGCTGGTACAGTCACTGTGTACATACATTACATTACTTATCCTGTACTGATCCTGAGTTACATCCTGTATTATACTCCAGAGCTGCGCTCACTATTCTGCTGGTACAGTCACTGTGTACATACATTACATTACTTCATCCTGTATTATACTCCAGAGCTGCGCTCACTATTCTGCTGGTACAGTCACTGTGTACATACATTACATTACTTATCCTGTACTGATCCTGAGTTACATCCTGTATTATACTCCAGAGCTGCGCTCACTATTCTGCTGGTGCAGTCACTGTGTACATACATTACATTACTTATCCTGTACTGATCCTGAGTTACATCCTGTATTATACTCCAGAGCTGCGCTCACTATTCTGCTGGTACAGTCACTGTGTACATACATTACATTACTTACCCTGTACTGACCGAGTACATCCTGTATTATACTCCAGAGCTGCGCTCACTATTCTGCTGGTACAGTCACTGTGTACATACATTACATTACTTATCCTGTACTGATCCTGAGTTACATCCTGTATTATACTCCAGAGCTGCGCTCACTATTCTGCTGGTACAGTCACTGTGTACATACATTACATTACTTATCCTGTACTGACCCTGAGTTACATCCTGTATTATACTCCAGAGCTGCGCTCACTATTCTGCTGGTACAGTCACTGTGTACATACATTACATTACTTACCCTGTACTGTCCTGAGTTACATCCTGTATTATACTCCAGAGCTGCGCTCACTATTCTGCTGGTACAGTCACTGTGTACATACATTACATTACTTATCCTGTACTGATCCTGAGTTACATCCTGTATTATACTCCAGAGCTGCGCTCACTATTCTGCTGGTACAGTCACTGTGTACATACATTACATTACTTATCCTGTACTGACCCTGAGTTACATCCTGTATTATACTCCAGAGCTGCACTCACTATTCTGCTGGTACAGTCACTGTGTACATACATTACATTACTTATCCTGTACTGATCCTGAGTTACATCCTGTATTATACTCCAGAGCTGCGCTCACTATTCTGCTGGTGCAGTCACTGTGTACATACATTACATTACTTCGCGATCCTGTATTATACTCCAGAGCTGCGCTCACTATTCTGCTGGTGCAGTCACTGTGTACATACATTACATTACTTATCCTGTACTGATCCTGAGTTACATCCTGTATTATACTCCAGAGCTGCGCTCACTATTCTGCTGGTACAGTCACTGTGTACATACATTACATTACTTATCCTGTACTGATCCTGAGTTACATCCTGTATTATACTCCAGAGCTGCGCTCACTATTCTGCTGGTACAGTCACTGTGTACATACATTACATTACTTATCCTGTACTGATCCTGAGTTACATCCTGTATTATACTCCAGAGCTGCGCTCACTATTCTGCTGGTGCAGTCACTGTGTACATACATTACATTACTTATCCTGTACTGACCCTGAGTTACATCCTGTATTATACTCCAGAGCTGCGCTCACTATTCTGCTGGTACAGTCACTGTGTACATACATTACATTACTTACCCTGTACTGATCCTGAGTTACATCCTGTATTATACTCCAGAGCTGCGCTCACTATTCTGCTGGTACAGTCACTGTGTACATACATTACATTACTGATCCTGTACTGATCCTGAGTTACATCCTGTATTATACTCCAGAGCTGCGCTCACTATTCTGCTGGTACAGTCACTGTGTACATACATTACATTACTTATCCTGTACTGACCCTGAGTTACATCCTGTATTATACTCCAGAGCTGCGCTCACTATTCTGCTGGTACAGTCACTGTGTACATACATTACATTACTTACCCTGTCTGCCGAGACATCCTGTATTATACTCCAGAGCTGCGCTCACTATTCTGCTGGTACAGTCACTGTGTACATACATTACATTACTGATCCTGTACTGATCCTGAGTTACATCCTGTATTATACTCCAGAGCTGCGCTCACTATTCTGCTGGTACAGTCACTGTGTACATACATTACATTACTTATCCTGTACTGACCCTGAGTTACATCCTGTATTATACTCCAGAGCTGCGCTCACTATTCTGCTGGTACAGTCACTGTGTACATACATTACATTACTTATCCTGTACTGATCCTGAGTTACATCCTGTATTATACTCCAGAGCTGCGCTCACTATTCTGCTGGTACAGTCACTGTGTACATACATTACATTACTTATCCTGTACTGATCCTGAGTTACATCCTGTATTATACTCCAGAGCTGCGCTCACTATTCTGCTGGTACAGTCACTGTGTACATACATTACATTACTTATCCTGTACTGATCCTGAGTTACATCCTGTATTATACTCCAGAGCTGCGCTCACTATTCTGCTGGTACAGTCACTGTGTACATACATTACATTACTTATCCTGTACTGATCCTGAGTTACATCCTGTATTATACTCCAGAGCTGCGCTCACTATTCTGCTGGTACAGTCACTGTGTACATACATTACATTACTTATCCTGTACTGATCCTGAGTTACATCCTGTATTATACTCCAGAGCTGCGCTCACTATTCTGCTGGTGCAGTCACTGTGTACATACATTACATTACTTATCCTGTACTGATCCTGAGTTACATCCTGTATTATACTCCAGAGCTGCGCTCACTATTCTGCTGGTGCAGTCACTGTGTACATACATTACATTACTTATCCTGTACTGATCCCGAGTTACATCCTGTATTATACTCCAGAGCTGCGCTCACTATTCTGCTGGTGCAGTCACTGTGTACATACATTACATTACTTATCCTGTACTGATCCTGAGTTACATCCTGTATTATACTCCAGAGCTGCGCTCACTATTCTGCTGGTGCAGTCACTGTGTACATACATTACATTACTTATCCTGTACTGATCCTGAGTTACATCCTGTATTATACTCCAGAGCTGCACTCACTATTCTGCTGGTACAGTCACTGTGTACATACATTACATTACTTATCCTGTACTGATCCTGAGTTACATCCTGTATTATACTCCAGAGCTGCGCTCACTATTCTGCTGGTGCAGTCACTGTGTACATACATTACATTACTTATCCTGTATTATACTCCAGAGCTGCGCTCACTATTCTGCTGGTACAGTCACTGTGTACATACATTACATTACTTACCCTGTACTGTCCTGAGTACATCCTGTATTATACTCCAGAGCTGCGCTCACTATTCTGCTGGTACAGTCACTGTGTACATACATTACATTACTTATCCTGTACTGATCCTGAGTTACATCCTGTATTATACTCCAGAGCTGCGCTCACTATTCTGCTGGTACAGTCACTGTGTACATACATTACATTACTTATCCTGTACTGATCCTGAGTTACATCCTGTATTATACTCCAGAGCTGCGCTCACTATTCTGCTGGTGCAGTCACTGTGTACATACATTACATTACTTATCCTGTACTGACCCTGAGTTACATCCTGTATTATACTCCAGAGCTGCGCTCACTATTCTGCTGGTACAGTCACTGTGTACATACATTACATTACTTATCCTGTACTGATCCTGAGTTACATCCTGTATTATACTCCAGAGCTGCACTCACTATTCTGCTGGTGCAGTCACTGTGTACATACATTACATTACTTATCCTGTACTGACCCTGAGTTACATCCTGTATTATACTCCAGAGCTGCGCTCACTATTCTGCTGGTACAGTCACTGTGTACATACATTACATTACTTATCCTGTACTGATCCTGAGTTACATCCTGTATTATACTCCAGAGCTGCGCTCACTATTCTGCTGGTGCAGTCACTGTGTACATACATTACATTACTTATCCTGTACTGATCCTGAGTTACATCCTGTATTATACTCCAGAGCTGCGCTCACTATTCTGCTGGTACAGTCACTGTGTACATACATTACATTACTTATCCTGTACTGATCCTGAGTTACATCCTGTATTATACTCCAGAGCTGCGCTCACTATTCTGCTGGTACAGTCACTGTGTACATACATTACATTACTTATCCTGTATTATACTCCAGAGCTGCGCTCACTATTCTGCTGGTACAGTCACTGTGTACATACATTACATTACTTATCCTGTACTGATCCTGAGTTACATCCTGTATTATACTCCAGAGCTGCGCTCACTATTCTGCTGGTGCAGTCACTGTGTACATACATTACATTACTTATCCTGTACTGATCCTGAGTTACATCCTGTATTATACTCCAGAGCTGCGCTCACTATTCTGCTGGTACAGTCACTGTGTACATACATTACATTACTTATCCTGTACTGATCCTGAGTTACATCCTGTATTATACTCCAGAGCTGCACTCACTATTCTGCTGGTACAGTCACTGTGTACATACATTACATTACTTATCCTGTACTGATCCTGAGTTACACCTGTATTATACTCCAGAGCTGCGCTCACTATTCTGCTGGTACAGTCACTGTGTACATACATTACATTACTTATCCTGTACTGATCCCGAGTTACATCCTGTATTATACTCCAGAGCTGCGCTCACTATTCTGCTGGTGCAGTCACTGTGTACATACATTACATTACTTATCCTGTATTATACTCCAGAGCTGCGCTCACTATTCTGCTGGTACAGTCACTGTGTACATACATTACATTACTTATCCTGTACTGATCCTGAGTTACATCCTGTATTATACTCCAGAGCTGCGCTCACTATTCTGCTGGTGCAGTCACTGTGTACATACATTACATTACTTATCCTGTACTGATCCTGAGTTACATCCTGTATTATACTCCAGAGCTGCGCTCACTATTCTGCTGGTGCAGTCACTGTGTACATACATTACATTACTTATCCTGTACTGATCCCGAGTTACATCCTGTATTATACTCCAGAGCTGCGCTCACTATTCTGCTGGTGCAGTCACTGTGTACATACATTACATTACTTATCCTGTACTGATCCTGAGTTACATCCTGTATTATACTCCAGAGCTGCGCTCACTATTCTGCTGGTACAGTCACTGTGTACATACATTACATTACTTATCCTGTACTGATCCTGAGTTACATCCTGTATTATACTCCAGAGCTGCGCTCACTATTCTGCTGGTGCAGTCACTGTGTACATACATTACATTACTTATCCTGTATTATACTCCAGAGCTGCGCTCACTATTCTGCTGGTACAGTCACTGTGTACATACATTACATTACTTACCCTGTACTGATCCTGAGTTACATCCTGTATTATACTCCAGAGCTGCGCTCACTATTCTGCCGGTACAGTCACTGTGTACATACATTACATTACTTATCCTGTACTGATCCTGAGTTACATCCTGTATTATACTCCAGAGCTGCGCTCACTATTCTGCTGGTACAGTCACTGTGTACATACATTACATTACTTATCCTGTACTGATCCTGAGTTACATCCTGTATTATACTCCAGAGCTGCGCTCACTATTCTGCTGGTGCAGTCACTGTGTACATACATTACATTACTTATCCTGTACTGACCCTGAGTTACATCCTGTATTATACTCCAGAGCTGCGCTCACTATTCTGCTGGTGCAGTCACTGTGTACATACATTACATTACTTATCCTGTATTATACTCCAGAGCTGCGCTCACTATTCTGCTGGTACAGTCACTGTGTACATACATTACATTACTTATCCTGTACTGATCCTGAGTTACATCCTGTATTATACTCCAGAGCTGCGCTCACTATTCTGCTGGTACAGTCACTGTGTACATACATTACATTACTATCCTGTACTGATCCTGAGTTACATCCTGTATTATACTCCAGAGCTGCGCTCACTATTCTGCTGGTGCAGTCACTGTGTACATACATTACATTACTTATCCTGTACTGATCCTGAGTTACATCCTGTATTATACTCCAGAGCTGCGCTCACTATTCTGCTGGTGCAGTCACTGTGTACATACATTACATTACTTATCCTGTACTGACCCTGAGTTACATCCTGTATTATACTCCAGAGCTGCGCTCACTATTCTGCTGGTACAGTCACTGTGTACATACATTACATTACTTATCCTGTACTGATCCTGAGTTACATCCTGTATTATACTCCAGAGCTGCACTCACTATTCTGCTGGTACAGTCACTGTGTACATACATTACATTACTTATCCTGTACTGACCCTGAGTTACATCCTGTATTATACTCCAGAGCTGCGCTCACTATTCTGCTGGTACAGTCACTGTGTACATACATTACATTACTTATCCTGTACTGATCCTGAGTTACATCCTGTATTATACTCCAGAGCTGCGCTCACTATTCTGCTGGTACAGTCACTGTGTACATACATTACATTACTTATCCTGTACTGATCCTGAGTTACATCCTGTATTATACTCCAGAGCTGCGCTCACTATTCTGCTGGTGCAGTCACTGTGTACATACATTACATTACTTATCCTGTACTGATCCTGAGTTACATCCTGTATTATACTCCAGAGCTGCGCTCACTATTCTGCTGGTGCAGTCACTGTGTACATACATTACATTACTTATCCTGTACTGATCCTGAGTTACATCCTGTATTATACTCCAGAGCTGCGCTCACTATTCTGCTGGTACAGTCACTGTGTACATACATTACATTACTTATCCTGTATTATACTCCAGAGCTGCGCTCACTATTCTGCTGGTACAGTCACTGTGTACATACATTACATTACTTATCCTGTACTGATCCTGAGTTACATCCTGTATTATACTCCAGAGCTGCGCTCACTATTCTGCTGGTGCAGTCACTGTGTACATACATTACATTACTTATCCTGTACTGATCCTGAGTTACATCCTGTATTATACTCCAGAGCTGCGCTCACTATTCTGCTGGTACAGTCACTGTGTACATACATTACATTACTTATCCTGTACTGATCCTGAGTTACATCCTGTATTATACTCCAGAGCTGCGCTCACTATTCTGCTGGTACAGTCACTGTGTACATACATTACATTACTTATCCTGTACTGATCCTGAGTTGCATCCTGTATTATACTCCAGAGCTGCGCTCACTATTCTGCTGGTACAGTCACTGTGTACATACATTACATTACTTATCCTGTACTGATCCCGAGTTACATCCTGTATTATACTCCAGAGCTGCGCTCACTATTCTGCTGGTGCAGTCACTGTGTACATCATTACATTACTTCGGGGAATCCTGTATTATACTCCAGAGCTGCGCTCACTATTCTGCTGGTGCAGTCACTGTGTACATACATTACATTACTTATCCTGTACTGATCCTGAGTTACATCCTGTATTATACTCCAGAGCTGCGCTCACTATTCTGCTGGTGCAGTCACTGTGTACATACATTACATTACTTATCCTGTACTGATCCTGAGTTACATCCTGTATTATACTCCAGAGCTGCGCTCACTATTCTGCTGGTGCAGTCACTGTGTACATACATTACATTACTTATCCTGTACTGATCCTGAGTTACATCCTGTATTATACTCCAGAGCTGCGCTCACTATTCTGCTGGTGCAGTCACTGTGTACATACATTACATTACTTATCCTGTACTGATCCTGAGTTACATCCTGTATTATACTCCAGAGCTGCGCTCACTATTCTGCTGGTACAGTCACTGTGTACATACATTACATTACTTATCCTGTACTGATCCTGAGTTACATCCTGTATTATACTCCAGAGCTGCGCTCACTATTCTGCTGGTGCAGTCACTGTGTACATACATTACATTACTTATCCTGTATTATACTCCAGAGCTGCGCTCACTATTCTGCTGGTACAGTCACTGTGTACATACATTACATTACTTACCCTGTACTGACCTGAGTACATCCTGTATTATACTCCAGAGCTGCGCTCACTATTCTGCTGGTACAGTCACTGTGTACATACATTACATTACTTATCCTGTACTGATCCTGAGTTACATCCTGTATTATACTCCAGAGCTGCGCTCACTATTCTGCTGGTACAGTCACTGTGTACATACATTACATTACTTATCCTGTACTGATCCTGAGTTACATCCTGTATTATACTCCAGAGCTGCGCTCACTATTCTGCTGGTGCAGTCACTGTGTACATACATTACATTACTTATCCTGTACTGACCCTGAGTTACATCCTGTATTATACTCCAGAGCTGCGCTCACTATTCTGCTGGTGCAGTCACTGTGTACATACATTACATTACTTATCCTGTATTATACTCCAGAGCTGCGCTCACTATTCTGCTGGTACAGTCACTGTGTACATACATTACATTACTTATCCTGTACTGATCCTGAGTTACATCCTGTATTATACTCCAGAGCTGCGCTCACTATTCTGCTGGTGCAGTCACTGTGTACATACATTACATTACTTATCCTGTACTGATCCTGAGTTACATCCTGTATTATACTCCAGAGCTGCGCTCACTATTCTGCTGGTGCAGTCACTGTGTACATACATTACATTACTTATCCTGTACTGATCCCGAGTTACATCCTGTATTATACTCCAGAGCTGCGCTCACTATTCTGCTGGTGCAGTCACTGTGTACATACATTACATTACTTATCCTGTACTGATCCTGAGTTACATCCTGTATTATACTCCAGAGCTGCGCTCACTATTCTGCTGGTACAGTCACTGTGTACATACATTACATTACTTATCCTGTACTGATCCTGAGTTACATCCTGTATTATACTCCAGAGCTGCGCTCACTATTCTGCTGGTGCAGTCACTGTGTACATACATTACATTACTTATCCTGTATTATACTCCAGAGCTGCGCTCACTATTCTGCTGGTACAGTCACTGTGTACATACATTACATTACTTACCCTGTACTGCCGGTCATCCTGTATTATACTCCAGAGCTGCGCTCACTATTCTGCTGGTACAGTCACTGTGTACATACATTACATTACTTATCCTGTACTGATCCTGAGTTACATCCTGTATTATACTCCAGAGCTGCACTCACTATTCTGCTGGTACAGTCACTGTGTACATACATTACATTACTTATCCTGTACTGATCCTGAGTTACATCCTGTATTATACTCCAGAGCTGCGCTCACTATTCTGCTGGTGCAGTCACTGTGTACATACATTACATTACTTATCCTGTACTGACCCTGAGTTACATCCTGTATTATACTCCAGAGCTGCGCTCACTATTCTGCTGGTACAGTCACTGTGTACATACATTACATTACTTACCCTGTACTGATCCTGAGTTACATCCTGTATTATACTCCAGAGCTGCGCTCACTATTCTGCTGGTACAGTCACTGTGTACATACATTACATTACTTATCCTGTACTGATCCTGAGTTACATCCTGTATTATACTCCAGAGCTGCGCTCACTATTCTGCTGGTACAGTCACTGTGTACATACATTACATTACTTATCCTGTACTGACCCTGAGTTACATCCTGTATTATACTCCAGAGCTGCGCTCACTATTCTGCTGGTGCAGTCACTGTGTACATACATTACATTACTTGGGATCCTGTATTATACTCCAGAGCTGCGCTCACTATTCTGCTGGTACAGTCACTGTGTACATACATTACATTACTTATCCTGTACTGATCCTGAGTTACATCCTGTATTATACTCCAGAGCTGCGCTCACTATTCTGCTGGTACAGTCACTGTGTACATACATTACATTACTTATCCTGTACTGATCCTGAGTTACATCCTGTATTATACTCCAGAGCTGCGCTCACTATTCTGCTGGTGCAGTCACTGTGTACATACATTACATTACTTATCCTGTACTGATCCTGAGTTACATCCTGTATTATACTCCAGAGCTGCGCTCACTATTCTGCTGGTGCAGTCACTGTGTACATACATTACATTACTTATCCTGTACTGATCCTGAGTTACATCCTGTATTATACTCCAGAGCTGCGCTCACTATTCTGCTGGTACAGTCACTGTGTACATACATTACATTACTTATCCTGTACTGATCCTGAGTTACATCCTGTATTATACTCCAGAGCTGCGCTCACTATTCTGCTGGTACAGTCACTGTGTACATACATTACATTACTTATCCTGTACTGATCCTGAGTTACATCCTGTATTATACTCCAGAGCTGCGCTCACTATTCTGCTGGTGCAGTCACTGTGTACATACATTACATTACTTATCCTGTACTGATCCTGAGTTACATCCTGTATTATACTCCAGAGCTGCGCTCACTATTCTGCTGGTGCAGTCACTGTGTACATACATTACATTACTTATCCTGTACTGATCCTGAGTTACATCCTGTATTATACTCCAGAGCTGCGCTCACTATTCTGCTGGTGCAGTCACTGTGTACATACATTACATTACTTATCCTGTATTATACTCCAGAGCTGCGCTCACTATTCTGCTGGTACAGTCACTGTGTACATACATTACATTACTTACCCTGTACTGATCCTGAGTTACATCCTGTATTATACTCCAGAGCTGCGCTCACTATTCTGCTGGTACAGTCACTGTGTACATACATTACATTACTTATCCTGTACTGATCCTGAGTTACATCCTGTATTATACTCCAGAGCTGCGCTCACTATTCTGCTGGTACAGTCACTGTGTACATACATTACATTACTTATCCTGTACTGATCCTGAGTTACATCCTGTATTATACTCCAGAGCTGCGCTCACTATTCTGCTGGTGCAGTCACTGTGTACATACATTACATTACTTATCCTGTACTGACCCTGAGTTACATCCTGTATTATACTCCAGAGCTGCGCTCACTATTCTGCTGGTACAGTCACTGTGTACATACATTACATTACTTATCCTGTACTGATCCTGAGTTACATCCTGTATTATACTCCAGAGCTGCGCTCACTATTCTGCTGGTGCAGTCACTGTGTACATACATTACATTACTTATCCTGTACTGACCTGAGTTACATCCTGTATTATACTCCAGAGCTGCGCTCACTATTCTGCTGGTACAGTCACTGTGTACATACATTACATTACTTATCCTGTACTGATCCTGAGTTACATCCTGTATTATACTCCAGAGCTGCGCTCACTATTCTGCTGGTGCAGTCACTGTGTACATACATTACATTACTTATCCTGTACTGATCCTGAGTTACATCCTGTATTATACTCCAGAGCTGCGCTCACTATTCTGCTGGTACAGTCACTGTGTACATACATTACATTACTTATCCTGTACTGATCCTGAGTTACATCCTGTATTATACTCCAGAGCTGCGCTCACTATTCTGCTGGTACAGTCACTGTGTACATACATTACATTACTTATCCTGTATTATACTCCAGAGCTGCGCTCACTATTCTGCTGGTACAGTCACTGTGTACATACATTACATTACTTATCCTGTACTGATCCTGAGTTACATCCTGTATTATACTCCAGAGCTGCGCTCACTATTCTGCTGGTGCAGTCACTGTGTACATACATTACATTACTTATCCTGTACTGATCCTGAGTTACATCCTGTATTATACTCCAGAGCTGCGCTCACTATTCTGCTGGTACAGTCACTGTGTACATACATTACATTACTTATCCTGTACTGATCCTGAGTTACATCCTGTATTATACTCCAGAGCTGCGCTCACTATTCTGCTGGTACAGTCACTGTGTACATACATTACATTACTTATCCTGTACTGATCCTGAGTTACATCCTGTATTATACTCCAGAGCTGCGCTCACTATTCTGCTGGTACAGTCACTGTGTACATACATTACATTACTTATCCTGTACTGATCCTGAGTTACATCCTGTATTATACTCCAGAGCTGCGCTCACTATTCTGCTGGTGCAGTCACTGTGTACATACATTACATTACATTCCGGCGACATCCTGTATTATACTCCAGAGCTGCGCTCACTATTCTGCTGGTGCAGTCACTGTGTACATACATTACATTACTTATCCTGTACTGATCCTGAGTTACATCCTGTATTATACTCCAGAGCTGCGCTCACTATTCTGCTGGTGCAGTCACTGTGTACATACATTACATTACTTATCCTGTACTGATCCCGAGTTACATCCTGTATTATACTCCAGAGCTGCGCTCACTATTCTGCTGGTGCAGTCACTGTGTACATACATTACATTACTTATCCTGTACTGATCCCGAGTTACATCCTGTATTATACTCCAGAGCTGCGCTCACTATTCTGCTGGTGCAGTCACTGTGTACATACATTACATTACTTATCCTGTACTGATCCTGAGTTACATCCTGTATTATACTCCAGAGCTGCGCTCACTATTCTGCTGGTACAGTCACTGTGTACATACATTACATTACTTATCCTGTACTGATCCTGAGTTACATCCTGTATTATACTCCAGAGCTGCGCTCACTATTCTGCTGGTGCAGTCACTGTGTACATACATTACATTACTTATCCTGTATTATACTCCAGAGCTGCGCTCACTATTCTGCTGGTACAGTCACTGTGTACATACATTACATTACTTACCCTGTACTGACCTGAGTTACATCCTGTATTATACTCCAGAGCTGCGCTCACTATTCTGCTGGTACAGTCACTGTGTACATACATTACATTACTTATCCTGTACTGATCCTGAGTTACATCCTGTATTATACTCCAGAGCTGCGCTCACTATTCTGCTGGTACAGTCACTGTGTACATACATTACATTACTTATCCTGTACTGATCCTGAGTTACATCCTGTATTATACTCCAGAGCTGCGCTCACTATTCTGCTGGTGCAGTCACTGTGTACATACATTACATTACTTATCCTGTACTGACCCTGAGTTACATCCTGTATTATACTCCAGAGCTGCGCTCACTATTCTGCTGGTGCAGTCACTGTGTACATACATTACATTACTTCCATCCTGTATTATACTCCAGAGCTGCGCTCACTATTCTGCTGGTGCAGTCACTGTGTACATACATTACATTACTTATCCTGTACTGATCCTGAGTTACATCCTGTATTATACTCCAGAGCTGCGCTCACTATTCTGCTGGTGCAGTCACTGTGTACATACATTACATTACTTATCCTGTACTGATCCCGAGTTACATCCTGTATTATACTCCAGAGCTGCGCTCACTATTCTGCTGGTGCAGTCACTGTGTACATACATTACATTACTTCGGCCGGACATCCTGTATTATACTCCAGAGCTGCGCTCACTATTCTGCTGGTGCAGTCACTGTGTACATACATTACATTACTTATCCTGTACTGATCCTGAGTTACATCCTGTATTATACTCCAGAGCTGCGCTCACTATTCTGCTGGTGCAGTCACTGTGTACATACATTACATTACTTATCCTGTACTGATCCTGAGTTACATCCTGTATTATACTCCAGAGCTGCGCTCACTATTCTGCTGGTACAGTCACTGTGTACATACATTACATTACTTATCCTGTACTGATCCTGAGTTACATCCTGTATTATACTCCAGAGCTGCGCTCACTATTCTGCTGGTGCAGTCACTGTGTACATACATTACATTACTTATCCTGTATTATACTCCAGAGCTGCGCTCACTATTCTGCTGGTACAGTCACTGTGTACATACATTACATTACTTACCCTGTACTGACCTGAGTACATCCTGTATTATACTCCAGAGCTGCGCTCACTATTCTGCTGGTACAGTCACTGTGTACATACATTACATTACTTATCCTGTACTGATCCTGAGTTACATCCTGTATTATACTCCAGAGCTGCGCTCACTATTCTGCTGGTACAGTCACTGTGTACATACATTACATTACTTATCCTGTACTGATCCTGAGTTACATCCTGTATTATACTCCAGAGCTGCGCTCACTATTCTGCTGGTGCAGTCACTGTGTACATACATTACATTACTTATCCTGTACTGATCCTGAGTTACATCCTGTATTATACTCCAGAGCTGCGCTCACTATTCTGCTGGTGCAGTCACTGTGTACATACATTACATTACATTATCCTGTATTATACTCCAGAGCTGCGCTCACTATTCTGCTGGTACAGTCACTGTGTACATACATTACATTACTTATCCTGTACTGATCCTGAGTTACATCCTGTATTATACTCCAGAGCTGCACTCACTATTCTGCTGGTGCAGTCACTGTGTACATACATTACATTACTTATCCTGTACTGATCCCGAGTTACATCCTGTATTATACTCCAGAGCTGCGCTCACTATTCTGCTGGTGCAGTCACTGTGTACATACATTACATTACTTATCCTGTACTGATCCTGAGTTACATCCTGTATTATACTCCAGAGCTGCGCTCACTATTCTGCTGGTGCAGTCACTGTGTACATACATTACATTACTTATCCTGTACTGATCCTGAGTTACATCCTGTATTATACTCCAGAGCTGCACTCACTATTCTGCTGGTACAGTCACTGTGTACATACATTACATTACTTATCCTGTACTGATCCTGAGTTACATCCTGTATTATACTCCAGAGCTGCGCTCACTATTCTGCTGGTGCAGTCACTGTGTACATACATTACATTACTTATCCTGTATTATACTCCAGAGCTGCGCTCACTATTCTGCTGGTACAGTCACTGTGTACATACATTACATTACTTATCCTGTACTGACCGAGTACATCCTGTATTATACTCCAGAGCTGCGCTCACTATTCTGCTGGTACAGTCACTGTGTACATACATTACATTACTTATCCTGTACTGATCCTGAGTTACATCCTGTATTATACTCCAGAGCTGCGCTCACTATTCTGCTGGTACAGTCACTGTGTACATACATTACATTACTTATCCTGTACTGATCCTGAGTTACATCCTGTATTATACTCCAGAGCTGCGCTCACTATTCTGCTGGTGCAGTCACTGTGTACATACATTACATTACTTATCCTGTACTGACCCTGAGTTACATCCTGTATTATACTCCAGAGCTGCGCTCACTATTCTGCTGGTACAGTCACTGTGTACATACATTACATTACTTACCTGTACTGCCGAGACATCCTGTATTATACTCCAGAGCTGCGCTCACTATTCTGCTGGTACAGTCACTGTGTACATACATTACATTACTTATCCTGTACTGATCCTGAGTTACATCCTGTATTATACTCCAGAGCTGCGCTCACTATTCTGCTGGTACAGTCACTGTGTACATACATTACATTACTTATCCTGTACTGACCCTGAGTTACATCCTGTATTATACTCCAGAGCTGCGCTCACTATTCTGCTGGTACAGTCACTGTGTACATACATTACATTACTTATCCTGTACTGATCCTGAGTTACATCCTGTATTATACTCCAGAGCTGCGCTCACTATTCTGCTGGTACAGTCACTGTGTACATACATTACATTACTTATCCTGTACTGATCCTGAGTTACATCCTGTATTATACTCCAGAGCTGCGCTCACTATTCTGCTGGTGCAGTCACTGTGTACATACATTACATTACTTATCCTGTACTGATCCTGAGTTACATCCTGTATTATACTCCAGAGCTGCGCTCACTATTCTGCTGGTGCAGTCACTGTGTACATACATTACATTACTTATCCTGTACTGATCCCGAGTTACATCCTGTATTATACTCCAGAGCTGCGCTCACTATTCTGCTGGTGCAGTCACTGTGTACATACATTACATTACTTATCCTGTACTGATCCTGAGTTACATCCTGTATTATACTCCAGAGCTGCGCTCACTATTCTGCTGGTACAGTCACTGTGTACATACATTACATTACTTATCCTGTACTGATCCTGAGTTACATCCTGTATTATACTCCAGAGCTGCGCTCACTATTCTGCTGGTGCAGTCACTGTGTACATACATTACATTACTTATCCTGTACTGATCCTGAGTTACATCCTGTATTATACTCCAGAGCTGCGCTCACTATTCTGCTGGTACAGTCACTGTGTACATACATTACATTACTTATCCTGTACTGATCCTGAGTTACATCCTGTATTATACTCCAGAGCTGCGCTCACTATTCTGCTGGTGCAGTCACTGTGTACATACATTACATTACTTATCCTGTACTGATCCCGAGTTACATCCTGTATTATACTCCAGAGCTGCGCTCACTATTCTGCTGGTGCAGTCACTGTGTACATACATTACATTACTTATCCTGTACTGATCCCGAGTTACATCCTGTATTATACTCCAGAGCTGCGCTCACTATTCTGCTGGTACAGTCACTGTGTACATACATTACATTACTTATCCTGTACTGATCCTGAGTTACATCCTGTATTATACTCCAGAGCTGCGCTCACTATTCTGCTGGTGCAGTCACTGTGTACATACATTACATTACTTATCCTGTACTGATCCTGAGTTACATCCTGTATTATACTCCAGAGCTGCACTCACTATTCTGCTGGTGCAGTCACTGTGTACATACATTACATTACTTATCCTGTACTGATCCTGAGTTACATCCTGTATTATACTCCAGAGCTGCGCTCACTATTCTGCTGGTGCAGTCACTGTGTACATACATTACATTACTTATCCTGTATTATACTCCAGAGCTGCGCTCACTATTCTGCTGGTACAGTCACTGTGTACATACATTACATTACTTACCCTGTACTGATCCTGAGTTACATCCTGTATTATACTCCAGAGCTGCGCTCACTATTCTGCTGGTACAGTCACTGTGTACATACATTACATTACTTATCCTGTACTGATCCTGAGTTACATCCTGTATTATACTCCAGAGCTGCGCTCACTATTCTGCTGGTACAGTCACTGTGTACATACATTACATTACTTATCCTGTACTGATCCTGAGTTACATCCTGTATTATACTCCAGAGCTGCGCTCACTATTCTGCTGGTGCAGTCACTGTGTACATACATTACATTACTTATCCTGTACTGACCCTGAGTTACATCCTGTATTATACTCCAGAGCTGCGCTCACTATTCTGCTGGTACAGTCACTGTGTACATACATTACATTACTTATCCTGTACTGATCCTGAGTTACATCCTGTATTATACTCCAGAGCTGCGCTCACTATTCTGCTGGTACAGTCACTGTGTACATACATTACATTACTTATCCTGTACTGATCCTGAGTTACATCCTGTATTATACTCCAGAGCTGCGCTCACTATTCTGCTGGTACAGTCACTGTGTACATACATTACATTACTTATCCTGTACTGACCCTGAGTTACATCCTGTATTATACTCCAGAGCTGCGCTCACTATTCTGCTGGTGCAGTCACTGTGTACATACATTACATTACTTATCCTGTATTATACTCCAGAGCTGCGCTCACTATTCTGCTGGTACAGTCACTGTGTACATACATTACATTACTTATCCTGTACTGATCCTGAGTTACATCCTGTATTATACTCCAGAGCTGCGCTCACTATTCTGCTGGTACAGTCACTGTGTACATACATTACATTACTTATCCTGTACTGATCCTGAGTTACATCCTGTATTATACTCCAGAGCTGCGCTCACTATTCTGCTGGTGCAGTCACTGTGTACATACATTACATTACTTATCCTGTACTGATCCTGAGTTACATCCTGTATTATACTCCAGAGCTGCGCTCACTATTCTGCTGGTGCAGTCACTGTGTACATACATTACATTACTTATCCTGTACTGATCCTGAGTTACATCCTGTATTATACTCCAGAGCTGCGCTCACTATTCTGCTGGTACAGTCACTGTGTACATACATTACATTACTTATCCTGTACTGATCCTGAGTTACATCCTGTATTATACTCCAGAGCTGCGCTCACTATTCTGCTGGTACAGTCACTGTGTACATACATTACATTACTTATCCTGTACTGATCCTGAGTTACATCCTGTATTATACTCCAGAGCTGCGCTCACTATTCTGCTGGTGCAGTCACTGTGTACATACATTACATTACTTATCCTGTACTGATCCTGAGTTACATCCTGTATTATACTCCAGAGCTGCGCTCACTATTCTGCTGGTACAGTCACTGTGTACATACATTACATTACTTATCCTGTACTGATCCTGAGTTACATCCTGTATTATACTCCAGAGCTGCGCTCACTATTCTGCTGGTGCAGTCACTGTGTACATACATTACATTACTTATCCTGTATTATACTCCAGAGCTGCGCTCACTATTCTGCTGGTACAGTCACTGTGTACATACATTACATTACTTACCCTGTACTGTCCTGAGTACATCCTGTATTATACTCCAGAGCTGCGCTCACTATTCTGCTGGTACAGTCACTGTGTACATACATTACATTACTTATCCTGTACTGATCCTGAGTTACATCCTGTATTATACTCCAGAGCTGCGCTCACTATTCTGCTGGTACAGTCACTGTGTACATACATTACATTACTTATCCTGTACTGATCCTGAGTTACATCCTGTATTATACTCCAGAGCTGCGCTCACTATTCTGCTGGTGCAGTCACTGTGTACATACATTACATTACTTATCCTGTACTGACCCTGAGTTACATCCTGTATTATACTCCAGAGCTGCGCTCACTATTCTGCTGGTACAGTCACTGTGTACATACATTACATTACTTATCCTGTACTGATCCTGAGTTACATCCTGTATTATACTCCAGAGCTGCGCTCACTATTCTGCTGGTACAGTCACTGTGTACATACATTACATTACTTATCCTGTACTGACCCTGAGTTACATCCTGTATTATACTCCAGAGCTGCGCTCACTATTCTGCTGGTACAGTCACTGTGTACATACATTACATTACTTATCCTGTACTGATCCTGAGTTACATCCTGTATTATACTCCAGAGCTGCGCTCACTATTCTGCTGGTGCAGTCACTGTGTACATACATTACATTACTTATCCTGTACTGATCCTGAGTTACATCCTGTATTATACTCCAGAGCTGCGCTCACTATTCTGCTGGTACAGTCACTGTGTACATACATTACATTACTTATCCTGTACTGATCCTGAGTTACATCCTGTATTATACTCCAGAGCTGCGCTCACTATTCTGCTGGTACAGTCACTGTGTACATACATTACATTACTTATCCTGTATTATACTCCAGAGCTGCGCTCACTATTCTGCTGGTGCAGTCACTGTGTACATACATTACATTACTTATCCTGTACTGATCCTGAGTTACATCCTGTATTATACTCCAGAGCTGCGCTCACTATTCTGCTGGTGCAGTCACTGTGTACATACATTACATTACTTATCCTGTACTGATCCTGAGTTACATCCTGTATTATACTCCAGAGCTGCGCTCACTATTCTGCTGGTACAGTCACTGTGTACATACATTACATTACTTATCCTGTACTGATCCTGAGTTACATCCTGTATTATACTCCAGAGCTGCGCTCACTATTCTGCTGGTGCAGTCACTGTGTACATACATTACATTACTTATCCTGTACTGATCCTGAGTTACATCCTGTATTATACTCCAGAGCTGCGCTCACTATTCTGCTGGTACAGTCACTGTGTACATACATTACATTACTTATCCTGTACTGATCCCGAGTTACATCCTGTATTATACTCCAGAGCTGCGCTCACTATTCTGCTGGTGCAGTCACTGTGTACATACATTACATTACTTATCCTGTATTATACTCCAGAGCTGCGCTCACTATTCTGCTGGTGCAGTCACTGTGTACATACATTACATTACTTATCCTGTACTGATCCTGAGTTACATCCTGTATTATACTCCAGAGCTGCACTCACTATTCTGCTGGTGCAGTCACTGTGTACATACATTACATTACTTATCCTGTACTGATCCTGAGTTACATCCTGTATTATACTCCAGAGCTGCGCTCACTATTCTGCTGGTGCAGTCACTGTGTACATACATTACATTACTTATCCTGTACTGATCCTGAGTTACATCCTGTATTATACTCCAGAGCTGCGCTCACTATTCTGCTGGTACAGTCACTGTGTACATACATTACATTACTTATCCTGTACTGATCCTGAGTTACATCCTGTATTATACTCCAGAGCTGCGCTCACTATTCTGCTGGTGCAGTCACTGTGTACATACATTACATTACTTGATCCTGTATTATACTCCAGAGCTGCGCTCACTATTCTGCTGGTACAGTCACTGTGTACATACATTACATTACTTACCCTGTACTGCCTGGTCATCCTGTATTATACTCCAGAGCTGCGCTCACTATTCTGCTGGTACAGTCACTGTGTACATACATTACATTACTTATCCTGTACTGATCCTGAGTTACATCCTGTATTATACTCCAGAGCTGCGCTCACTATTCTGCTGGTACAGTCACTGTGTACATACATTACATTACTTATCCTGTACTGATCCTGAGTTACATCCTGTATTATACTCCAGAGCTGCGCTCACTATTCTGCTGGTGCAGTCACTGTGTACATACATTACATTACTTATCCTGTACTGACCCTGAGTTACATCCTGTATTATACTCCAGAGCTGCGCTCACTATTCTGCTGGTGCAGTCACTGTGTACATACATTACATTACTTATCCTGTATTATACTCCAGAGCTGCGCTCACTATTCTGCTGGTGCAGTCACTGTGTACATACATTACATTACTTATCCTGTACTGATCCTGAGTTACATCCTGTATTATACTCCAGAGCTGCGCTCACTATTCTGCTGGTGCAGTCACTGTGTACATACATTACATTACTTATCCTGTACTGATCCTGAGTTACATCCTGTATTATACTCCAGAGCTGCGCTCACTATTCTGCTGGTGCAGTCACTGTGTACATACATTACATTACTTCGGCGGAATCCTGTATTATACTCCAGAGCTGCGCTCACTATTCTGCTGGTACAGTCACTGTGTACATACATTACATTACTTATCCTGTACTGATCCTGAGTTACATCCTGTATTATACTCCAGAGCTGCGCTCACTATTCTGCTGGTGCAGTCACTGTGTACATACATTACATTACTTATCCTGTACTGATCCTGAGTTACATCCTGTATTATACTCCAGAGCTGCGCTCACTATTCTGCTGGTACAGTCACTGTGTACATACATTACATTACTTATCCTGTACTGATCCTGAGTTACATCCTGTATTATACTCCAGAGCTGCGCTCACTATTCTGCTGGTGCAGTCACTGTGTACATACATTACATTACTTATCCTGTATTATACTCCAGAGCTGCGCTCACTATTCTGCTGGTACAGTCACTGTGTACATACATTACATTACTTACCCTGTACTGACCTGAGTTACATCCTGTATTATACTCCAGAGCTGCGCTCACTATTCTGCTGGTACAGTCACTGTGTACATACATTACATTACTTATCCTGTACTGATCCTGAGTTACATCCTGTATTATACTCCAGAGCTGCGCTCACTATTCTGCTGGTACAGTCACTGTGTACATACATTACATTACTTATCCTGTACTGATCCTGAGTTACATCCTGTATTATACTCCAGAGCTGCGCTCACTATTCTGCTGGTGCAGTCACTGTGTACATACATTACATTACTTATCCTGTACTGACCCTGAGTTACATCCTGTATTATACTCCAGAGCTGCGCTCACTATTCTGCTGGTGCAGTCACTGTGTACATCATTACATTACATTATCCTGTATTATACTCCAGAGCTGCGCTCACTATTCTGCTGGTACAGTCACTGTGTACATACATTACATTACTTATCCTGTACTGATCCTGAGTTACATCCTGTATTATACTCCAGAGCTGCGCTCACTATTCTGCTGGTGCAGTCACTGTGTACATACATTACATTACTTATCCTGTACTGATCCTGAGTTACATCCTGTATTATACTCCAGAGCTGCGCTCACTATTCTGCTGGTGCAGTCACTGTGTACATACATTACATTACTTATCCTGTACTGATCCCGAGTTACATCCTGTATTATACTCCAGAGCTGCGCTCACTATTCTGCTGGTGCAGTCACTGTGTACATACATTACATTACTTATCCTGTACTGATCCTGAGTTACATCCTGTATTATACTCCAGAGCTGCGCTCACTATTCTGCTGGTACAGTCACTGTGTACATACATTACATTACTTATCCTGTACTGATCCTGAGTTACATCCTGTATTATACTCCAGAGCTGCGCTCACTATTCTGCTGGTGCAGTCACTGTGTACATACATTACATTACTTATCCTGTATTATACTCCAGAGCTGCGCTCACTATTCTGCTGGTACAGTCACTGTGTACATACATTACATTACTTATCCTGTACTGATCCTGAGTTACATCCTGTATTATACTCCAGAGCTGCGCTCACTATTCTGCTGGTACAGTCACTGTGTACATACATTACATTACTTATCCTGTACTGATCCTGAGTTACATCCTGTATTATACTCCAGAGCTGCACTCACTATTCTGCTGGTACAGTCACTGTGTACATACATTACATTACTTATCCTGTACTGATCCTGAGTTACATCCTGTATTATACTCCAGAGCTGCGCTCACTATTCTGCTGGTGCAGTCACTGTGTACATACATTACATTACTTATCCTGTACTGACCCTGAGTTACATCCTGTATTATACTCCAGAGCTGCGCTCACTATTCTGCTGGTACAGTCACTGTGTACATACATTACATTACTTACCCTGTACTGTCCTGAGTTACATCCTGTATTATACTCCAGAGCTGCGCTCACTATTCTGCTGGTACAGTCACTGTGTACATACATTACATTACTTATCCTGTACTGATCCTGAGTTACATCCTGTATTATACTCCAGAGCTGCGCTCACTATTCTGCTGGTACAGTCACTGTGTACATACATTACATTACTTATCCTGTACTGACCCTGAGTTACATCCTGTATTATACTCCAGAGCTGCGCTCACTATTCTGCTGGTACAGTCACTGTGTACATACATTACATTACTTATCCTGTACTGATCCTGAGTTACATCCTGTATTATACTCCAGAGCTGCGCTCACTATTCTGCTGGTACAGTCACTGTGTACATACATTACATTACTTATCCTGTACTGATCCTGAGTTACATCCTGTATTATACTCCAGAGCTGCGCTCACTATTCTGCTGGTACAGTCACTGTGTACATACATTACATTACTTATCCTGTACTGATCCTGAGTTACATCCTGTATTATACTCCAGAGCTGCGCTCACTATTCTGCTGGTGCAGTCACTGTGTACATACATTACATTACTTATCCTGTACTGATCCTGAGTTACATCCTGTATTATACTCCAGAGCTGCGCTCACTATTCTGCTGGTGCAGTCACTGTGTACATACATTACATTACTTATCCTGTACTGATCCCGAGTTACATCCTGTATTATACTCCAGAGCTGCGCTCACTATTCTGCTGGTACAGTCACTGTGTACATACATTACATTACTTATCCTGTACTGATCCTGAGTTACATCCTGTATTATACTCCAGAGCTGCGCTCACTATTCTGCTGGTACAGTCACTGTGTACATACATTACATTACTTATCCTGTACTGATCCTGAGTTACATCCTGTATTATACTCCAGAGCTGCGCTCACTATTCTGCTGGTACAGTCACTGTGTACATACATTACATTACTTATCCTGTACTGATCCTGAGTTACATCCTGTATTATACTCCAGAGCTGCGCTCACTATTCTGCTGGTGCAGTCACTGTGTACATACATTACATTACTTATCCTGTACTGATCCCGAGTTACATCCTGTATTATACTCCAGAGCTGCGCTCACTATTCTGCTGGTGCAGTCACTGTGTACATACATTACATTACTTATCCTGTACTGATCCCGAGTTACATCCTGTATTATACTCCAGAGCTGCGCTCACTATTCTGCTGGTACAGTCACTGTGTACATACATTACATTACTTATCCTGTACTGATCCTGAGTTACATCCTGTATTATACTCCAGAGCTGCGCTCACTATTCTGCTGGTGCAGTCACTGTGTACATACATTACATTACTTATCCTGTACTGATCCTGAGTTACATCCTGTATTATACTCCAGAGCTGCGCTCACTATTCTGCTGGTACAGTCACTGTGTACATACATTACATTACTTATCCTGTACTGATCCTGAGTTACATCCTGTATTATACTCCAGAGCTGCGCTCACTATTCTGCTGGTGCAGTCACTGTGTACATACATTACATTACTTATCCTGTATTATACTCCAGAGCTGCGCTCACTATTCTGCTGGTACAGTCACTGTGTACATACATTACATTACTTATCCTGTACTGATCCTGAGTTACATCCTGTATTATACTCCAGAGCTGCGCTCACTATTCTGCTGGTACAGTCACTGTGTACATACATTACATTACTTATCCTGTACTGATCCTGAGTTACATCCTGTATTATACTCCAGAGCTGCACTCACTATTCTGCTGGTACAGTCACTGTGTACATACATTACATTACTTATCCTGTACTGATCCTGAGTTACATCCTGTATTATACTCCAGAGCTGCGCTCACTATTCTGCTGGTGCAGTCACTGTGTACATACATTACATTACTTATCCTGTACTGACCCTGAGTTACATCCTGTATTATACTCCAGAGCTGCGCTCACTATTCTGCTGGTACAGTCACTGTGTACATACATTACATTACTTCCCTGTCTGCCATCCTGTATTATACTCCAGAGCTGCGCTCACTATTCTGCTGGTACAGTCACTGTGTACATACATTACATTACTGATCCTGTACTGATCCTGAGTTACATCCTGTATTATACTCCAGAGCTGCACTCACTATTCTGCTGGTACAGTCACTGTGTACATACATTACATTACTTATCCTGTACTGACCCTGAGTTACATCCTGTATTATACTCCAGAGCTGCGCTCACTATTCTGCTGGTACAGTCACTGTGTACATACATTACATTACTTATCCTGTACTGATCCTGAGTTACATCCTGTATTATACTCCAGAGCTGCGCTCACTATTCTGCTGGTACAGTCACTGTGTACATACATTACATTACTTATCCTGTACTGATCCTGAGTTATATCCTGTATTATACTCCAGAGCTGCGCTCACTATTCTGCTGGTACAGTCACTGTGTACATACATTACATTACTTATCCTGTACTGATCCTGAGTTACATCCTGTATTATACTCCAGAGCTGCGCTCACTATTCTGCTGGTGCAGTCACTGTGTACATACATTACATTACTTATCCTGTACTGATCCCGAGTTACATCCTGTATTATACTCCAGAGCTGCGCTCACTATTCTGCTGGTGCAGTCACTGTGTACATACATTACATTACTTATCCTGTACTGATCCTGAGTTACATCCTGTATTATACTCCAGAGCTGCGCTCACTATTCTGCTGGTACAGTCACTGTGTACATACATTACATTACTTATCCTGTACTGATCCTGAGTTACATCCTGTATTATACTCCAGAGCTGCGCTCACTATTCTGCTGGTACAGTCACTGTGTACATACATTACATTACTTATCCTGTACTGATCCTGAGTTACATCCTGTATTATACTCCAGAGCTGCGCTCACTATTCTGCTGGTGCAGTCACTGTGTACATACATTACATTACTTATCCTGTACTGATCCCGAGTTACATCCTGTATTATACTCCAGAGCTGCGCTCACTATTCTGCTGGTGCAGTCACTGTGTACATACATTACATTACTTATCCTGTACTGATCCTGAGTTACATCCTGTATTATACTCCAGAGCTGCGCTCACTATTCTGCTGGTGCAGTCACTGTGTACATACATTACATTACTTATCCTGTATTATACTCCAGAGCTGCGCTCACTATTCTGCTGGTACAGTCACTGTGTACATACATTACATTACTTACCCTGTACTGATCCTGAGTTACATCCTGTATTATACTCCAGAGCTGCGCTCACTATTCTGCTGGTACAGTCACTGTGTACATACATTACATTACTTATCCTGTACTGATCCTGAGTTACATCCTGTATTATACTCCAGAGCTGCACTCACTATTCTGCTGGTGCAGTCACTGTGTACATACATTACATTACTTATCCTGTACTGATCCTGAGTTACATCCTGTATTATACTCCAGAGCTGCGCTCACTATTCTGCTGGTGCAGTCACTGTGTACATACATTACATTACTTATCCTGTACTGACCCTGAGTTACATCCTGTATTATACTCCAGAGCTGCGCTCACTATTCTGCTGGTACAGTCACTGTGTACATACATTACATTACTTACCCTGTACTGCCGAGTACATCCTGTATTATACTCCAGAGCTGCGCTCACTATTCTGCTGGTACAGTCACTGTGTACATACATTACATTACTTATCCTGTACTGATCCTGAGTTACATCCTGTATTATACTCCAGAGCTGCACTCACTATTCTGCTGGTACAGTCACTGTGTACATACATTACATTACTTATCCTGTACTGACCCTGAGTTACATCCTGTATTATACTCCAGAGCTGCGCTCACTATTCTGCTGGTGCAGTCACTGTGTACATACATTACATTACTTCTAATCCTGTATTATACTCCAGAGCTGCGCTCACTATTCTGCTGGTACAGTCACTGTGTACATACATTACATTACTTATCCTGTACTGATCCTGAGTTACATCCTGTATTATACTCCAGAGCTGCGCTCACTATTCTGCTGGTGCAGTCACTGTGTACATACATTACATTACTTATCCTGTACTGATCCTGAGTTACATCCTGTATTATACTCCAGAGCTGCGCTCACTATTCTGCTGGTGCAGTCACTGTGTACATACATTACATTACTTATCCTGTACTGATCCTGAGTTACATCCTGTATTATACTCCAGAGCTGCGCTCACTATTCTGCTGGTGCAGTCACTGTGTACATACATTACATTACTTATCCTGTACTGATCCTGAGTTACATCCTGTATTATACTCCAGAGCTGCGCTCACTATTCTGCTGGTACAGTCACTGTGTACATACATTACATTACTTATCCTGTACTGATCCTGAGTTACATCCTGTATTATACTCCAGAGCTGCGCTCACTATTCTGCTGGTACAGTCACTGTGTACATACATTACATTACTTATCCTGTACTGATCCTGAGTTACATCCTGTATTATACTCCAGAGCTGCGCTCACTATTCTGCTGGTGCAGTCACTGTGTACATCATTACATTACTTATCCTGTACTGATCCTGAGTTACATCCTGTATTATACTCCAGAGCTGCGCTCACTATTCTGCTGGTACAGTCACTGTGTACATACATTACATTACTTATCCTGTACTGATCCTGAGTTACATCCTGTATTATACTCCAGAGCTGCGCTCACTATTCTGCTGGTGCAGTCACTGTGTACATACATTACATTACTTATCCTGTATTATACTCCAGAGCTGCGCTCACTATTCTGCTGGTACAGTCACTGTGTACATACATTACATTACTTACCCTGTACTGATCCTGAGTACATCCTGTATTATACTCCAGAGCTGCGCTCACTATTCTGCTGGTACAGTCACTGTGTACATACATTACATTACTGATCCTGTACTGATCCTGAGTTACATCCTGTATTATACTCCAGAGCTGCGCTCACTATTCTGCTGGTACAGTCACTGTGTACATACATTACATTACTTATCCTGTACTGATCCTGAGTTACATCCTGTATTATACTCCAGAGCTGCGCTCACTATTCTGCTGGTGCAGTCACTGTGTACATACATTACATTACTTATCCTGTACTGACCCTGAGTTACATCCTGTATTATACTCCAGAGCTGCGCTCACTATTCTGCTGGTACAGTCACTGTGTACATACATTACATTACTTATCCTGTACTGATCCTGAGTTACATCCTGTATTATACTCCAGAGCTGCGCTCACTATTCTGCTGGTACAGTCACTGTGTACATACATTACATTACTTATCCTGTACTGACCGTGAGTTACATCCTGTATTATACTCCAGAGCTGCGCTCACTATTCTGCTGGTACAGTCACTGTGTACATACATTACATTACTTATCCTGTACTGATCCTGAGTTACATCCTGTATTATACTCCAGAGCTGCGCTCACTATTCTGCTGGTGCAGTCACTGTGTACATACATTACATTACTTATCCTGTACTGATCCTGAGTTACATCCTGTATTATACTCCAGAGCTGCGCTCACTATTCTGCTGGTACAGTCACTGTGTACATACATTACATTACTTATCCTGTACTGATCCTGAGTTACATCCTGTATTATACTCCAGAGCTGCACTCACTATTCTGCTGGTACAGTCACTGTGTACATACATTACATTACTTATCCTGTATTATACTCCAGAGCTGCGCTCACTATTCTGCTGGTACAGTCACTGTGTACATACATTACATTACTTATCCTGTACTGATCCTGAGTTACATCCTGTATTATACTCCAGAGCTGCGCTCACTATTCTGCTGGTGCAGTCACTGTGTACATACATTACATTACTTATCCTGTACTGATCCTGAGTTACATCCTGTATTATACTCCAGAGCTGCGCTCACTATTCTGCTGGTACAGTCACTGTGTACATACATTACATTACTTATCCTGTACTGATCCTGAGTTACATCCTGTATTATACTCCAGAGCTGCGCTCACTATTCTGCTGGTACAGTCACTGTGTACATACATTACATTACTTATCCTGTACTGATCCTGAGTTGCATCCTGTATTATACTCCAGAGCTGCGCTCACTATTCTGCTGGTACAGTCACTGTGTACATACATTACATTACTTATCCTGTACTGATCCCGAGTTACATCCTGTATTATACTCCAGAGCTGCGCTCACTATTCTGCTGGTGCAGTCACTGTGTACATACATTACATTACTTATCCTGTATTATACTCCAGAGCTGCGCTCACTATTCTGCTGGTACAGTCACTGTGTACATACATTACATTACTTATCCTGTACTGATCCTGAGTTACATCCTGTATTATACTCCAGAGCTGCGCTCACTATTCTGCTGGTGCAGTCACTGTGTACATACATTACATTACTTATCCTGTACTGATCCCGAGTTACATCCTGTATTATACTCCAGAGCTGCGCTCACTATTCTGCTGGTGCAGTCACTGTGTACATACATTACATTACTTATCCTGTACTGATCCCGAGTTACATCCTGTATTATACTCCAGAGCTGCGCTCACTATTCTGCTGGTGCAGTCACTGTGTACATACATTACATTACTTATCCTGTACTGATCCTGAGTTACATCCTGTATTATACTCCAGAGCTGCGCTCACTATTCTGCTGGTACAGTCACTGTGTACATACATTACATTACTTATCCTGTACTGATCCTGAGTTACATCCTGTATTATACTCCAGAGCTGCGCTCACTATTCTGCTGGTGCAGTCACTGTGTACATACATTACATTACTTATCCTGTATTATACTCCAGAGCTGCGCTCACTATTCTGCTGGTACAGTCACTGTGTACATACATTACATTACTTACCCTGTACTGCCTGGACATCCTGTATTATACTCCAGAGCTGCGCTCACTATTCTGCTGGTACAGTCACTGTGTACATACATTACATTACTTATCCTGTACTGATCCTGAGTTACATCCTGTATTATACTCCAGAGCTGCGCTCACTATTCTGCTGGTACAGTCACTGTGTACATACATTACATTACTTATCCTGTACTGATCCTGAGTTACATCCTGTATTATACTCCAGAGCTGCGCTCACTATTCTGCTGGTGCAGTCACTGTGTACATACATTACATTACTTATCCTGTACTGACCCTGAGTTACATCCTGTATTATACTCCAGAGCTGCGCTCACTATTCTGCTGGTGCAGTCACTGTGTACATACATTACATTACTTATCCTGTATTATACTCCAGAGCTGCGCTCACTATTCTGCTGGTACAGTCACTGTGTACATACATTACATTACTTATCCTGTACTGATCCTGAGTTACATCCTGTATTATACTCCAGAGCTGCGCTCACTATTCTGCTGGTGCAGTCACTGTGTACATACATTACATTACTTATCCTGTACTGATCCCGAGTTACAACCTGTATTATACTCCAGAGCTGCGCTCACTATTCTGCTGGTGCAGTCACTGTGTACATACATTACATTACTTATCCTGTACTGATCCCGAGTTACATCCTGTATTATACTCCAGAGCTGCGCTCACTATTCTGCTGGTGCAGTCACTGTGTACATACATTACATTACTTATCCTGTACTGATCCTGAGTTACATCCTGTATTGTACTCCAGAGCTGCGCTCACTATTCTGCTGGTACAGTCACTGTGTACATACATTACATTACTTATCCTGTACTGATCCTGAGTTACATCCTGTATTATACTCCAGAGCTGCGCTCACTATTCTGCTGGTGCAGTCACTGTGTACATACATTACATTACTTATCATGTATTATACTCCAGAGCTGCGCTCACTATTCTGCTGGTACAGTCACTGTGTACATACATTACATTACTTACCCTGTACTGATCCTGGACATCCTGTATTATACTCCAGAGCTGCGCTCACTATTCTGCTGGTACAGTCACTGTGTACATACATTACATTACTGATCCTGTACTGATCCTGAGTTACATCCTGTATTATACTCCAGAGCTGCGCTCACTATTCTGCTGGTACAGTCACTGTGTACATACATTACATTACTTATCCTGTACTGATCCTGAGTTACATCCTGTATTATACTCCAGAGCTGCGCTCACTATTCTGCTGGTGCAGTCACTGTGTACATACATTACATTACTTATCCTGTACTGACCCTGAGTTACATCCTGTATTATACTCCAGAGCTGCGCTCACTATTCTGCTGGTACAGTCACTGTGTACATACATTACATTACTTACCCTGTACTGCCGAGACATCCTGTATTATACTCCAGAGCTGCGCTCACTATTCTGCTGGTGCAGTCACTGTGTACATACATTACATTACTGATCCTGTACTGATCCTGAGTTACATCCTGTATTATACTCCAGAGCTGCGCTCACTATTCTGCTGGTACAGTCACTGTGTACATACATTACATTACTTATCCTGTACTGACCCTGAGTTACATCCTGTATTATACTCCAGAGCTGCGCTCACTATTCTGCTGGTACAGTCACTGTGTACATACATTACATTACTTATCCTGTACTGATCCTGAGTTACATCCTGTATTATACTCCAGAGCTGCGCTCACTATTCTGCTGGTACAGTCACTGTGTACATACATTACATTACTTATCCTGTACTGATCCTGAGTTACATCCTGTATTATACTCCAGAGCTGCGCTCACTATTCTGCTGGTACAGTCACTGTGTACATACATTACATTACTTATCCTGTACTGATCCTGAGTTACATCCTGTATTATACTCCAGAGCTGCGCTCACTATTCTGCTGGTGCAGTCACTGTGTACATACATTACATTACTTATCCTGTACTGATCCTGAGTTACATCCTGCATTATACTCCAGAGCTGCGCTCACTATTCTGCTGGTGCAGTCACTGTGTACATACATTACATTACTTATCCTGTACTGATCCTGAGTTACATCCTGTATTATACTCCAGAGCTGCGCTCACTATTCTGCTGGTGCAGTCACTGTGTACATACATTACATTACTTATCATGTATTATACTCCAGAGCTGCGCTCACTATTCTGCTGGTACAGTCACTGTGTACATACATTACATTACTTACCCTGTACTGACCGAGACATCCTGTATTATACTCCAGAGCTGCGCTCACTATTCTGCTGGTGCAGTCACTGTGTACATACATTACATTACTTCCATCCTGTATTATACTCCAGAGCTGCGCTCACTATTCTGCTGGTGCAGTCACTGTGTACATACATTACATTACTTATCCTGTACTGATCCTGAGTTACATCCTGTATTATACTCCAGAGCTGCACTCACTATTCTGCTGGTACAGTCACTGTGTACATACATTACATTACTTATCCTGTACTGATCCTGAGTTACATCCTGTATTATACTCCAGAGCTGCGCTCACTATTCTGCTGGTGCAGTCACTGTGTACATACATTACATTACTTATCCTGTACTGATCCTGAGTTACCCCCCCCAAAATCCTGTATTATACTCCAGAGCTGCGCTCACTATTCTGCTGGTGCAGTCACTGTGTACATACATTACATTACTTATCCTGTACTGATCCTGAGTTACATCCTGTATTATACTCCAGAGCTGCGCTCACTATTCTGCTGGTACAGTCACTGTGTACATACATTACATTACTTATCCTGTATTATACTCCAGAGCTGCACTCACTATTCTGCTGGTACAGTCACTGTGTACATACATTACATTACTTATCCTGTACTGATCCTGAGTTACATCCTGTATTATACTCCAGAGCTGCGCTCACTATTCTGCTGGTGCAGTCACTGTGTACATACATTACATTACTTAATCCTGTATTATACTCCAGAGCTGCGCTCACTATTCTGCTGGTGCAGTCACTGTGTACATACATTACATTACTTATCCTGTACTGATCCTGAGTTATATCCTGTATTATACTCCAGAGCTGCGCTCACTATTCTGCTGGTACAGTCACTGTGTACATACATTACATTACTTATCCTGTACTGATCCTGAGTTACATCCTGTATTATACTCCAGAGCTGCGCTCACTATTCTGCTGGTGCAGTCACTGTGTACATACATTACATTACTTATCCTGTACTGATCCTGAGTTACATCCTGTATTATACTCCAGAGCTGCACTCACTATTCTGCTGGTACAGTCACTGTGTACATACATTACATTACTTATCCTGTACTGATCCTGAGTTACATCCTGTATTATACTCCAGAGCTGCGCTCACTATTCTGCTGGTGCAGTCACTGTGTACATACATTACATTACTTATACTGTATTATACTCCAGAGCTGCACTCACTATTCTGCTGGTGCAGTCACTGTGTACATACATTACATTACTTATCCTGTATTATACTCCAGAGCTGCGCTCACTATTCTGCTGGTACAGTCACTGTGTACATACATTACATTACTTATCCTGTACTGATCCTGAGTTACAGCCTGTATTATACTCCAGAGCTGCACTCACTATTCTGCTGGTGCAGTCACTGTGTACATACATTACATTACTTATCCTGTATTATACTCCAGAGCTGCGCTCACTATTCTGCTGGTACAGTCACTGTGTACATACATTACATTACTTATCCTGTACTGATCCTGAGTTACATCCTGTATTATACTCCCGAGCTGCGCTCACTATTCTGCTCTCAGTGTATTATTATGTATATATTGTAGGTCTCGCTCGGTGTGATCTTCTCACCATATTTACATTGTGCTCAGTTTCATTTCTTAAGTAAACCTTGGGCTGTCAGGAGGTTAAATGCCCGGACTCAGAGTAAACATTATTTCCGCTCCATTACGGCCAGAACGTTAGGAATATCCATTATTCCCCCATTTAATTTTCTTTACATTTACGAATCATTTAGCTGCTGGTGACTGGAGCGTCCTGGAGGAGCGGCCATAAAACTCATTTCATCTCCAGCAGCAGCTCGTGGTAATGAGGATGGGCGCGCTGAGGAGATCTGCGACATCCTTACCTAAAACTGAGCACGTGTCAAGACAACAACCCAGTGAACAGCCATAGACTGAATACAGACTGGTGTGAACTGTTACAAAGCTCAGTACTGCTGTCTAGTGACTGACATCTGGCCAATGAATAAGAACAGAATCTACTAGTCAGTAACTTTCTAACATAACCTGAGAAGGACTATAATCCTACACATGACCATAATCCTACACCCGAATATAATCTTACACATGACCATAATCCTATACACGAATATAATCTTACACATGATTATAATCCTATATCCAACTATAATCCTACACTCGACTATAATCCTACACCTGACTATAATCCTACACATGACTATAATCCTACACCCGACTATAATCCTACACATGACTATAATCCTACACCCGACTATAATCCTACACATGACTATAATCCTACACCCGACTATAATCCTACACACAACTATAATCCTACACCCGACTATAATCCTACACCCGACTATAATCCTACACCTGACTATAATCCTACACCTGACTATAATCCTACACCCGACTATAATCCTACACCCGACTATAATCCTACACCCGACTATAATCCTACACCTGACTATAATCCTACACATGACTATAATCCTACACCTGACTATAATCCTACACCCGACTATAATCCTACACCTGACTATAATCCTACACCTGACTATAATCCTACACCCGACTATAATCCTACACCTGACTATAATCCTACACCCGACTATAATCCTACACATAACCATAATCCTACACCCGACTATAATCCTACACCCGACTATAATCCTACACATGACTATAATCCTAAACCCGACTATAATCCTACACCTGACTATAATCCTACACCCGACTATAATCCTACTCCTGACTATAATCCTACACATGACTATAATCCTACACCCAACTATAATCCTACACCTGACTAGAATCCTACACCCGACTATAATCCTACACACGACTATAATCCTACACCTGACTATAATCCTACACCTGACTATAATCCTACACCGGACTATAATCCTACACCGGACTATAATCCTACACCCGACTATAATCCTACACATAACTATAATTCTACACCCAACTATAATCCTACACCTGGCTATAATCCTACACCCGACTATAATCCTACACACAACTATAATCCTACACATGACTATAATCCTACACCGGACTATAATCCTACACATGACTATAATCCTACACCCGACTATAATCCTACACCCAAGTATAATCCTACACCTGACTATAATCCTACACCCGACTATAATCCTACACCCGACTATAATCCTACACCTGACTATAATCCTACACCTGACTATAATCCTACACCTGACTATAATCCTACACCCGACTATAATCCTACACATGACTATAATCCTACACCCGAATATAATCCTACACACGACTATAATCCTACACCTGACTATAATCCTACACCTGACTATAATCCTACACCCAACTATAATCCTACACCCGACTATAATCCTACACACGACTATAATCCTACACCCGACTATAATCCTACACCCGACTATAATCCTACACATGACTATAATCCTAAACCCGACTATAATCCTACACCTGACTATAATCCTACACCCGACTATAATCCTACACCTGACTATAATCCTACACATGACTATAATCCTACACCCGACTATAATCCTACACCTGACTATAATCCTACACCCGACTATAATCCTACACACGACTATAATCCTACACCCGACTATAATCCTACACCTGACTATAATCCTACACCGGACTATAATCCTGCACCGGACTATAATCCTACACCCGACTATAATCCTACACATAACTATAATTCTACACCCAACTATAATCCTACACCTGACTATAATCCTACACCCGACTATAATCCTACACCCGACTATAATCCTACACCCGACTATAATCCTACACCTGACTATAATCCTACACCTGACTATAATTCTACACCTGACTATAATCCTACACCTGACTATAATCCTACACCCGACAATAATCCTACACATGTCTATAATCCTACACCCGACTATAATCCTACACCTGGCTATAATCCTACACTCGACAATAATCTTACACATGACTATAATCCTACACCCGACTATAATCCTACACCTTACTATAATCCTACACCTGACTATAATCCTACACCTGACTATAATCCTACACACGACTATAATCTTACACCTGACTATAATCCTACACATGACTATAATCCTACACCCGACTATAATCCTACACCTGACTATAATCCTACACCTGACTATAATACTACACATGACTATAATCCTACACCCGACTATAATCCTACACACGACTATAATCCTACACCCGACTATAATCCTACACCTGACTATAATCCTACACCTGACTATAATCCTACACCCGACTATAATCCTACACCTGACTATAATCCTACACCTGACTATAATCCTACACCCGACTATAATCCTACACCCGTCTATAATCCCACAACCGACTATAATCCTACACCCGACTATAATCCTACACACAACTATAATCCTACACCTGACTATAATCCTACACAAGACTATAATCCTACACCTGACTATAATCCTACACCTGACTATAATCCTACACCTGACTATAATCCTACTCCCGACTATAATCCTACACCCGACTATAATCCTACACCCGACTATAATCCTACACCTGACTATAATCCTACACCCGACTATAATCCTACACATAACTATAATCCTACACCCGACTATAATCCTACACCTAACTATAAATCCTACACCTGACTATAATCCTACAGCCGACTATAATCCTACACCCGACTATAATCCTACACCTGACTATAATCCTACACCCGACTATAATCTTACACCTGACTATAATCCTACACCTGACTATAATCCTACACATGACTATAATCCTACACATAACTATAATCCTACACCCGACTATAATCCTACACATGACTATAATCCTACACATAACTATAAATCCTACATCTGACTATAATCCTACACCCGACTATAATCCTACACATAACTATAATCCTACACCCGACTATAATCCTACACATAACTATAAATCCTACACCTGACTATAATCCTACAGCCGACTATAATCCTATTCCCGACTATAATCCTACACCTGACTATAATCCTACACATGACTATAATCCTACACCCGACTATAATCCTACACCCAAGTATAATCCTACACCTGACTATAATCCTACACCCGACTATAATCCTACACCCGACTATAATCCTACACCTGACTATAATCCTACACCTGACTATAATCCTACACCTGACTATAATCCTACACCTGACTATAATCCTACACCCGACTATAATCCTACACCCGACTATAATCCTACACATGACTATAATCCTACACCCGACTATAATCCTACACACGACTATAATCCTACACCTGACTATAATCCTACACCTGACTATAATCCTACACCCAACTATAATCCTACACCCGACTATAATCCTACACATGACTATAATCCTACACCCGAATATAATCCTACACACGACTATAATCCTACACCCGACTATAATCCTACACCCGACTATAATCCTACACATGACTATAATCCTAAACCCGACTATAATCCTACACCTGACTATAATCCTACACCCGACTATAATCCTACACCTGACTATAATCCTACACATGACTATAATCCTACACCCAACTATAATCCTACACCTGACTATAATCCTACACCCGACTATAATCCTACACCCGACTATAATCCTACACCTGACTATAATCCTACACCTGACTATAATCCTACACCTGACTATAATCCTACACCCGACTATAATCCTACACCTGGCTATAATCCTACACTCGACAATAATCCTACACATGACTATAATCCTACACCCGACTATAATCCTACACCTTACTATAATCCTACACCTGACTATAATCCTACACCTGACTATAATCCTACACACGACTATAATCTTACACCTGACTATAATCCTACACATGACTATAATCCTACACCCGACTATAATCCTACACCTGACTATAATCCTACACCTGACTATAATACTACACATGACTATAATCCTACACCCGACTATAATCCTACACACGACTATAATCCTACACCCGACTATAATCCTACACCTGACTATAATCCTACACCTGACTATAATCCTACTCCCGACTATAATCCTACACCTGACTATAATCCTACACCTGACTATAATCCTACACCCGACTATAATCCTACACCCGTCTATAATCCCACACCCGACTATAATCCTACACCCGACTATAATCCTACACACAACTATAATCCTACACCTGACTATAATCCTACACAAGACTATAATCCTACACCTGACTATAATCCTACACCTGACTATAATCCTACACCTGACTATAATCCTACTCCCGACTATAATCCTACACCCGACTATAATCCTACACCCGACTATAATCCTACACCTGACTATAATCCTACACCCGACTATAATCCTACACATAACTATAATCCTACACCCGACTATAATCCTACACATAACTATAAATCCTACACCTGACTATAATCCTACAGCCGACTATAATCCTACACCCGACTATAATCCTACACCTGACTATAATCCTACACCCGACTATAATCCTACACATAACTATAATCCTACACCCGACTATAATCCTACACCCGACTATAATCCTACACCTGACTATAATCCTACACCTGACTATAATCCTACACATGACTATAATCCTACACATAACTATAATCCTACACCCAACTATAATCCTACACATGACTATAATCCTACACATAACTATAAATCCTACACCTGACTATAATCCTATACCCGACTATAATCCTACACATAACTATAATCCTACACCCGACTATAATCCTACACATAACTATAAATCCTACACCTGACTATAATCCTACAGCCGACTATAATCCTATTCCCGACTATAATCCTACACCTGACTATAATCCTACACATGACTATAATCCTACACATAACTATAATCCTACACCCAAGTATAATCCTACACCTGACTATAATCCTACACCCGACTATAATCCTACACCTGACTATAATCCTACACCTGACTATAATCCTACACCCGACTATAATCCTACACCTGACTATAATCCTACACCTGACTATAATCCTACACCCGACTATAATCCTACACCCGTCTATAATCCCACACCCGACTATAATCCTACACCCGACTATAATCCTACACACAACTATAATCCTACACCTGACTATAATCCTACACAAGACTATAATCCTACACCTGACTATAATCCTACACCTGACTATAATCCTACACCTGACTATAATCCTACTCCGGACTATAATCCTACAGCCGACTATAATCCTACACCCGACTATAATCCTACACCTGACTATAATCCTACACCCGACTATAATCCTACACCTGACTATAATCCTACACCTGACTATAATCCTACACATGACTATAATCCTACACATAACTATAATCCTACACCCGACTATAATCCTACACCTGACTATAATCCTACACATAACTATAAATCCTACACCTGACTATAATCCTACACCCGACTATAATCCTACACATAACTATAATCCTACACCCGACTATAATCCTACACATAACTATAAATCCTACACCTGACTATAATCCTACAGCCGACTATAATCCTACTCCCGACTATAATCCTACACCTGACTATAATCCTACACATGACTATAATCCTACACATAACTATAATCCTACACCCAAGTATAATCCTACACCTGACTATAATCCTACACTCGACTATAATCCTACACATGACTATAATCCTACACCTGACTATAATCCTACACCCGACTATAATCCTACACCTGACTATAATCCTACACCCGACTATAATCCTACTCCTGACTATAATCCTACACCAGACTATAATCCTACACCTGACTATAATCCTACACCCGACTATAATCCTACACATGTCTATAATCCTACACCCGACTATAATCCTACACCTGGCTATAATCCTACACTCGACAATAATCCTACACATGACTATAATCCTACACCCGACTATAATCCTACACCTTACTATAATCCTACACCTGACTATAATCCTACACCTGACTATAATCCTACACACGACTATAATCTTACACCTGACTATAATCCTACACATGACTATAATCCTACACCCGACTATAATCCTACACCTGACTATAATCCTACACCTGACTATAATACTACACATGACTATAATCCTACACCCGACTATAATCCTACACACGACTATAATCCTACACCCGACTATAATCCTACACCTGACTATAATCCTACACCTGACTATAATCCTACACCCGACTATAATCCTACACCTGACTATAATCCTACACCTGACTATAATCCTACACCCGACTATAATCCTACACCCGTCTATAATCCCACACCCGACTATAATCCTACACCCGACTATAATCCTACACACAACTATAATCCTACACCTGACTATAATCCTACACAAGACTATAATCCTACACCTGACTATAATCCTACACCTGACTATAATCCTACACCTGACTATAATCCTACTCCCGACTATAATCCTACACCCGACTATAATCCTACACCCGACTATAATCCTACACCTGACTATAATCCTACAACCGACTATTATCCTACACATAACTATAATCCTACACCCGACTATAATCCTACACATAACTAAAAATCCTACACCTGACTATAATCCTACAGCCGACTATAATCCTACACCTGACTATAATCCTACACCTGACTATAATCCTACACCCGACTATAATCCTACACCCGACTATAATCCTACACCCGACTATAATCCTACACCTGACTATAATCCTACACCCGACTATAATCCTACACCTGACTATAATCCTACACCCGACTATAATCCTACACCTGACTATAAATCCTACACATGACTATAATCCTACAGCCGACTATAATCCTACACCCGACTATAATCCTACACCTGACTATAATCCTACAGCCGACTATAATCCTACACCTGACTATAATCCTACACCTGACTATAATCCTACACATGACTATAATCCTACACATAACTATAATCCTACACCCAACTATAATCCTACACCTGACTATAATCCTACACATAACTATAAATCCTACACCTGACTATAATCCTATACCCGACTATAATCCTACACATAACTATAATCCTACACCCGACTATAATCCTACACATAACTATAAATCCTACACCTGACTATAATCCTACAGCCGACTATAATCCTATTCCCGACTATAATCCTACACCTGACTATAATCCTACACATGACTATAATCCTACACATAACTATAATCCTACACCCAAGTATAATCCTACACCTGACTATAATCCTACACCCGACTATAATCCTACACCTGACTATAATCCTACACCTGACTATAATCCTACACCCGACTATAATCCTACACCTGACTATAATCCTACACCTGACTATAATCCTACACCCGACTATAATCCTACACCCGTCTATAATCCCACACCCGACTATAATCCTACACCCGACTATAATCCTACACACAACTATAATCCTACACCTGACTATAATCCTACACCCGACTATAATCCTACACACGACTATAATCCTACACCCGACTATAATCCTACATCTGACTATAATCCTACACCTGACTATAATCCTACACAAGACTATAATCCTACACCTGACTATAATCCTACACCTGACTATAATCCTACACCTGACTATAATCCTACTCCCGACTATAATCCTACAGCCGACTATAATCCTACACCCGACTATAATCCTACACCTGACTATAATCCTTCACCCGACTATAATCCTACACCTGACTATAATCCTACACCTGACTATAATCCTACACATGACTATAATCCTACACATAACTATAATCCTACACCCGACTATAATCCTACACATGACTATAATCCTACACATGACTATAATCCTACACATAACTATAAATCCTACACCTGACTATAATCCTACACCCGACTATAATCCTACACATAACTATAATCCTACACCCGACTATAATCCTACACATAACTATAAATCCTACACCTGACTATAATCCTACAGCCGACTATAATCCTATTCCCGACTATAATCCTACACCTGACTATAATCCTACACATGACTATAATCCTACACATAACTATAATCCTACACCCAAGTATAATCCTACACCTGACTATAATCCTACACTCGACTATAATCCTACACATGACTATAATCCTACACCTGACTATAATCCTACACCCGACTATAATCCTACACCTGACTATAATCCTACACCCGACTATAATCCTACTCCTGACTATAATCCTACACCAGACTATAATCCTACACCTGACTATAATCCTACACCCGACTATAATCCTACACATGTCTATAATCCTACACCCGACTATAATCCTACACCTGGCTATAATCCTACACTCGACAATAATCCTACACATGACTATAATCCTACACCCGACTATAATCCTACACCTTACTATAATCCTACACCTGACTATAATCCTACACCTGACTATAATCCTACACACGACTATAATCTTACACCTGACTATAATCCTACACATGACTATAATCCTACACCCGACTATAATCCTACACCTGACTATAATCCTACACCTGACTATAATACTACACATGACTATAATCCTACACCCGACTATAATCCGACACACGACTATAATCCTACACCCGACTATAATCCTACACCTGACTATAATCCTACACCTGACTATAATCCTACACCCGACTATAATCCTACACCTGACTATAATCCTACACCTGACTATAATCCTACACCCGACTATAATCCTACACCCGTCTATAATCCCACACCCGACTATAATCCTACACCCGACTATAATCCTACACACAACTATAATCCTACACCTGACTATAATCCTACACAAGACTATAATCCTACACCTGACTATAATCCTACACCTGACTATAATCCTACACCTGACTATAATCCTACTCCCGACTATAATCCTACACCCGACTATAATCCTACACCCGACTATAATCCTACACCTCACTATAATCCTACAACCGACTATTATCCTACACATAACTATAATCCTACACCCGACTATAATCCTACACATAACTATAAATCCTACACCTGACTATAATCCTACAGCCGACTATAATCCTACACCCGACTATAATCCTACACCTGACTATAATCCTACAGCCGACTATAATCCTACACCTGACTATAATCCTACACCTGACTATAATCCTACTCCCGACTATAATCCTACACCCGACTATAATCCTACACCCGACTATAATCCTACACCTGACTATAATCCTACACCCGTCTATAATCCTACACATAACTATAATCCTACACCCGACTATAATCCTACACATAACTATAAATCCTACACCTGACTATAATCCTACAGCCGACTATAATCCTACACCCGACTATAATCCTACACCTGACTATAATCCTACAGCCGACTATAATCCTACACCTGACTATAATCCTACACCTGACTATAATCCTACACATGACTATAATCCTACACATAACTATAATCCTACACCCGACTATAATCCTACACATGACTATAATCCTACACATAACTATAAATCCTACAGCTGACTATAATCCTATACCCGACTATAATCCTACACATAACTATAATCCTACACCCGACTATAATCCTACACATAACTATAAATCCTACACCTGACTATAATCCTACAGCCGACTATAATCCTATTCCCGACTATAATCCTACACCTGACTATAATCCTACACATGACTATAATCCTACACATAACTATAATCCTACACCCAAGTATAATCCTACACCTGACTATAATCCTACACCCGACTATAATCCTACACCTGACTATAATCCTACACCTGACTATAATCCTACACCCGACTATAATCCTACACCTGACTATAATCCTACACCTGACTATAATCCTACACCCGACTATAATCCTACACCCGTCTATAATCCCACACCCGACTATAATCCTACACCCGACTATAATCCTACACACAACTATAATCCTACACCTGACTATAATCCTACACAAGACTATAATCCTACACCTGACTATAATCCTACACCTGACTATAATCCTACACCTGACTATAATCCTACTCCCGACTATAATCCTACAGCCGACTATAATCCTACACCCGACTATAATCCTACACCTGACTATAATCCTACACCCGACTATAATCCTACACCTGACTATAATCCTACACCTGACTATAATCCTACACATGACTATAATCCTACACATAACTATAATCCTACACCCGACTATAATCCTACACATGACTATAATCCTACACATAACTATAAATCCTACACCTGACTATAATCCTACACCCGACTATAATCCTACACATAACTATAATCCTACACCCGACTATAATCCTACACATAACTATAAATCCTACATCTGACTATAATCCTACAGCCGACTATAATCCTATTCCCGACTATAATCCTACACCTGACTATAATCCTACACATGACTATAATCCTACACATAACTATAATCCTACACCCAAGTATAATCCTACACCTGACTATAATCCTACACTCGACTATAATCCTACACATGACTATAATCCTACACCTGACTATAATCCTACACCCGACTATAATCCTACACCTGACTATAATCCTACACCCGACTATAATCCTACTCCTGACTATAATCCTACACCAGACTATAATCCTACACCTGACTATAATCCTACACCCGACTATAATCCTACACATGTCTATAATCCTACACCCGACTATAATCCTACACCTGGCTATAATCCTACACTCGACAATAATCCTACACATGACTATAATCCTACACCCGACTATAATCCTACACCTTACTATAATCCTACACCTGACTATAATCCTACACCTGACTATAATCCTACACACGACTATAATCTTACAACTGACTATAATCCTACACATGACTATAATCCTACACCCGACTATAATCCTACACCTGACTATAATCCTACACCTGACTATAATACTACACATGACTATAATCCTACACCCGACTATAATCCGACACACGACTATAATCCTACACCCGACTATAATCCTACACCTGACTATAATCCTACACCTGACTATAATCCTACACCCGACTATAATCCTACACCTGACTATAATCCTACACCTGACTATAATCCTACACCCGACTATAATCCTACACCCGTCTATAATCCCACACCCGACTATAATCCTACACCCGACTATAATCCTACACACAACTATAATCCTACACCTGACTATAATCCTACACAAGACTATAATCCTACACCTGACTATAATCCTACACCTGACTATAATCCTACACCTGACTATAATCCTACTCCCGACTATAATCCTACACCCGACTATAATCCTACACCCGACTATAATCCTACACCTGACTATAATCCTACAACCGACTATTATCCTACACATAACTATAATCCTACACCCGACTATAATCCTACACATAACTATAAATCCTACACCTGACTATAATCCTACAGCCGACTATAATCCTACACCCGACTATAATCCTACACCTGACTATAATCCTACAGCCGACTATAATCCTACACCTGACTATAATCCTACACCTGACTATAATCCTACACATGACTATAATCCTACACATAACTATAATCCTACACCCGACTATAATCCTACACATGACTATAATCCTACACATAACTATAAATCCTACACCTGACTATAATCCTACACCCGACTATAATCCTACACATAACTATAATCCTACACCCGACTATAATCCTACACATAACTATAAATCCTACACCTGACTATAATCCTACAGCCGACTATAATCCTATTCCCGACTATAATCCTACACCTGACTATAATCCTACACATGACTATAATCCTACACATAACTATAATCCTACACCCAAGTATAATCCTACACCTGACTATAATCCTACACTCGACTATAATCCTTCACATGACTATAATCCTACACCTGACTATAATCCTACACCCGACTATAATCCTACACCTGACTATAATCCTACACCTGACTATAATCCTACTCCTGACTATAATCCTACACCAGACTATAATCCTACACCTGACTATAATCCTACACCCGACTATAATCCTACACCTGTCTATAATCCTACACCGGACTATAATCCTACACCGGACTATAATCCTACACCCGACTATAATCCAACACATAACTATAATTCTACACCCGAATATAATCCTACACCTGACTATAATCCTACACATAACTATAATTCTACACCCGAATATAATCCTACACCTGACTATAATCCTACACCTGGCTATAATCCTACACCCGACTATAATCCTACACACAACTATAATCCTACACATGACTATAATCCTACACCTGACTATAATCCTACACATGACTATAATCCTACACCCGACTATAATCCTACACCTGGCTATAATCCTACACATGACTATAATCCTACACCCGACAATAATCCTACACATGTCTATAATCCTACACCCGACTATAATCCTACACCTGGCTATAATCCTACACTCGACAATAATCCTACACATGACTATAATCCTACACCCGACTATAATCCTACACCCGACTATAATCCTACACCTGGCTATAATCCTACACCTGACTATAATCCTACACCTGACTATAATCCTACACACGACTATAATCCTACACCTGACTATAATCCTACACCCGACTATAATCCCCCCCTATAATCCTACACCCGTCTATAATCCCACACCCGACTATAATCCTTCACCCGACTATAATCCTACTCCCGACTATAATCCTACACACAACTATAATCCTACACCCGACTATAATCCTACACAAGACTATAATCCTACACCTGACTATAATCCTACACCTGACTATAATCCTACACCTGACTATAATCCTACTCCCGACTATAATCCTACACCCGACTATAATCCTACACCCGACTATAATCCTACACCTGACTATAATCCTACACCCGACTATAATCCTACACATAACTATAATCCTACACCCGACTATAATCCTACAACTGACTATAATCCTACAGCCGACTATAATCCTGTTCCCGACTATAATCCTACACCTGACTATAATCCTACACATGACTATAATCCTACACATAACTATAATCCTACACCCGACTTATCCTACACATGACTAAATCCACACAAAAAAACAATAATCCTACACCCGACTATAATCCTACACATAACTATAATCCTACACACCCGACTATAAATCCTACACCAACCACTGACTATAATCCTACAGCCGACTATAATCCTATTCCCGACTATAATCCTACACCTGACTATAATCCTACACATGACTATAATCCTACACATAACTATAATCCTACACCCAAGTATAATCCTACACCTGACTATAATCCTACACTCGACTATAATCCTACACATGACTATAATCCTACACCTGACTATAATCCTACACCCGACTATAATCCTACACCTGACTATAATCCTACACCCGACTATAATCCTACTCCTGACTATAATCCTACACCAGACTATAATCCTACACCTGACTATAATCCTACACCCGACTATAATCCTACACATGTCTATAATCCTACACCCGACTATAATCCTACACCTGGCTATAATCCTACACTCGACAATAATCCTACACATGACTATAATCCTACACCCAACTATAATCCTACACCTTACTATAATCCTACACCTGACTATAATCCTACACCTGACTATAATCCTACACACGACTATAATCTTACACCTGACTATAATCCTACACATGACTATAATCCTACACCCGACTATAATCCTACACCTGACTATAATCCTACACCTGACTATAATACTACACCCGACTATAATCCTACACCTGACTATAATCCTACACCTGACTATAATCCTACACCCGACTATAATCCTACACCCGTCTATAATCCCACACCCGACTATAATCCTACACACAACTATAATCCTACACCTGACTATAATCCTACACAAGACTATAATCCTACACCTGACTATAATCCTACACCTGACTATAATCCTACACCTGACTATAATCCTACTCCCGACTATAATCCTACACCCGACTATAATCCTACACCCGACTATAATCCTACACCTGACTATAATCCTACAACCGACTATTATCCTACACATAACTATAATCCTACACCCGACTATAATCCTACACATAACTATAAATCCTACACCTGACTATAATCCTACAGCCGACTATAATCCTACACCCGACTATAATCCTACACCTGACTATAATCCTACAGCCGACTATAATCCTACACCTGACTATAATCCTACACCTGACTATAATCCTACACATGACTATAATCCTACACATAACTATAATCCTACACCCGACTATAATCCTACACATGACTATAATCCTACACATAACTATAAATCCTACACCTGACTATAATCCTACACCCGACTATAATCCTACACATAACTATAATCCTACACCCGACTATAATCCTACACATAACTATAAATCCTACACCTGACTATAATCCTACAGCCGACTATAATCCTATTCCCGACTATAATCCTACACCTGACTATAATCCTACACATGACTATAATCCTACACATAACTATAATCCTACACCCAAGTATAATCCTACACCTGACTATAATCCTACACTCGACTATAATCCTTCACATGACTATAATCCTACACCTGACTATAATCCTACACCCGACTATAATCCTACACCTGACTATAATCCTACACCTGACTATAATCCTACTCCTGACTATAATCCTACACCAGACTATAATCCTACACCTGACTATAATCCTACACCCGACTATAATCCTACACCTGTCTATAATCCTACACCGGACTATAATCCTACACCGGACTATAATCCTACACCCGACTATAATCCAACACATAACTATAATTCTACACCCGAATATAATCCTACACCTGACTATAATCCTACACATAACTATAATTCTACACCCGAATATAATCCTACACCTGACTATAATCCTACACCTGGCTATAATCCTACACCCGACTATAATCCTACACACAACTATAATCCTACACATGACTATAATCCTACACCTGACTATAATCCTACACATGACTATAATCCTACACCCGACTATAATCCTACACCTGGCTATAATCCTACACATGACTATAATCCTACACCCGACAATAATCCTACACATGTCTATAATCCTACACCCGACTATAATCCTACACCTGGCTATAATCCTACACTCGACAATAATCCTACACATGACTATAATCCTACACCCGACTATAATCCTACACCCGACTATAATCCTACACCTGGCTATAATCCTACACCTGACTATAATCCTACACCTGACTATAATCCTACACACGACTATAATCCTACACCTGACTATAATCCTACACCTGACTATAATCCTACACCCGACTATAATCCTACACCCGTCTATAATCCCACACCCGACTATAATCCTTCACCCGACTATAATCCTACACCCGACTATAATCCTACACACAACTATAATCCTACACCCGACTATAATCCTACACAAGACTATAATCCTACACCTGACTATAATCCTACACCTGACTATAATCCTACACCTGACTATAATCCTACTCCCGACTATAATCCTACACCCGACTATAATCCTACACCCGACTATAATCCTACACCTGACTATAATCCTACACCCGACTATAATCCTACACATAACTATAATCCTACACCCGACTATAATCCTACAACTGACTATAATCCTACAGCCGACTATAATCCTATTCCCGACTATAATCCTACACCTGACTATAATCCTACACATGACTATAATCCTACACATAACTATAATCCTACACCCAAGTATAATCCTACACCTGACTATAATCCTACACTCGACTATAATCCTACACATGACTATAATCCTACACCTGACTATAATCCTACACCCGACTATAATCCTACACCTGACTATAATCCTACACCCGACTATAATCCTACTCCTGACTATAATCCTACACCAGACTATAATCCTACACCTGACTATAATCCTACACCCGACTATAATCCTACACCTGACTATAATCCTACACCGGACTATAATCCTACACCGGACTATAATCCTACACCCGACTATAATCCAACACATAACTATAATTCTACACCCGAATATAATCCTACACCTGACTATAATCCTACACATAACTATAATTCTACACCCGAATATAATCCTACACCTGACTATAATCCTACACCTGGCTATAATCCTACACCCGACTATAATCCTACACACAACTATAATCCTACACATGACTATAATCCTACACCTGACTATAATCCTACACATGACTATAATCCTACACCCGACTATAATCCTACACCTGGCTATAATCCTACACATGACTATAATCCTACACCCGACAATAATCCTACACATGTCTATAATCCTACACCCGACTTTAATCCTACACCTGGCTATAATCCTACACTCGACAATAATCCTACACATGACTATAATCCTACACCCGACTATAATCCTACACCCGACTATAATCCTACACCTGGCTATAATCCTACACCTGACTATAATCCTACACCTGACTATAATCCTACACACGACTATAATCCTACACCTGACTATAATCCTACACCTGACTATAATCCTACACCCGACTATAATCCTACACCCGTCTATAATCCCACACCCGACTATAATCCTTCACCCGACTATAATCCTACACCCGACTATAATCCTACACACAACTATAATCCTACACCCGACTATAATCCTACACAAGACTATAATCCTACACCTAACTATAATCCTACACCTGACTATAATCCTACACCTGACTATAATCCTACTCCCGACTATAATCCTACACCCGACTATAATCCTACACCCGACTATAATCCTACACCTGACTATAATCCTACACCCGACTATAATCCTACACATAACTATAATCCTACACCCGACTATAATCCTACACCTGACTATAATCCTACACCCGACTATAATCCTACACATGACTATAATCCTACACATAACTATAATCCTACACCCGACTATAATCCTACACATGACTATAATCCTACACCTGACTATAATCCTACACCTGACTATAATCCTACACATGACTATAATCCTACACATAACTATAATCCTACACCCGACTATAATCCTACACATGACTATAATCCTACACATAACTATAAATCCTACACCTGACTATAATCCTACACCCGACTATAATCCTACACATAACTATAATCCTACACCCGACTATAATCCTACACATAACTATAATCCTACACCCGACTATAATCCTACACCCGACTATAATCCTACACCTGACTATAATCCTACACATAACTATAAATCCTACACCTGACTATAATCCTACAGCCGACTATAATCCTATTCCCGACTATAATCCTACACCTGACTATAATCCTACATATGACTATAATCCTACACATAACTATAATCCTACACCCAAGTATAATCCTACACCCGACTATAATCCTACACCTGACTATAATCCTACACCCGACTATAATCCTACACCTGACTATAATCCTACACATGACTATAATCCTACACCCAACTATAATCCTACACCTGACTATAATCCTACACCCGACTATAATCCTACACACGACTATAATCCTACACCCGACTATAATCCTACACCTGACTATAATCCTACACCGGACTATAATCCTACACCGGACTATAATCCTACACCCGACTATAATCCTACACATAACTATAATCTACACCCAACTATAATCCTACACCTGCTATAATCCACCCCGACTATAATCCTACACACAACTATAATCCTACACATGACTATAATCCTACACCTGACTATAATCCTACACATGACTATAATGCTACACCCGACTATAATCCTACACCCAAGTATAAACCTACACCTGACTATAATCCTACACCCGACTATAATCCTACACCCGACTATAATCCACACCACCTACACCTGACTATAATCCTACACCTGACTATAATCCTACACCTGACTATAATCCTACACCTGACTATAATCCTACACCCGAATATAATCCTACACACGACTATAATCCTACACCTGACTATAATCCTACACCCGACTATAATCCTACACCCGACTATAATCCTACACATGACTATAATCCTACACCCGAATATAATCCTACACACGACTATAATCCTACACCTGACTATAATCCTACACCTGACTATAATCCTACACCCAACTATAATCCTACACCCGACTATAATCCTACACACGACTATAATCCTACACATGACTATAATCCTACACCCGAATATAATCCTACACACGACTATAATCCTACACCCGACTATAATCCTACACCCGACTATAATCCTACACATGACTATAATCCTAAACCCGACTATAATCCTACACCTGACTATAATCCTACACCCGACTATAATCCTACACCTGACTATAATCCTACACATGACTATAATCCTACACCCAACTATAATCCTACACCTGACTATAATCCTACACCTGACTATAATCCTACACCTGACTATAATCCTACACCTGACTATAATCCTACACCCGACAATAATCCTACACATGTCTATAATCCTACACCCGACTATAATCCTACACCTGGCTATAATCCTACACTCGACAATAATCCTACACATGACTATAATCCTACACCCGACTATAATCCTACACTTTACTATAATCCTACACCTGACTATAATCCTACACCTGACTATAATCCTACACACGACTATAATCTTACACCTGACTATAATCCTACACCCGACTATAATCCTACACATGACTATAATCCTACACCCGAATATAATCCTACACACGACTATAATCCTACACCTGACTATAATCCTACACCTGACTATAATCCTACACCCAACTATAATCCTACACCCGACTATAATCCTACACACGACTATAATCCTACACATGACTATAATCCTACACCCGAATATAATCCTACACACGACTATAATCCTACACCCGACTATAATCCTACACCCGACTATAATCCTACACATGACTATAATCCTAAACCCGACTATAATCCTACACCTGACTATAATCCTACACCCGACTATAATCCTACACCTGACTATAATCCTACACATGACTATAATCCTACACCCAACTATAATCCTACACCTGACTATAATCCTACACCCGACTATAATCCTACACACGACTATAATCCTACACCCGACTATAATCCTACATCTGACTATAATCCTACACCGGACTATAATCCTACACCGGACTATAATCCTACACCCGACTATAATCCTACACATAACTATAATTCTACACCCAACTATAATCCTACACCTGACTATAATCCTACACCCGACTATAATCCTACACCCGACTATAATCCTACACCCGACTATAATCCTACACCTGACTATAATCCTACACCTGACTATAATCCTACACCTGACTATAATCCTACACCCGACAATAATCCTACACATGTCTATAATCCTACTCCCGACTATAATCCTACACCTGGCTATAATCCTACACTCGACAATAATCCTACACATGACTATAATCCTACACCCGACTATAATCCTACACTTTACTATAATCCTACACCTGACTATAATCCTACACCTGACTATAATCCTACACACGACTATAATCTTACACCTGACTATAATCCTACACATGACTATAATCCTACACCTGACTATAATCCTACACCCGACTATAATCCTACACCTGACTATAATACTACACATGACTATAATCCTACACCTGACTATAATCCTAAACACGACTATAATCCTACACCCGACTATAATCCTACACCCGACTATAATCCTACACCTGACTATAATCCTACACCCGACTATAATCCTACACCCGACTATAATCCTACACCTGACTATAATCCTACACCCGACTATAATCCTACACCCGACTATAATCCCACACCCGACTATAATCCCCTACACCCGACTATAATCCTACACACAACTATAATCCTACACCTGACTATAATCCTACACAAGACTATAATCCTACACCTGACTATAATCCTACACCTGACTATAATCCTACACCTGACTATAATCCTACTCCCGACTATAATCCTACACCCGACTATAATCCTACACCCGACTATAATCCTACACCTGACTATAATCCTACACCCGACTATAATCCTACACATAACTATAAATCCTACACCTGACTATAATCCTACAGCCGACTATAATCCTACACCCGACTATAATCCTACACCTGACTATAATCCTACACCCGACTATAATCCTACACCTGACTATAATCCTACACCTGACTATAATCCTACACATGACTATAATCCTACACATAACTATAATCCTACACCCGACTATAATCCTACACATGACTATAATCCTACACATAACTATAAATCCTACACCTGACTATAATCCTACACCCGACAATAATCCTACACATAACTCTAATCCTACACCCGACTATAATCCTACACATAACTATAAATCCTACACCTGACTATAATCCTACAGCCGACTATAATCCTATTCCCGACTATAATCCTACACCTGACTATAATCCTACACATGACTATAATCCTACACATAACTATAATCCTACACCCAAGTATAATCCTACACGTGACTATAATCCTACACTCGACTATAATCCTACACATGACTATAATCCTACACACGACTATAATCCTACACCCGACTATAATCCTACACCTGACTATAATCCTACACCCGACTATAATCCTACTCCTGACTATAATCCTACACCAGACTATAATCCTACACCTGACTATAATCCTACACCCGACTATAATCCTACACCTGACTATAATCCTACACCGGACTATAATCCTACACCGGACTATAATCCTACACCCGACTATAATCCTACACATAACTATAATTCTACACCCGAATTTAATCCTACACCTGACTATAATCCTACACATAACTATAATTCTACACCCGAATATAATCCTACACCTGACTATAATCCTACACCTGGCTATAATCCTACACCAGACTATAATCCTACACACAAATATAATCCTACACATGACTATAATCCTACACCTGGCTATAATCCTACACCAGACTATAATCCTACACACAACTATAATCCTACACATGCTATAATCCTACACCCGACTATAATCCTACACCTGGCTATAATCCTACTCATGACTATAATCCTACACCCGACAATAATCCTACACATGTCTATAATCCTACACCCGACTATAATCCTACACCTGGCTATAATCCTACACTCGACAATAATCCTACACATGACTATAATCCTACACCCGACTGTAATCCTACACCCGACTATAATCCTACACCTGGCTATAATCCTACACCTGACTATAATCCTACACCTGACTATAATCCTACACACGACTATAATCCTACACCTGACTATAATCCTACCCCTGACTGTAATCCTACACCTGACTATAATCTTACACCCGACTATAATCCTACACCTGACTATAATCCTACACCTGACTATAATCCTATACCTGACTATAATCCTACACCTGACTATAATACTACACCTGACTATAATCCTACACCCGACTATAATCCTACACCTGACTATAATCCTACACCCGACTATAATCCTACACCTGACTATAATCCTACACCCGTCTATAATCCCACACCCGACTATAATCCTTCACCCGACTATAATCCTACACCCGACTATAATCCTACACACAACTATAATCCTACACCCGACTATAATCCTACACAAGACTATAATCCTACACCTGACTATAATCCTACACCTGACTATAATCCTACACCTGACTATAATCCTACTCCCGACTATAATCCTACACCCGACTATAATCCTACACCCGACTATAATCCTACACCTGACTATAATCCTACACCCGACTATAATCCTACACATAACTATAATCCTACACCCGACTATAATCCTACACATAACTATAAATCCTACACCTGACTATAATCCTACAGCCGACTATAATCCTACAGCCGACTATAATCCTACACCTGACTATAATCCTACACCCGACTATAATCCTACACATGAATATAATCCTACACATAACTATAATCCTACACCCGACTATAATCCTACACATGACTATAATCCTACACCTGACTATAATCCTACACCTGACTATAATCCTACACATGACTATAATCCTACATATAACTATAATCCTACACCCGACTATAATCCTACACATGACTATAATCCTACACATAACTATAATCCTACACCCGACTATAATCCTACACATAACTATAATCCTACACCCGACTATAATCCTACACATAACTATAAATCCTACACCTGACTATAATCCTACAGCCGACTATAATCCTACACCCGACTATAATCCTACACCTGACTATAATCCTACACATGACTATAATCCTACACATAACTATAATCCTACACCCAAATATAATCCTACACCCGACTATAATCCTACACCTGACTATAATCCTACACCTGACTATAATCCTTCACTCGACTATAATCCTACACCCGACTATAATCCTACACCCGACTATAATCCTACTCCTGACTATAATCCTACACCAGACTATAATCCTACTCCCGACTATAATCCTACTCCTGACTATAATCCTACACCAGACTATAATCCTACACCTGACTATAATCCTACACCTGACTATAATCCTACTCCCGACTATAATCCTACACCCGACTATAATCCTACACCTGACTATAATCCTACACCCGACTATAATCCTACACATAACTATAATCCTACACCCGACTATAATCCTACACCCGACTATAATCCTACACCAGACAAAAACCTAACCCCCACTATAATCCTACACCTGACTATAATCCTACACCCGACTATAATCCTACACATGACTATAATCCTACACCTGACTATAATCCTACACCCGACTATAATCCTACACCGACTATAATCCTACATCTGACTATAATCCTACACACTTGACTATAATCCTACAGCCGACTATAATCCTACACATAACTATAATCCTACACCTGACTATAATCCTACACCCGACTATAATCCTACACCCATAACTATAATCCTACACCCGACTATAATCCTACACCTGACTATAATCCTACACCCAACTATAATCCTACACATGACTATAATCCTACACCCGTCTATAATCCCACACCCGACTATAATCCTACACCCGACTATAATCCTACACCCGACTATAATCCTACACCTGACTATAATCCTACACATGACTATAATCCTACACATGACTATAATCCTACACCCGACTATAATCCTACTCCTGACTATAATCCTACACCCGACTATAATCCTACACCTGACTATAATCCTACACCCGACTATAATCCTACACCTGACTATAATCCTACACCTGACTATAATCCTACACCGGACTATAATCCTACACCCGACTATAATACTACACCCGACTATAATCCTACACCCGACTATAATCCTACTCCTGACTATAATCCTACACCCGACTATAATCCTACACCCGACTATAATCCTACACCTGACTATAATCCTACACCCGACTATAATCCTACACCTGACTATAATCCTACACATGACTATAATCCTACACATAACTATAATCCTACACCCGACTATAATCCTACACAAAACTATAATCCTACACCCGACTATAATCATACACCCGACTATAATCCTACTCCTGACTATAATCCTACACCTGACTATAATCCTACACCTGACTATAATCCTACACCTGACTATAATCCTACACCTGACTATAATCCTACACATGACTATAATCCTACTCCCGACTATAATCCTACACCCGACTATAATCCTACACCTGACTATAATCCTACACCCGACTATAATCCTACACCTGACTATAATCCTACACCTGACTATAATCCTACACCCGACTATAATCCTACACCCGACTATAATCCTACACCTGACTATAATCCTACACCCGACTATAATCCTACACCCGACTATAATCCTACACCTGACTATAATCCTACACCCGACTATAATCCTAACAACTATAATCCTACACCCGACTATAATCCTACACCCGACTATAATCCTACACCTGACTATAATCCTACACCCGACTATAATCCTACACCCGACTATAATCCTACACCTGACTATAATCCTACACCCGACTATAATCCTACACCCGACTATAATCCTACACCTGACTATAATCCTACACCTGACTATAATCCTACACCCGACTATAATCCTACACCTGACTATAATCCTACACATGACTATAATCCTACACATAACTATAATCCTACACCCGACTATAATCCTACACAAAACTATAATCCTACACCTGACTATAATCCTACACCCGACTATAATCCTACACCTGACTATAATCCTACACCTGACTATAATCCTACACCCGACTATAATCCTACACCTGACTATAATCCTACACCTGACTATAATCCTACACCCGACTATAATCCTACTCCTGACTATAATCCTACACACGACTATAATCCTACACCCGATTATAATCCTACACCCAACTATAATCCTACACACGACTATAATCCTACACCTGACTATAATCCTACAGAATCCTTCAATGTGTACCAAGAATAATTGATGGAATGTTAAGGGTAAAGGTCACACCAATTATTGGGATTTACATTTTTCTTTTCTTCATTCCCTTCATATTGTTGAAAAAAAATAAACTATTAACCCTTCTATTTCTGGCAGAATTCTTACTGCGCAGCATTTTTTCCACATTTGCCTAAAACTTTTGCACAGCGCTGTGTGTGATTTGGTCATATCTGGAATATACATCTTAGTTACTTATCATTCCTAGAACAGAAGTGTTATAGAGAGAGGAGAGCGCTCGGACACCCCCCACCCCCCTCCTGACACCCCCCACACCGCCCCATATCATCCAGTATCATCCCATGTCCTGGCCGTTGTTACCTCTGCGTCCCGCTCCATGTTGCACGTGCAGAGAGGCGTCTTCTGGTTTTGGTCACTGCATGTAATAAATAATACCGCCAGTAGGTGTGATATTAATCAGTGGCGGCCTCCATGACAGTGATGTCGTATTACCGCCTCTGGTGATCCGGCCCAGCACGGAAAATTATAAAAATAATCTCTCCCCCCCGCACCGCAGAGTCGTAGAATAAAGCTCCATTTATATCTGTCAGGGCCGGCGCTGACCTGAAAATAAAGTGATCAGGATAGAGAACGACAACAGGAGGACAAAGAACCTCAGGAGCGCAGCTCGGTCACTGGGACGTCAGCCGCTTCTCAATATCCCGCCAACACTATGGGCTGAGTGTATAAATCTGGTGTATATATGGATACAGGAACTGTAATATGTTATTACAGGAGGGCGTCCTCCTCACCCCGAGCAGCCTGCAGACCCTGCAGCATCTCTGTATATGGCCACAATCCTCCTCAGTCTCAGAAATTCATCTAATATACTACAGTACATGGAAGATGGAGAGGAGGGGGATGCAGCTGCAGCTTCTCTCTGTGTCTGTGATGCTCCTGCTGTGAGAGGGGAGGAGGAGCAGCAGGGATGACAACTGATTGGCTCAGAGCACATTGCACAGCAGGAAGAGCCCGCCTACTCAGCAAGTAAAAGAGAGAAGATCTGCATCTACAGAAACTATCACAAGGTAGGGAGAAGATGCACATTTTTTCGGTTGCACAAGGTCTCTGACTACTCCAGGTCCACAGGCCCAGTGGGAGGATGGATGTATTTGTATGTACAGCTGAATATAACTCTATGTGACCATATATATGACTAATTTAGTGCTAGGATTACCAGCTGCCTTTGCTGGGGGCGCTGTTGTATTGGTTTTTAGGGATAATATTTCCATCAGCTGTGGTGAATGAAGGTACTGCAGGTGGAGGATGTAATCCTCTGGTGTATAATATTAGAATATTCCTGATAATCAGATGGGAATAAACTAAACCTTGTGAAATATTCATTTACACCGTCCTCATCTCACTATAGTCGTAATTAAACCAGACGGGGGGAGGGGGGGCACATACTTTTATTAAGACAATCGCTCAGGAGAATAAATAATGAACTCCACAATTAAGTTGTTAATATGTGACTGATTACAGGTTGTCAGATCTCAGATCCCCAGACGGTGCGGTGTCAGACGTTACGTTCCTCCGCTAATTATTCACACAGTACATCGGCGACGTCTCTTTAATTTCCTGAATTTCACATTAAAAAAAAGACAAAAATATCAGAGGAAGTGAGAGCGGGGGCAGCAGGGTGTAGGGTCAGGGGTGCAGGGGCAGCTCTCGCACTTAGGCCCAGGTACCGGAGGGGCCCAAACTTTAGTCTGCCTTACAAAAACAGCAGTAGGGCACATAGAAGGTGGGGCCTGGGGCAGAAGTTGTATTGGGATCCAAGGACCCCAGGGGGTACAATATGGTAAAGTACTGCCCCGTGTGACTGGGGACTCAAAATCCTCCTGTGATGTTTTATATGTAGGACGCTGCTGCTGCCATAGACCCCTGGCTGCCATATTTAATCCTCGAGACTCCTGACCTTGGTCCATTACCTTAGATAATGCGGTCACGGTTGACTGTGGCATCTAAAGTGTTAAACATGTGATAGAATAAGCCATAGCAAAGTACATGGAAATGTCCAGAGGGGATTAACCATTTAACCACTAACCATACATTTCCACCGTTCATTTCTATATACTCCAAATCCCCTGCAGTCACCACTAGTGGGCGCTCTGTGTATACTGTGGTAATATTAAATGTATGCAGGGCGCTCCAGAGCTCACCTTACTGGTGGCCACTCCACTAGGTAGCAGCCATCATGACAAGGTTGTACAAGAAGGCAGTCTACACCGGCTGATGATGTCATACCTGGCAGCCTATACAACGGACAATCGGTCACTAATGTCTTTTGTGCTGACTGAGGTTCTTACCATGCCCTGACCCTTACTCCTGACTATGCTCCGGTCTTGTCCTCTGGATTCTCACATCCTGAGCTCTCTTCTTGGTATGCCTCTTGTCTCTATTCCTGACTGTGCTCCGGTCTTGTCCTCTGGATTCTCACATCCTGAGCTCTCTTCTAGTTATGCCACTTGGCCCTATTCCTGACTATGCTCCGGTCTTGTCCTCTGGATTCTCACATCCTGAGCTCTCTTCTTGGTATGCCTCTTGTCTCTATTCCTGACTGTGCTCCGGTCTTGTCCTCTGGATTCTCACATCCTGAGCTCTCTTCTAGTTATGCCACTTGGTCCTATTCCTAACTATGCTCCGGTCTTGTCCTCTGGATTCTCACATCCTGAGCTCTCTTCTAGTTACGACCCTTGGCCCTATTCCTGACTATGCTCTGGTCTTGTCCTCTGGATTCTCACATCCTGAGCTCTCTTCTAGGTATGCCACTTGGCCCTATTCCTGACTATGCTCTGGTCTTGTCCTCTGGATTCTCACATCCTGAGCTCTCTTCTAGTTACGACCCTTGGCCCTATTCCTGACTATGCTCTGGTCTTGTCCTCTGGATTCTCACATCCTGAGCTCTCTTCTAGGTATGCCTCTTGTCTCTATTCTTGACTATGCTCCAGTCTTGTCCTCTGGATTCTCACATCCTGAGCTCTCTTCTAGGTATGCCACTTGGCCCTATTCCTGACTATGCTCTGGTCTTGTCCTCTGGATTCTCACATCCTGAGCTCTCTTCTAGTTATGCCACTTGGCCCTATTCCTGACTATGCTCTGGTCTTGTCCTCTGGATTCTCACATCCTGAGCTCTCTTCTAGTTATGCCACTTGGCCCTATTCCTGACTATGCTCTGGTCTTGTCCTCTGGATTCTCACATCCTGAGCTCTCTTCTAGTTATGCCACTTGACTCTATCCCTGACTGTGCTCCGGTCTTGTCCTCTGGATTCTCACATCCTGAGCTCTCTTCTAGTTATGCCACTTAGCTTTATTCCTGACTATGCTCTGGTCTTGTCCTCTGGATTCTCACATCCTGAGCTCTCTTCTAGGTATGCCTCTTGTCTCTATTCCTGACTATGCTCTGGTCTTGTCCTCTGGATTCTCACATCCTGAGCTCTCTTCTAGTTATGCCACTTGGTCCTATTCCTAACTATGCTCCGGTCTTGTCCTCTGGATTCTCACATCCTGAGCTCTCTTCTAGGTATGCCACTTGGCCCTGTTCCTGCCTATGCTCAGGTCTTGTCCTCTGGATTCTCACATCCTGAGCTCTCTTCTAGGTATGCCTCTTGTCTCTATTCTTGACTATGCTCCAGTCTTGTCCTCTGGATTCTCACATCCTGAGCTCTCTTCTAGTTATGCCACTTGGCCATATTCCTGACTATGCTCCGGTCTTGTCCTCTGGATTCTCACATCCTGAGCTCTCTTCTTGGTATGCCTCTTGTCTCTATTCCTGACTGTGCTCCGGTCTTGTCCTCTGGATTCTCACATCCTGAGCTCTCTTCTAGTTATGCCACTTGGTCCTATTCCTAACTATGCTCCGGTCTTGTCCTCTGGATTCTCACATCCTGAGCTCTCTTCTAGTTACGACCCTTGGCCCTATTCCTGACTATGCTCTGGTCTTGTCCTCTGGATTCTCACATCCTGAGCTCTCTTCTAGGTATGCCACTTGGTCCTATTCCTAACTATGCTCCGGTCTTGTCCTCTGGATTCTCACATCCTGAGCTCTCTTCTAGGTATGCCACTTGGCCCTGTTCCTGCCTATGCTCTGGTCTTGTCCTCTGGATTCTCACATCCTGAGCTCTCTTCTTGGTATGCCTCTTGTCTCTATTCCTGACTGTGCTCCGGTCTTGTCCTCTGGATTCTCACATCCTGAGCTCTCTTCTAGTTATGCCACTTGGTCCTATTCCTAACTATGCTCCGGTCTTGTCCTCAGGATTCTCACATCCTGAGCTCTCTTCTAGTTACGACCCTTGGCCCTATTCCTGACTATGCTCTGGTCTTGTCCTCTGGATTCTCACATCCTGAGCTCTCTTCTAGGTATGCCTCTTGTCTCTATTCCTGACTATGCTCCGGTCTTGTCCTCTGGATTCTCACATCCTGAGCTCTCTTCTAGGTATGCCTCTTGTCTCTATTCCTGACTATGCTCCGGTCTTGTCCTCTGGATTCTCACATCCTGAGCTCTCTTCTAGTTATGCCACTTGGCCATATTCCTGACTATGCTCCGGTCTTGTCCTCTGGATTCTCACATCCTGAGCTCTCTTCTAGGTATGCCACTTGGCCCTATTCCTGACTATGCTCTGGTCTTGTCCTCTGGATTCTCACATCCTGAGCTCTCTTCTAGTTATGCCACTTGGTCCTATTCCTAACTATGCTCCGGTCTTGTCCTCTGGATTCTCACATCCTGAGCTCTCTTCTAGGTATGCCACTTGGCCCTATTCCTGCCTATGCTCTGGTCTTGTCCTCTGGATTCTCACATCCTGAGCTCTCTTCTTGGTATGCCTCTTGTCTCTATTCCTGACTATGCTCTGGTCTTGTCCTCTGGATTCTCACATCCTGAGCTCTCTTCTAGGTATGCCTCTTGTCTCTGTTCCTGACTATGTTCCGGTCTTGTCCTCTGGATTTTCACATCCTGAGCTCTCTTCTAGGTATGCCACTTGGCCCTATTCCTGACTATGCTCTGGTCTTGTCCTCTGGATTCTCACAACCTGAGCTCTCTTCTAGTTACGACCCTTGGCCCTATTCCTGACTATGCTCTGGCTTGTCCTCTGGATTCTCACATCCTGAGCTCTCTTCTAGGTATGCCACTTGGCCCTATTCCTGCCTATGCTCTGGTCTTGTCCTCTGGATTCTCACATCCTGAGCTCTCTCGGTGCCTCTAGTCTGTATGCCGAATCTGGCTTGGCCTCTGGATTCTCACATCCTGAGCTCTCCAGGTATGCCCCTCTGTTCCTACTATCCGGTCTTGTCCTCTGGATTCTCACAACCTGAGCTCTCTTCTAGGAGCCCGGCCCTCCGCGGGGGGGGGGGGCGGGGGGAGTCTCACGACCCTCTTCTAGACGACCCTTGGCCCTATTCCTGACTATGCTCTGGTCTTGTCCTCTGGATTCTCACATCCTGAGCTCTCTTCTAGTTATGCCACTTGGCCCTATTCCTGACTATGCTCTGTCTTGTCCTCTGGAATCTCTCATCTTGAGCTCTCTTCTAGTTACACTAGTTATGCTAGCTAGTACATCAATGTTACTGCAATTCTTGACCATTTTAGGGACCATGACCTTGGGTTTCTTCCTGCAGTAGAGCCCACAAAAAGGGTGAAGAACTGGGGGTCTCTTAGACTCTGCCCCTAGTTTTTCCAGCACCAAGTGCCAAGTGGATTGCAGCTTAGACAAGACACATCTTCAGCACATGACTCATTTCAGTTGCACACAATCGGGCATATTTATCAATAGAAGTCCAACATGTTTCTTTCTACATTTGCACCAAAACTTATGGTGCTTTTATGGCATATGTATGAACAGTGTTCACCAGTAAGAACAGAAAAATACGACTGGCAACACTTTTGAAAAATCCAGACCAGGAAGCAGCCAGATCAGAACAAGGCAGCGCTCTATGCTGGGTCCGGACAGGTCTCACATGGTCTGTGATGTTGGACTACATTGGTTTCATTATATGCAATGTTCTAAAGAAAAGGCCGTTACTTTTTGTACTTTTTGTATCACATTTTCAGTAATACAGAATTCTTAGCAGTGCCAAAGAGGTTCACACTCTGTATCGAACCCTCCAACAGTGGTCCAGGAGTCTACACTAGACAAGTGTTTATGACATATTATAGATTATTCTACCTGAATTTCCACTTTAAGAATAATGACCAAATCATGGGGTAACAGGTCAAGAATGGGCCAGGCAGCAGCCTGCGTACCGAGCAAATGGGAAACATAATACTGCGAATGAAGGGAGCGCTGCTCCTGAGGAACAACACATAAAATTCAAGCTTTCTCTTACCTTTCAGCTAGGAAAGTGTATTTGGTAGTTGAACGCCCGCCCGGGGAATTACCTAATTATCAACTAATTGACCAATTAACGTCCTTCCCTCTAACACTAAGCAGAATCTATGGCTTCTAGAATGGAGTTTGTCATTGTTAAACTACACCAGAGGAGTTTTCTGTTACATTTACATTTCGGTGAGACTTTCTGCGAGCAGAGGGTCAGTTTGTGCAGTCGCAGATTTACATAATGAATTTTTCTTAAATTTCCCTGGTGCCAAAACTAAAAGAGATGAATATGCTTCGTCCGTCAGGCTCGGGATGACATTGCTCTTCAGTTTTCGGGTTTGCCTGGACGGTATTATGTGACAGGAGAGAGTTGTATGAAATCTGTAAAATGGGAACAAATTACAATTTGCAGAAGGTTTTTCTTTCCCCCCCCCCCCCCCCCCCCCCCCCATCTTCTGGACTGGTATATGTTGTCACCTCCTCCTAGTTCTTCCCCCTGTCTCTCTCCTGGTATTGTCTCCTGGTATATGTTGTTCTCTCCTAGTTCTCCCCTGTCTCTCTCCTGGGATTGTCTCCTGGTATGTTGTTCTCCTGGAATCCTAGTTCTTCCCCCTGTCTCTCGGGTTTTTCTCCTGGTATATGTTGTTCCCTCTCCTAGTTCTGCTCCTGTCTCTCTCCTGGGATTGTCTCCTGGTATATGTTGTTCTCCTCCTAGTTCTTCCCCCTGTCCTGTCTCTCTCCTGGGATTGTCTCCTGGTATATGTTGTTCTCCTCCTAGTTCCCCCTGTCTCTCTCCTGGTATTGTCTCCTGGTATATGTTGTTCCCCCCCCTGTCTCTCTCCTGGTATTGTCTCCTGGTATATGTTGTTCTCCTCCTAGTTCTTTCCCCTGTCTCTCTCCTGGGATTGTCTCCTGGTATATGTTGTTCTCCTCCTAGTTCTTCCCCCTGTCTCTCTCCTGGGATTGTCTCCTGGTATATGTTGTTCTCCTCCTAGTTCTGCCCCTCTCTCTCCTGGATTGTCTCATCTCCTAGTTCTTCCCCCTGTCTCTCTCCTGGGATTGTCTCCTGGTATATGTTGTTCTCCTCCTAGTTCTTCCCCCTGTCTCTCTCCTGGGATTGTCTCCTGGTATATGTTGTTCTCCCCCTGTCTCTCTCCTGGGATTGTCTCCTGGTATATGTTGTTCTCCTCCTAGTTCTTCCCCTTCTCGTCTCTCCTGGTATTGTCTCCTGGTATATGTTGTTCTCCTCCTAGTTCTTCCCCCTGTCTCTCTCCTGGGATTGTCTCCTGGTATATGTTGTTCTCCTCCTAGTTCTTCCCCCTGTCTCTCTCCTGGGATTGTCTCCTGGTATATGTTGTTCTCCTCCTAGTTCTTCCCCCTGTCTCTCTCCTATGTTGTTCTCCTCCTAGTTCTTCCCCCTGTCTCTCTCCTGGTATTGTCTCCTGGTATATGTTGTCCTAGTTCTTCCCCCTGTCTCTCTCCTGGGATTGTCTCCTGGTATATGTTGTTCTCCTCCTAGTTCTTCCCCCTGTCTCTCTCCTGGGATTGTCTCCTGGTATATGTTGTTCTCCTCCTAGTTCTTCCCCCTGTCTCTCTCCTGGGATTGTCTCCTGGTATATGTTGTTCTCCTCCTAGTTCTGTCTCCCCTGTCTCTCTCCTGGGATTGTCTCCTGGTATATGTTGTTCTCCTCCTAGTTCTTCCCCCTGTCTCTCTCCTGGGATTGTCTCCTGGTATATGTTGTTCTCCTCCTAGTTCTTCCCCCTGTCTCTCTCCTGGGATTGTCTCCTGGTATATGTTGTTCTCCTCCTAGTTCTGCCCCCTGTCTCTCTCCTGGGATTGTCTCCTGGTATATCGTTGTTCTCCCCCTGTTCTCTCCTGGTTGTCTCCTGTCTCTCTCCTGGTATTGTCTCCTGGTATATGTTGTTCTCCTCCTAGTTCTTCCCCCTGCTTCTCTCTCCTGGTATTGTCTCCTGGTATATGTTGTTCTCCTCCTAGTTCTTCCCCCTGTCTCTCTCCTGGTATTGTCTCCTGGTATATGTTGTTCTCCTCCTAGTTCTTCCCCCTGTCTCTCTCCTGGGATTGTCTCCTGGTATATGTTGTTCTCCTCCTAGTTCTTCCTCCTGTCTCTCTCCTGGGATTGTCTCCTGGTATATGTTGTTCTCCTCCTAGTTCTTCCCCCTGTCTCTCTCCTGGTATTGTCTCCTGGTATATGTTGTTCTCCTCCTAGTTCTTCCCTCCTGTCTCTCTCCTGGGTATTGTCCCGTCTCCTGGTATATGTTGTTCTCCTCCTAGTTCTTCCCCCTGTCTCGCTTTTTCTCCTGGTATATGTTGTTCTCCTCCTAGTTCTTCCCCCTGTCTCTCTCCTGGGATTGTCTCCTGGTATATGCTTCCCCTGTTCTGTCTCCTGGATAGGTTCTCTCCCTCTGTCTCTCTCCTGGTATTGTCTCCTGGTATATGTTGTTCTCCTCCTAGTTCTTCCCCCTGTCTCTCTCCTGGGATTGTCTCCTGGTATATGTTGTTCTCCTCCTAGTTCTTCCCCCTGTCTCTCTCCTGGGATTGTCTCCTGGTATATGTTGTTCTCCTCCTAGTTCTTCCCCCTGTCTCTCTCCTGGTATTGTCTCCTGGTATATGTTGTTTCTCCTCCATAGTTCTGTTCCCCTGTCTCTCTCTCTCCTGGTATTGTCTCCTGGTATATGTTGTTCTCCTCCTAGTTCTTCCCCCTGTCTCTCTCCTGGGATTGTCTCCTGGTATATGTTGTTCTCCTCCTAGTTCTTCCCCCTGTCTCTCTCCTGGGATTGTCTCCTGGTATATGTTGTTCTCCTCCTAGTTCTGCCCCCTGTCTCTCTCCTGGGATTGTCTCCTGGTATATGTTGTTCTCCTCCTAGTTCTGCCCCCTGTCTCTCTCCTGGGATTGTCTCCTGGTATATATTTTCTCCTAGTTCTTCCCCCTGTCTCTCTCCTGGTATTGTCTCCTGGTATATGTTGTTCTCCTCCTAGTTCTTCCCCCTGTCTCTCTCCTGGGATTGTCTCCTGGTATATGTTGTTCTCCTCCTAGTTCTTCCCCCTGTCTCTCTCCTGGGATTGTCTCCTGGTATATGTTGTTCTCCTCCTAGTTCTCTCCCCCTGTCTCTCTCCTGGGATTGTCTCCTGGTATATGTTGTTCTCCTCCTAGTTCTTCCCCCTGTCTCTCTCCTGGGATTGTCTCCTGGTATATGTTGTTCTCCTCCTAGTTCTTCCCCCTGTCTCTCTCCTGGTATTGTCTCCTGGTATATGTTGTTCTCCTCCTAGTTCTCTCCCCCTGTCTCTCTCCTGGTATTGTCTCCTGGTATATGTTGTTCTCCTCCTAGTTCTTCCCCTGTCTCTCTCCTGTTGTCTCCCCCCTGTCTCTCTCCTGGGATTGTCTCCTGGTATATGTTGTTCTCCTCCTAGTTCTTCCCCCTGTCTCTCTCCTGGGATTGTCTCCTGGTATATGTTGTTCTCTCCTCCAGTTCTGTTCCCCCTGTCTCTCTCCTGGGATTGTCTCCTGTTCCGCTCTATGTTGTTCTCCTCCGTCCCCTGTTCTCTCCTGGTATTGTCTCTCCCTAGTTCTTCCCCCTGTCTCTCTCCTGGGATTGTCTCCTGGTATATGTTGTTCTCCTCCTAGTTCTTCCCCCTGTCTCTCTCCTGATTGTTCTTCCCCGTCTCCCCCTGTCTCTCTCCTGGGATTGTCTCCTGGTATATGTTGTTCTCCTCCTAGTTCTTCCCCCTGTCTCTCTCCTGGGATTGTCTCCTGGTATATGTTGTTCTCCTCCTAGTTCTTCCCCCTGTCTCTCTCCTCTCCTGGTATATGTTGTCTCCTCCTAGTTCTTCCTGTCTCTCTCCTGGGATTGTCTCCTGGTATATGTTGTTCTCCTCCTAGTTCTTCCCCCTGTCTCTCTCCTGGGATTGTCTCCTGGTATATGTTGTTCTCCTCCTAGTTCTTCCCCCCGTCTCTCTCTCTCTTGGATTGTCTCCTGGTATATGTTGTTCTCCTCCTAGTTCTTCCCCCTGTTGTCTCTCTCCTGGTATTGTCTCCTGGTATATGTTGTTCTCCCTCCTAGTTCTTCCCCCTGTCTCTCTCCTGGTAGGTCTCCTGGTATTGTTGTCTCCTGCGTCTCTCTCCTGGGATTGTCTCCTGGTATATGTTGTTCTCCTCCTAGTTCTTCCCCCTGTCTCTCTCCTGGGATTGTCTCCTGGTATATGTTGTTCTCCTCCTAGTTCTTCCCTGTCTCTCTCCTGGTTCTGTCTCCTGGTATTGTCTCTCTCCTAGTTCTTCCCCCCTGTCTCTCTCCTGGTATTGTCTCCTGGTATATGTTGTTCTCCTCCTAGTTCCCTCTCCTCCTGGATTGTGTCTCTCTCCTAGTTCTTCCCCCTGTCTCTCTCCTGGGATTGTCTCCTGGTATATGTTGTTCTCCTCCTAGTTCTTCCCCCTGTCTTCCGTCTCTCTCCTGGTATTGTCTCCTGGTATATGTTGTTCTCCTCCTAGTTCTTCCCCCTGTCTCTCTCCTGGTATTGTCTCCTGGTATATGTTGTTCTCCTCCTAGTTCTTCCCCCTGTCTCTCTCCTGGGATTGTCTCCTGGTAGTTTAACTCCTCCTAGTTCTTCCCCCTGTCTCTCTCCTGGTATTGTCTCCTGGTATATGTTGTTCTCCTCCTAGTTCTTCCCCCTGTCTCTCTCCTGGGATTGTCTCCTGGTATATGTTGTTCTCCTCCTAGTTCTTCCCTTCTCCCCTGTCTCTCTCCTGGTATTGTCTCCTGGTATATGTTGTTCTCCGCTCCTAGTTCTTGCCCCCTCTGTCTCTCTCCTGGTATTGTCTCCTGGTATATGTTGTTCTCCTCCTAGTTCTTCCCCCTGTCTCTCTCCTGGGATTGTCTCCTGGTATATGTTGTTCTCCTCCTAGTTCTTCCCCCTGTCTCTCTCCTGGGATTGTCTCCTGGTATATGTTGTTCTCCTCCTAGTTCTTCCCCCTGTCTCTCTCCTGGTATTGTCTCCTGGTATATGTTGTTCTCCTCCTAGTTCTTCCCCCTGTCTCTCTCCTGGGATTGTCTCCTGGTATATGTTGTTCTCCTCCTAGTTCTTCCCCCTGTCTCTCTCCTGGGATTGTCTCCTGGTATATGTTGTTCTCCTCCTAGTTCTTCCCCCTGTCTCTCTCCTGGGATTGTCTCCTGGTATATGTTGTTCTCCTCCTAGTTCTTCCCCCTTGTCTCTCTCCTGGGATTGTCTCCTGTTCTCTCTCTCCCCCTGTCTCTCTCCTGGTATTGTTCCTGGTATATGTTCTCCTCCTAGTTCCCTGTCTCTCTCCTGGGATTGTCTCCTGGTATATGTTGTTCTCCTCCTAGTTCTTCCCCCTGTCTCTCTCCTGGGATTGTCTCCTGGTATATGTTGTTCTCCTCCTATGTTCTCCTCCTAGTTCTTCCCCCTGTCTCTCTCCTGGGATTGTCTCCTGGTATATGTGTTCTGCCCATTGTTCTCCTCCTAGTTCTTCCCCCTGTCTCTCTCCTGGTATTGTCTCCTGGTATATGTTGTTCTCCTCCTAGTTCTTCCCCCTGTCTCTCTCATTTCCTGGTATATGTTGTTCTCCCCTGTCTCTCTCCTGGTATATGTCTCCTCCTCCTAGTTCTTCCCCCTGTCTCTCTCCTGGGATTGTCTCCTGGTATATGTTGTTCTCCTCCTAGTTCTTCCCCCTGTCTCTCTCCTGGTATTGTCTCCTGGTATATTGTTCTGTCTCCTCCTTCTGTCTCTCTCCTGGGATTGTCTCCTGGTATATGTTGTTCTCCTCCTAGTTCTTCCCCCTGTCTCTCTCCTGGTATTGTCTCCTGGTATATGTTGTTCTCCTCCTAGTTCTTCCCCCTGTCTCTCTCCTGGTATTGTCTCCTGGTATATGTTGTTCTCCTCCTAGTGTTCTTCCCCCTGTCTCTCTCCTGGGATTGTCTCCTGGTATATGTTGTTCTCCTCCTAGTTCTCTCCCCTGTCTCTCTCCTGGGATTGTCTCCTGGTATATGTTGTTCTCCTCCTAGTTCTGCCCCCTGTCTCTCTCCTGGGATTGTCTCCTGGTATATGTTGTTCTCCTCCCCTAGTTCTGCCTCTCTCTCTCCTGGGATTGTCTCCGAATCTCCTAGTCCCCTCCTCCCTGGTATTGTCTCCTGGTATATGTTGTTCTCCTCCTAGTTCTTCCCCCTGTCTCTCTCCTGGGATTGTCTCCTGGTATATGTTGTTCTCCTCCTAGTTCTTCCCCCTGTCTCTCTCCTGGATTGTCTCCTGGTATATGTTGTTCTCCTCCTAGTTCTTCCCCCTGTCTCTCTCCTGGTATTGTCTCCTGGTATATGTTGTTCTCCTCCTAGTTCTTCCCCCTGTCTCTCTCCTGGGATTGTCTCCTGGTATATGTTGTTCTCCTCCTAGTTCTTCCCCCTGTCTCTCTCCTGGGATTGTCTCCTGGTATATGTTGTTCTCCTCCTAGTTCTTCCCCCTGTCTCTCTCCTGGGATTGTCTCCTGGTATATGTTGTTCTCCTCCTAGTTCTTCCCCCTGTCTCTCTCCTGGGATTGTCTCCTGGTATATGTTGTTCTCCTCCTAGTTCTTCCCCCTGTCTCTCTCCTGGTATGTTCTAGTTCGTTCCCCCTGTCTCTCTCCTGGTATTGTCTCCTGGTATATGTTGTTCTCCTCCTAGTTCTTCCCCCTGTCTCTCTCCTGGTATTGTCTCCTGGTATATGTTGTTCTCCTAGTTCTTCCCTCTGTCTCTCTCCTGGGATTGTCTCCTGGTATATGTTGTTCTTCCCCCTGCTCTCTCCTGGTATTGTCTCCTGGTTAGTTCTTCCCCCTAGTTCTCTCCTGTCTCTCTCCTGGTATTGTCTCCTGGTATATGTTGTTCTCCTCCTAGTTCTTCCCCCTGTCTCTCTCCTGGGATTGTCTCCTGGTATATGTTGTTTCTCCTCCTAGTTCTTCCCCCTGTTCTCTCTCCTGGTATTGTCTCCTGGTATATGTTGTTCTCCTCCTAGTTCTTCCCCCTGTCTCTCTCCTGGTATTGTCTCCTGGTATATGTTGTTCTCCTCCTAGTTCTTCCCCCTGTCTCTCTCCTGGGATTGTCTCCTGGTATATGTTGTTCTCCTCCTAGTTCTTCCCCCTGTCTCTCTCCTGGGATTGTCTCCTGGTATATGTTGTTCTCCTCCTAGTTCTTCCCCCTGTCTCTCTCCTGGTATTGTCTCCTGGTATATGTTGTTCTCCTCCTAGTTCTTCCCCCTGTCTCTCTCCTGGGATTGTCTCCTGGTATATGTTGTTCTCCTCCTAGTTCTTCCCCCTGTCTCTCTCCTGGTATTTTGTCTCCTGGTATATGTTGTTCTCCTCCTAGTTCTTCCCCCTGTCTCTCTCCTGGGATTGTCTCCTGGTATATGTTGTTCTCCTCCTAGTTCTTCCCCCTGTCTCTCTCCTGGGATTGTCTCCTGGTATATGTGTGTTGTCCTCCTAGCTTCTCCCCCTGTCTCTCTCCTGGTATTGTCTCCTGGTCTCTCCCCTGTCTCTCTCCTGGGATTGTCTCCTGGTATATGTTGTTCTCCTCCTAGTTCTTCCCCCTGTCTCTCTCCTGGGATTGTCTCCTGGTATATGTTGTTCTCCTCCTAGTTCTTCCCCCTGTCTCTCTCCTGGGATTGTCTCCTGGTATATGTTGTTCTCCTCCTAGTTCTTCCCCCTGTCTCTCTCCTCTCCTGGTTGTCTCTCCCTGTCTCTCTCCTGGTATTGTCTCCTGGTATATGTTGTTCTCCTCCTAGTTCTTCCCCCTGTCTCTCTCCTGGGATTGTCTCCTGGTATATGTTGTTCTCCTCCTAGTTCTTCCCCCTGTCTCTCCTGGTATTGTTGTTCTCTCCTAGTTCTTCCCCCTGTCTCTCCTGTCTCTCTCCTGGGATTGTCTCCTGGTATATGTTGTTCTCCTCCTAGTTCTTCCCCCTGTCTCTCTCCTGGTATTGTCTCCTGGTATATGTTGTTCTCCTCCTAGTTCTTCCCTCTGTCTCTCTCCTGGTATTGTCTCCTGGTATATGTTGTTCTCCTCCTAGTTCTTCCCCCTGTCTCTCTCCTGGGATTGTCTCCTGGTATATGTTGTTCTCCTCCTAGTTCTTCCCCCTGTCTCTCTCCTGGGATTGTCTCCTGGTATATGTTGTTCTCTCTCCTAGTTCTTCCCCTCTGTCTCTCTCCTGGTATTGTCTCCTGGTATATGTTGTTCTCCTCCTAGTTCTTCCCCCCTCTGTCTCTCTCCTGGTATTGTCTCCTGGTATATGTTGTTCTCCTCCTAGTTCTTCCCCCTGTCTCTCTCCTGGTTGTCTCCTGGTATATGTTGTTCTGTTCTTCCCCCTGTCTCTCTCCTGGGATTGTCTCCTGGTATATGTTGTTCTCCTCCTAGTTCTTCCCCCTGTCTCTCTCCTGGACTCCCTGTCTCTCTCCTGGGATTGTCTCCTGGTATATGTTGTTTCTGTTGTTCTCCTCCTAGTTCTTCCCCCTGTCTCTCTCCTGGGATTGTCTCCTGGTATATGTTGTTCTCCTCCTAGTTCTTCCCCCTGTCTCTCTCCTGGGATTGTCTCCTGGTATATGTTGTTCTCCTCCTAGTTCTGTCCCCCTGTCTCTCTCCTGGGATTGTCTCCTGGTATATGTTGTCTCCCCCTGTCTCTCTCCTGGTATTGTCTCCTGGTTTCCTCCTAGTTGCCCCCCTCTCCTGGTATATGTTGTTCTCCTCCTAGTTCTTCCCCCTGTCTCTCTCCTGGTATTGTCTCCTGGTATATGTTGTTCTCCTCCTAGTTCTTCCCCCTGTCTCTCTCCTGGGATTGTCTCCTGAATCTCTCCTGTCCCCCCTGTCTCTCTCCTGGATTGTCTCCTGGTATATGTTGTTCTCCTCCTAGTTCTTCCCCCTGTCTCTCTCCTGGGATTGTCTCCTGGTATATGTTTTAGTTCTCCTCCTAGTTCTTCCCCCCTGTCTCTCTCCTGGGATTGTCTCCTGGTATATGTTGTTCTCCTCCTAGTTCTTCCTCCTGTCTGTCTCCTGGTTGTGCCCCTGTTCCCCTGTCTCCTCCTATTGTCTCCTGGTATATGTTGTTCTCCTCCTAGTTCTTCCCCCTGTCTCTCTCCTGGGATTGTCTCCTGGTATATGTTGTTCTCCTCCTAGTTCTTCCCCCTGTCTCTCTCCTGGGATTGTCTCCTGGTATATGTTGTTCTCCTCCTAGTTCTTCCCCCTGTCTCTCTCCTGGGATTGTCTCCTGGTATATGTTGTTCTCCTCCTAGTTCTTCCCCCTGTCTCTCTCCTGGGATTGTCTCCTGGTATATGTTGTTCTCCCCCCCTGTCTCTCTCCTGGTATGTCTCCTGGTATATGTTGTTCTCCTCCTAGTTCTTCCCCCTGTCTCTCTCCTGGGATTGTCTCCTGGTATATGTTGTTCTCCTCCTAGTTCTTCCCCCTGTCTCTCTCCTGGGATTGTCTCCTGGTATATGTTGTTCTCCTCCTAGTTCTGCCCCCTGTCTCTCTCCTGGGATTGTCTCCTGGTATATGTTGTTCCCTCTAGTCCCCCCTGTCTCTCCTCCTAGTTCTTCCCCCTGTCTCTCTCCTGGGATTGTCTCCTGGTATATGTTGTTCTCCTCCTAGTTCTTCCTTCCCCCTGTCTCTCTCCTGGGATTGTCTCCTGGTATATGTTGTTCTCCTCCTAGTTCTTCCCCCTGTCTCTCTCCTGGGATTGTCTCCTGGTATATGTTGTTCTCCTCCTAGTTCTTCCCCCTGTCTCTCTCCTGGGATTGTCTCCTGGTATATGTTGTTCTCCTCCTAGTTCTTCCCCCTGTCTCTCTCCTGGTATTGTCTCCTGGTATATGTTGTTCTCCTCCTAGTTCTTCCCCCTGTCTCTCTCCTGGGATTGTCTCCTGGTATATGTTGTTCTCCTCCTAGTTCTTCCCCCCTGTCTCTCTCCTGGGATTGTCTCCTGGTATATGTTGTTCTCCTCCTAGTTCTTCCCCCTGTCTCTCTCCTGGGATTGTCTCCTGGTATATGTTGTTCTCCTCCTAGTTCTTCCCCCTGTCTCTCTTGGTTTCTCCTGGTATATGTTGTTCTCCTCCTAGTTGTCTCTCTCTCCTGGTATTGTCTCCTGTTGTTCTTCTTCCTAGTTTTCCCCCTGTCTCTCTCCTGGGATTGTCTCCTGGTATATGTTGTTCTCCTCCTAGTTCTTCCCCCTGTCTCTCTCCTGGGATTGTCTCCTGGTATATGTTGTTCTCCTCCTAGTTCTTCCCCCTGTCTCTCTCCTGGGATTGTCTCCTGGTATATGTTGTTCTCCTCCTAGTTCTTCCCCCTGTCTCTCTCCTGGGATTGTCTCCTGGTATATGTTGTTCTCCTCCTAGTTCTTCCCCCTGTCTCTCTCCTGGTATTGTTCTTTCTCCTAGTTCTCCCCCTGTCTCTCTCCTGGTATTGTCTCCTGGTATATGTTGTTCTCCTCCTAGTTCTTCCCCCTGTCTCTCTCCTGGGATTGTCTCCTGGTATATGTTGTTCTCCTCCTAGTTCTTCCCCCTGTCTCTCTCCTGGTGGGATTGTCTCCTGGTATATGTTGTTCTCCTCCTAGTTCTTCCCCCTGTCTCTCTCCTGGGATTGTCTCCTGGTATATGTTGTTCTCTCCTGGGATTGTCTCCTCCTAGTTCTTCCCCCTGTCTCTCTCCTGGGATTGTCTCCTGGTATATGTTGTTCTCCTCCTAGTTCTTCCCCCTGTCTCTCTCCTGGGATTGTCTCCTGGTATATGTTGTTCTCCTCCTAGTTCTTCCCCCCTGTCTCTCTCCTGGTATTGTCTCCTGGTATATGTTGTTCTCCTCCTAGTTCTTCCCCCTGTCTCTCTCCTGGGATTGTCTCCTGGTATATGTTGTTCTCCTCCTAGTTCTTCCCCCTGTCTCTCTCCTGGGATTGTCTCCTGGTATATTGTTTCCTGTTCTCCCCTCTCTCTCCTAGTTCTCCTCCTAGTTCTTCCCCCTGTCTCTCTCCTGGGATTGTCTCCTGGTATATGTTGTTCTCCTCCTAGTTCTTCCCCCTGTCTCTCTCCTGGGATTGTCTCCTGGTATATGTTGTTCTCCTCCTAGTTCTTCCCCCTGTCTCTCTCCTGGGATTGTCTCCTGGTATATGTTGTTCTCCTCCTAGTTCTTCCCCCTGTTCTCTCTCCTGGTATTGTCTCCTGGTATATGTTGTTCTCCTCCTAGTTCTTGTTCCCCCTGTCTCTCTCCTGGGATTGTCTCCTGGTATATGTTGTTCTCCTCCTAGTTCTTCCCCCTGTCTCTCTCCTGGGATTGTCTCCTGGTATATGTCCCCCCCCCCTGTCTCTCTCCTGGGATGTCTCCTGGTATAGGTTCTAGTTCCCCCTGTCTCTCTCCTGGTATTGTCTCCTGGTATATGTTGTTCTCCTCCTAGTTCTTCCCCCTGTCTCTCTCCTGGGATTGTCTCCTGGTATATGTTGTTCTCCTCCTAGTTCTTCCCCCTGTCTCTCTCCTGGGATTGTCTCCTGGTATATGTTGTTCTCCTCCTAGTTCTTCCCCCTGTCTCTCTCCTGGGATTGTCTCCTGGTATATGTTGTTCTCCTCCTAGTTCTTCCCCCTGTTCTCTCTCCTGGGATTGTCTCCTGGTATATGTGGTATATTGTTCTCCTCCTAGTTCTTCCCCCTGTCTCTCTCCTGGGATTGTCTCCTGGTATATGTTGTTCTCCTCCTAGTTCTTCCCCCTGTCTCTCTCCTGGTATTGTCTCCTGGTATATGTTGTTCTCCTCCTAGTTCTTCCCCCTGTCTCTCTCCTGGGATTGTCTCCTGGTATATGTTGTTCTCCTCCTAGTTCTTCCCCCTGTCTCTCTCCTGGTATTGTTCTCCCCCCTGTCTCCTCTCCTGGTATATGTTGTTCTCCTCCTAGTTCTTCCCCCTGTCTCTCTCCTGTTGTCTCCTGGTATATGTTGTTCTCCTGGTATCTGCCCTCCCCCTGTCTCTCTCCTGGTATTGTCTCCTGGTATATGTTGTTCTCCTCCTAGTTCTTCCCCCTGTCTCTCTCCTGGTATTGTCTCCTGGTATATGTTGTTCTCCTCCTAGTTCTTCCCCCTGTCTCTCTCCTGGGATTGTCTCCTGGTATATGTTGTTCTCCTCCTAGTTCTTCCCCCTGTCTCTCCTGATTTCTCCTGGTATTTGTCTCCTGCCGTATTGTCTCCTGGTATATGTTGTTCTCCTCCTAGTTCTTCCCCCTGTCTCTCTCCTGGGATTGTCTCCTGGTATATGTTGTTCTCCTCCTAGTTCTTCCCCCTGTCTCTCTCCTGGGATTGTCTCCTGGTATATGGTTGTTCTCCTCCTAGTTCTTCCCCCTGTCTCTCTCCTGGGATTGTCTCCTGGTATATGTTGTTCTCCTCCTAGTTCTTCCCCCTGTCTCTCTCCTGGGATTGTCTCCTGGTATATGTTGTTCTCCTCCTAGTTCTTCCCCCTGTCTCTCTCCTGGGATTGTCTCCTGGTATATGTTGTGTCTCTCTCCTAGTTCTCCCCCTGTCTCTCCCCTCCTGGTCTCTCTCTCCTGGTATATGTTGTTCTCCTCCTAGTTCTTCCCCTGTCTCCTCTGGGTTTCTCCTGGTATATGTTGTTCTCCTCCTAGTTCTTCCCCCTGTCTCTCTCCTGGGATTGTCTCCCTGGTATATGTTGTTCTCCTCCTAGTTCTTCCCCCGCCGAACGTGGGGACAGATGGCACTCACATGTCATCCGAATGTATTGTGCTAAAAAATGCATGAAGCCTTAATAGTGTGTCCACAGGTTTCCTGACTGTATCCAATAACACATAGCAGAATTGTGAATGCAGCTCTGGAGTATATTTGCTAATTTTGATATAGTTTCATTTAGTATAAGAAACCGATATGTTAAACTTCAGAAATAGAGACTATAACGTTTAGTCCTGGACAGGAGGTACAGTGCTGCAGTCACTCAGGGGTTAAACCATTGCCTTCCCTGGTGGTCGCCGTCCGCGCTCTTCTACCTCCTGTGGTAAGAAAGCTTTAGGATCATTAAGGCGATGTATTGCGGCTGTCATGGCTCCCTTGTATTTACACTTCATTATGATATGATTGAACTTGTATTTCTCGCAGAGCCTTGAAGTGTATTACAAGGGCATCTGATAAGTGACGCCGCCGCGCCAGCGCTATTCACTTCAGCGTAATTCTCCCCCGCTCGACTATTCACTGTGTGTACTTAAAGGGCCGGCATCCAGATGTCTGACTGTATTCTGAGAAGTTCTGTAGCCGTGTATTACAATGATTGTTTTAGTTGATCTGCAATATCAAGATCTCTGCTTGTTGTCAGTGTATGGAAACATTCCTGTTTATATCTAGAAGCTGATACACTACACTAATAAGATATATGGGCAATGCAGGAACTGAGCGCACTGTGTATCCTATATAGATAGATATGAGATAGATAGATAGATAGATAGATAGATAGATAGATAGATAGATAGATATGAGATAGATATGAGATAGATAGATAGATAGATAGATATAAGATAGATAGATAGATAGATATGAGATAGATAGATAGATATGAGATAGATAGATAGATAGATATGAGATAGATAGATATGAGATAGATAGATATGAGATAGATAGGAGATAGATAGATAGATAGATAGATAGATAGATAGATAGATAGGAGATAGATATGAGATAGATAGATATGAGATAGATAGATAGATAGATAGATAGATAGATAGATATGAGATAGATAGATATGAGATAGATAGATATGAGATAGATAGATAGATATGAGATAGATAGATAGATAGGAGATAGATATGAGATAGATAGATATGAGATAGATAGATAGATAGATAGATATGAGATAGATAGATATGAGATAGATAGATATGAGATAGATAGATAGATAGATAGATAGATAGATAGGAGATAGATATGAGATAGATAGATAGATAGATAGATAGATAGATAGATAGATAGATAGGAGATAGATATGAGATAGATAGATATGAGACAGATAGATAGATAGATATGAGATAGATAGATAGATAGATATGAGATAGATAGATATGAGATAGATATGAGATAGATAGATAGATAGATATGAGATAGATAGATATGAGATAGATAGATATGAGATAGATATGAAATAGATAGATAGATATGTAGATAGATAGATAGATAGATAGATAGATAGATAGATATGAGATAGATAGATAGATAGATGATAGATAGATAGATATGAGATAGATAGATAGATATGAGATAGATAGATAGAGGATAGATATATACAGTGCCTTGTGAAAGTATTCGGCCCCCTTGAACTTTTCAACCTTTTGCCACATTTCAGGCTTCAAACATAAGGATATAAAATTTAAATTTTTGGGTGAAGAATGAACAAGTGGGACACAATCGTGAAGTGGAACAAAATTTATTGGATATTTTAAACTTTTGTAAAAAATAAAAAACTGAAAAGTGGGGCGTGCAATATTATTTGCCCCCTTAAGTTAATACTTTATAGCGCCCCCTTTTGCTGCGATTACAGCTGCGAGTCGCTTGGGGTATGTCTCTATCAGTTTTGCACATGGAGAGACTGAAATTCTTGCCCATTCTTCCTTGGAAAACAGCTGGAGCTCAGTGAGGTTGGATGGAGAGCGTTTGTGAACAGCAGTTTTCAGCTCTTTCCACAGATTCTCGATTGGATTCAGGTCTGGACTTTGACTTGGCCATTCTAACACCTGGATACGTTTATTTGGGAACCATTCCATTGTAGATTTTGCTTTATGTTTGGGATCATTGTCTTGTTGGAAGATAAATCTCCGTCCCAGTCTCAGGTCTTTTGCAGACTCCAACAGGTTTTCTTCCAGAATGGTCCTGTATTTGGCTCCATCCATCTTCCCATCAATTGTAACCATCTTCCCTGTCCCTGCTGAAGAAAAGCAGGTCCAAACCATGATGCTGCCCCCACCATGTGTGACAGTGGGGATGGTGTGTTCAGGGGGATGAGCTGTGTTGCTTTTACGCCAAACATATCGTTTTGCATTGTGGCCAAAAAGTTGGATTTTGGTTCCATCTGAGCAGAGCACCTTCTCCCACATGTTTGGTGTCTCCCAGGTGGCTTTTTATGGCTATCTTTGAGAAATGGCTTTCTTCTTGCCACTCTTCCATAAAGGCCAGATTTGTGCAGTGTACGACTGATTGTTGTCCTATGGACAGACTCTCCCACCTCAGCTGTAGATCTCTGCAGGTCATCCAGAGTGATCATGGGCCTCTTGGCTGCATCTCTGATCAGTCTTCTCCTTGTTTGAGATGAAAGTTTAGAGGGACGGCCGGGTCTTGGTAGATTTGCAGTGGTCTGATACTCCTTCCATTTCAATATGATCGCTTGCACAGTGCTCCTTGGGATGTTTAAAATTTGGGAAATCTTTTTGTATCCAAATCCGGCTTTAAAGTTCTCCACAACAGTATCACGGACCTGCCTGGTGTGTTCCTTGGTCTTCATGATGCTCTCTGCGCTTTATACAGAACCCTGAGCCTATCACAGAGCAGGTGCATTTATACGGAGACTTGTACACACAGGTGGATTATATTTATCATCATCAGTCATTTAGGACAACATTGGATCATTCAGAGATCCTCACTGACCTTCTGGACTGAGTTTGCTGCACTGAAAGTAAAGGGGCCGAAGAATATTGCACGCCCCACTTTTCAGTTTTTTTATTTTTTACAAAAGTTTAAAATATCCAATAAATTTTGTTCCACTTCACGATTGTGTCCCACTTGTTTTTGATTCTTCACCAAAAAATTAAAATTTTATATCCTTATGTTTGAAGCCTAAAATGTGGCAAAAGGTTGAAAAGTTCAAGGGGGCCGAATACTTTCGCAAGGCACTGTAGATAGATAGATATGAGATAAATAGATAGATAGATAGATAGATAGATAGATAGATAGATAGATATGAGATAGATAGATAGATAGATATGAGATAGATAGATAGATAGATAGATAGATATGAGATAGATAGATATGAGATAGATAGATAGATAGATAGATAGATAGATAGATAGATAGATATGAGATAGATAATAGATAGATAGATATGAGATAGATAGATAGATATGAGATAGATAGATAGATAGATATGAGATAGATAGATAGATAGATATGAGATAGATAGATAGATAGATAGATAGATAGATAGATAGATATGAGATAGATAGATAGATAGATATGAGATAGATAGATAGATATGATATAGATAGATATATAGATAGATATGAGATAGATAGATAGATAGATATGAGATAGATATATAGATAGATAGATAGATAGATAGATAGATAGATATGAGATAGATAGATATGAGATAGATAGATAGATAGATAGATAGATAGATATGAGATAGATAAATAGGAGATAGATAGATAGATATGAGATAGATAGATAGATATGAGATAGATAGATAGATATGAGATAGATAGATATGAGATAGATAGATAGATAGATAGATAGATATGAGATAAATAGATAGATATGAGATAGATAGGTAGATAAATATGAGATAGATAGATAGATATGAGAGAGAGAGAGAGATTAGATAGATAGATATGAGATAGATAGATATGAGATAGATAGATAGATAGATAGATAGATAGATATGAGGATAGATAGATATGAGATAGATAGATAGATATGAGAGAGATAGATAGATATGAGATAGATAGATATGAGATAGATAGATATGAGAGATAGATAGATAGATAGATATGAGATAGATAGATAGATATGAGATAGATATATAGATAGATAGATAGGAGATAGATAGATAGATAGATAGATAGATAGATAGATAGATATGAGATAGATAGATAGATAGATATGAGATAGATATATAGATAGATAGATAGATATGAGATAGATATGAGATAGATAGATAGATAGATAGATAGATAGATAGATAGATAGATAGAGGAAATTTTTATAGCAGCATAGAAAATAAAGAAAATCGGGTGCAAATCAAAAAAAAAAGAGTACGGCACCTCCTCCAATTGTATATAGAAAGGAAAAATGTACCTACATTAGGAAGAGATAGAGAGGCAGTACTATCTGTACCTACATCATATACAGGCAGAGACAGGGAGGCAGTACTAACATTCATACTCACCTTCTGTTACCTCTTTTGGGCCTCTTTGTCTGGATTTTTCCTGGTGAAGTTTGGGCAGTCTCTGCTGCACCCAGTTGGACATGCCGGGCCATACACGGCAGGCCACGCCCCCTTGACAATGTACTATATAGGTGTCACGGCTGTGGCTGGATGGATACTTCTCACCAGGTTATCTGTGTAATATATGTTGATATACATTTGCCTTGTTTCTCTTGTTTTGTTGCAGATATTCCCGGGCTGTAGCAGTGACACGAGATACAACAAGTGCGGGCACCATATACATATATAATATAATACAGTGTGGATAGTGCTTGGCCCCGCAGATAGTAGCTTATATCAGGGGCATTGGCTTAGTATAGACATATTTATTGCTATAAGCGGGGGCGGTATATTGTCATGGTACAGGGTACGCTGGGACGCAGGGCTTGTGTGCTAATAAAGACTGATCACTATATATCTTCTATAGGAGGGGCCGCCTCTTCTATCCATACTAGGCTAGATGTTCTTGTTGGTTTTCTAGATTAGTAATTTTATACATAAATAGATTTCCTGCAAGGTGGCCGTCATCCCCCTGCGGTCACAGGGGGTTGGGGCTATAAACTGCCCCCCGCCCCAGACAAGTGCAAACATAAGGCAATGACTATAAGAGTACTGAAATACTGGAAGGGATTATAACTAGCAGACATCAGCGGTGGACTGTGCAGACTCTGCCCTCTGACTGCTCAGGGGGTCAGGGTGTCCCATCTGTTCATGTCCCCTTTAATGCGGGTTGAGAATAAGGCTAGCGGTGCTGGATGCCGTAAATCCTGTGGCCGCCTGCTCGCAGTCCCCAGAATGTCATATTCTCCATAATTAAGACTAAATCCACTTCTCTCCCATAATTCTCTAAGAATCTGCAATAGACTTTAATATTTAATGAGTCGTCGGCGTCCTATTAATTATCCGCCGCGTCCTCTGGAATCTCCGCAATTACGGATCTATTTTTGCCATTTTGGAGCAGTAATGACGATAATCACATCAAGTAAATATTGGCAAGAAGCAAAACAGAAATCTACACGATGATGTCTCTACGCATTGATCACTTATTCATGGGGTGTCAGGATCCTACACATCTGCGTACAGGACGACCGCGCCACAGAGAATGAGCACGCCCTAAGGGTGTCCGTGTCCTCTGCATTTAAAGGGGAACTGCCCCCTATAAGCAGGTGTAAGGCTCAGTGCAGACTGATGTAATCCTGCTCATAAGAGGAAAAAGCTCTCATTATAAAGGACTAGACAGAAGGAAATACAAGTGGGAGGAACTAAAACTTAACAAACACTGCCTAAGTCCGGGGCCCCATGTGGCGTAAACCCCACGGCAAAAACTGCAGCGTTTTACAGCCCCTGCAACGTGCACGTTGCAGAACAATATGCACAGCGGACAAGCTGTGATTTCCAAAACCGTTGCAGTTTTATAAATTGTGGCAATTATACCTACGGAAATTAGTTTAAATTAGTTTAAACTGTCAGATGGGCGGTCGCTTTCTATGAGCTGTGTTATAGAAATTAAATGTCTGTCACTTTAACTTCTCATTAGCTTGCTATTCTTAACAATTATAGAAATGCATCTAGTAGAAGAAGCTTACAGCTTCTAATGATAAGGATATACACTGAGAGCAAGGCCAGACACCCAGTCTAGGGCAGCATGTCCTAGTGGACTTGTTTGTTTATAAACTTTCAGGACCGCCCACCTGACAGTACAGAGTCTAATTAGCATTTTGGATGCTGAGACTAACAGAACTGATTGCTCAGGAGTGGAGGGGGGTACAGAAAAAACTCCAATGGCACCGAAATCAGTTTTTTTTTTTTTTGCTTACTTATATAGCACCATCATATTCCGCAGCGCTTTACAAACATTGTCAGCCACTGTCTCTTATAGGGCTCACAATCTGCATACAGTGAAAGGATGTGAACAGTTGGAATTAGTGGAGATTGCGAAAGGTCCTCTTTAAATCCCACGGGCAGAATTCAGTCACTAATACATAAAACCCCTGAGTATTGCAGATACACAAGCTCATTAATAAAAGTGGAGATAAATGATTTGAGTCAGAGCGCTGCAGGTAAAGCAGAGCCCCGACTATAAGACATCATTTCATGAATCATTACTACAAGTCATAGAAGAAAACCTGCAATGTATGTGAAGTGCTGCGCTCTCTGCTATCAGGATGCTTCAATCTGACCAAGTTACTTCTAATGTAGAAGTCTATGGAGAAGGGAGGGGAGAAGAGGAAGCTGTTGGGGGACAGAGGAAGACAGCTCTGCTATGCTTAGTAAGATAATTCTGCTAGCTCTGCTATTCTTCATAAGAACCCTACACACTGTATTATCTGTGTATTATCTCCTATCTCTCTCTAGTCCTAACACTACACTAATCCCCAGAACCCCACACTGTATTATCTGTGTATTATCTCCTATCTCTCTCCTGTTCTAACACTACACTAATCCCCAGAACCCCCCACACTGTATTATCTGTGTATTATCTCCTATCTCTCTCTAGTCCTAACACTACACTAATCCCCAGAACCCCAACACTGTATTATCTGTGTATTATCTCCTATCTCTCTCCTGTCCTAAAACTACACTAATCCCCAGAACCCCCCACACTGTATTATCTGTGTATTATCTCCTATCTCTCTCTAGTCCTAACACTACACTAATCCCCAGAACCCCTCACACTGTATTATCTGTGTATTATCTCCTATCTCTCTCCAGTCCTAACACTACACTAATCCCCAGAACCCCCACACAGTATTATCTGTGTATTATCTCCCATCTCTCTCCTGCCCTAACACTACACTAATCTCCAGAACCCCCCACACTGTATTATCTGTGTATTATCTCCTATCTCTCTCCAGTCCTAACACTACACTAATCCCCAGAACCCCCCACACTGTATTATCTGTGTATTATCTCCTATCTCTCTCCAGTCCTAACACTACACTAATCCCCAGAACCCTCCACACTGTATTATCTCCTATCTCTCTCCACTGCTAACACTACACTAATCCCCAGAACCCCCCACACTGTATTATCTGTGTATTATCTCCTATCTCTCTCTAGTCCTAACACTACACTAATCCCCAGAACCTCCACACTGTATTATCTGTGTATTATCTCCTATCTCTCTCCAGTCCTAACACTACACTAATCCCCAGAACCCCCCACACTGTATTATCTGTGTATTATCTCCTATCTCTCTCCTGTCCTAAACCTACACTAATCCCCAGAACCCCCCACACTGTATTATCTGTGTATTATCTCCTATCTCTCTCTAGTCCTAACACTACACTAATCCCCAGAACCCTCCACACTGTATTATCTGTGTATTATCTCCTATCTCTCTCCAGTCCTAACACTACACTAATCCCCAGAACCCTCCACACTGTATTATCTCCTATCTCTCTCCACTGCTAACACTACACTAATCCCCAGAACCCCCACACTGTATTATCTGTGTATTATCTCCTATCTCTCTCCACTGCTAACACTACACTAACCCCAGAACCCCCCACACTGTATTATCTGTGTATTATCTCCTATCTCTCTAGTCCTAACACTACACTAATCCCCAGAACCCCCCACACTGTATTATCTGTGTATTATCTCCTATCTCTCTAGTCCTAACGCTACACTAATCCGCAGAACCCTCCACACTGTATTATCTCCTATCTCTCTCCTGTCCTAACATTACATTAATCCCCAGAACCCCCCACACTGTATTATCTGTGTATTATCTCCTATCTCTCTCCAGTCCTAACACTACACTAATCCCCAGAACCCCCCACACTGTATTATCTGTGTATTATCTCCTATCTCTCTCTAGTACTAACACTACACTAATCCCCAGAACCCCCACACTGTATTATCTGTGTATTATCTCCTATCTCTCTCCTGTCCTAACACTACACTAATCCCCAGAACCCCCACACTGTATTATCTGTGTATTATCTCCTATCTCTCTCCTGTCCTAAAACTACACTAATCCCCAGAACCCCCCACACTGTATTATCTGTGTATTATCTCCTATCTCTCTCTCTAGTCCTAACACTACACTAATCCCCAGAACCCCCACACAGTATTATCTGTGTATTATCTCCCATCTCTCTCCTGCCCTAACACTACACTAATTTCCAGAACCCCCCACACTGTATTATCTGTGTATTATCTCCTATCTCTCTCCAGTCCTAACACTACACTAATCCCCAGAACCCCCCACACTGTATTATTTGTGTATTATCTCCTATCTCTCTCCTGTCCTAAACCTACACTAATCCCCAGAACCCCCCACACTGTATTATCTGTGTATTATCTCCTATCTCTCTCCAGTCCTAACACTACACTAATCCCCAGAACCCTCCACACTGTATTATCTCCTATCTCTCTCCACTGCTAACACTACACTAATCCCCAGAACCCCCCACACTGTATTATCTGTGTATTATCTCCTATCTCTCTCTAGTCCTAACACTAAACTAATCCCCAGAACCTCCACACTGCATTATCTGTGTATTATCTCCTATCTCTCTCCTGTCCTAAAACTACACTAATCCCCAGAACCCCCACACTGTATTATCTGTGTATTATCTCATATCTGTCTCCTGTCCTAACACTACACTAATCCCCAGAACCCCCACACTGTATTATCTGTGTATTATCTCCTATCTCTCTCCAGTCCTAACACTACACTAATCCCCAGAACCTCCCACACTGTATTATCTGTGTATTATCTCCTATCTCTCTCCAGTCCTAACACTACACTAATACCCAGAACCCCCCACACTGTATTATCTGTGTATTATCTCCTATCTCTCTCCAGTCCTAACACTACACTAATCCCCAGAACCCCCCACACTGTATTATCTGTGTATTATCTCCTATCTCTCTCTAGTCCTAACACTACACTAATCCCCAGAACCCCCCACACTGTATTATCTGTGTATTATCTCCTATCTCTCTCCAGTCCTAACACTGCACTAATCCCCAAAACCCCCCACACTGTATTATCTGTGTATTATCTCCTATCTCTCTCCAGTCCTAACACTACACTAATCCCCAGAACCCCCCACACTGTATTATCTGTGTATTATCTCCTATCTCTCTCTAGTCCTAACACTACACTAATCCCCAGAACCCTCCACACTGTATTATCTGTGTATTATCTCCTATCGCTCTCCAGTCCTAACACTACACTAATCCCCAGAACCCCACACTGTATTATCTGTGTATTATCTCCTATCTCTCTCTAGTCCTAACACTACACTAATCCCCAGAACCCTCCACACTGTATTATCTGTGTATTATCTGCTATCTCTCTGCAAGATGGAAATAAACCTGAATTCTGCACTGGTCGGTCATACCCTTCACCTCTAGGCTATAGAGCTTATACAGCAGGATTCACCTTTAAGATCTCTTGAGGTGACTCTTCATAGATCTTGGTTGGTGACTCAATTTCCAGCAAACCTCCAGGAGCCTTCATGGTGCACTGAGAAGCTGTCATTCCTGGACTCTATCCTCTTGGGATGTTCTGTCCGTTATTAATGGTGTAAAATCTGAGAATCCAACTCCACAGTGATTCAGTGTGTACAGCGGCTGATCGGCTCTACCTGCTGTCATCTTCAGTCTCAGTCAAGAGCCCGGGGCCTGTCACACCTGAAGAGGATCAGATGCTGCATGTCACAAACACTCGTCCTCTCTTCCGACCCAGCGCTCTCCACTATGGAGGATGAGAGGCAATCTATAAGAAGGGGCACTTCACCTGATTGAATTAATTACCTCCATCGGTGGCAGAATCCCAAGATGGTGTCTGAGCCATAATCATCTTCTGGAAACTTCCCAAATCTGTCCTGTTTACCAGTGAAGAACCTGAAAGGAAGCGAAGTAGAAAGTTCTGCAAAGTCTACTCTGCTCCATCATATATCCCTCATTATATCTACAGAGTGCTGCACCCCGAAAGTCAGTGTCCTGTACCCCGAGTTTCAGCCTGTCATTATCCGGTACCCCAGTGTCAGCCTGTCATTATCCTGAACCCCGAGTTTCAGCCTGTCATTATCCGGTACCCTAAGTGCCAGCCTGTCATTATCCTGTACCCCCAGTGTCAGCCTGTCATTACCCTGAACCCCGAGTGTCAGCCTGTCATTATCCTGTACCCCCAGTGTCAGCCTGTCATTACCCTGTACCCCGAGTGTCAGCCTGTCATTATCCTGTACCCCCAGTGTCAGCCTGTCATTACCTTGTACCCCGAGTGTCAGCCTGTCATTACCCTGTACCCCCAGTGTCAGCCTGTCATTACCTTGTACCCCGAGTGTCAGCCTGTCATTACCCTGTACCCCGAGTTTCAGCCTGTCATTAACCTGTACCCCCAGTGTCAGCCTGTCATTATCCTGTATCCGAGAGTCAGTCTGACATTATCCTGTACCCCGAGTGTCAGCCTGTCATTACCCTGTACCCCCAGTGTCAGCCTGCCATTACCTTGTACCCCGAGTGTCAGCCTGTCATTACCCTGTACCCCCAGTGTCAGCCTGTCATTATCCTGTACCCCCAGTGTCAGCCTGTCATTATCCTGTATCCAAGAGTCAGTCTGACATTATCCTGTACCCCGAGTGTCAGCCTGTCATTATCCTGTACCCCGAGTGTCAGCCTGTCATTATCCTGTACCCCGAGTGTCAGCCTGTCATTATCCTGTACCCTAAGTGTGATCCTGTCATTATCCTGTACCCCAAGTATCAGCCTGTCATTATCCTGTACCCCAGTGTCAGCCTGTCATTATCCTGTACCTCGAGTGTCAGCCTGTCATTATCCTGTACCCCAAGTGTCAGCCTGTTATTATCCTGTACCGCAATTGTCAGCCTGTCATTATCCTGTACCCCCAATGTCAGCCTGTCATTATCCTGTACCCCGAGTGTCAGCCTGTCATTATCCTGTACCCCGAGTGTCAGCCTGTCATTATCCTGTACCCCCAATGTCAGCCTGTTATTATCCTGTACCCCCAATGTCAGCCTGTCATTATCCAGTACCCCGAGTGTCAGCCTGTCATTATCCTGTACCCCGAGTGTCAGCCTGTCATTATCCTGTACCTCGAGAGTCAGCCTGTCATTATCCTATACCTCGAGTGTCAGCCTGTCATTATCCTGTACCCCCAGTGTCAGCCTGTCATTATCCTGTACCCCCAGTGTCAGCCTGTCATTATCCTGTACCCCCAGTGTCAGCCTGTCATTATCTTGTATCCCCGAGTGTCAGCCTGTCATTATCCCGTACCCCCAGTGTCAGCCTGTCATTATCCTGTACCCCGAGTGTCAGCCTGTCATTATCCCGTACCCCCAGTGTCAGCCTGTCATTATCATGTACCCCGAGTGTCAGCCTGTCATTATCCTGTACCCCGAGTGTCAGCCTGTCATTATCCTGTACCCAGAGTGTCAGCCTGTCATTATCCTGCACCCCGAGTGTCAGCCTGTCATTATCCTGTACCCCGAGTATCAGCCTGTCATTATTCTGTACCCCGAGTATCAGCCTGTCATTATCCTGTACCCCGAGTGTCAGCCTGTCATTATCCTGTACCCCGAGTATCAGCCTGTCATTATTCTGTACCCCGAGTATCAATCTGTCATTATCCTGTACCCCGAGTGTCAGCCTGTCATTATCCTGTACCTCAAGTGTCAGCCTGTCATTATCCTGTACCCCAAGTATCAGCCTGTCATTATTCTGTACCCCGAGTATCAATCTGTCATTATCCTGTACCCCGAGTGTCAGCCTGTCATTATCCTGTACCCCGAGTGTCAGCCTGTCATTATCCTGTACCCTGAGTGTCAGCCTGTCATTATCCTGTACCCCAAGTGTCAGCTTGTCATTATCCTGTACCCCCAATGTCAGCCTGTCATTATCCTGTACCCCCAGTATCAATCTGTCATTATCCTGTACCCCAAGTGTCAGCCTGTCATTATCCTGTACCCCGAGTGTCAGTCTCTCATTATCCTGTACCCCGAGTGTCAGCCTGTCATTATCCTGTACCCCGAGTGTTAGCCTGTCATTATCACATACCCCGAGTGTCAGCCTGTCATTTTCCTGTACCCCGAGTATCAGCCTGTCATTATCCTGTACTCCGAGTGTCAGCCTGTCATTATCCTGTACCCCCAGTGTCAGCCTGTCAGTATCCTGTACCCCCAGTGTGAGCCTGTCATTATTCTGTACCCCGAGTGTCAGCCTGTCATTATCCCGTACCCCGAGTGTGAGCCTGTCATTATCCCGTACCCTGAGTGTCAGCCTGTCATTATCCTGTACCCCAAGTGTCAGCCTGTCATTATCCCGTACCCCCAGTGTCAGCCTGTCATTATCCTGTACCCCGAGTGTCAGCCTGTCATTATCCTGTACCCCCAGTGTCAGCCTGTCATTATCCTGTACCCCGAGTGTCAGCCTGTCATTATCCTGTACCCCCAGTGTCAGCCTGTCATTATCCTGTACCCCCAGTGTCAGCCTGTCATTATCCTGTACCCCCAGTGTCAGCCTGTCATTACCCTGTACCCCGAGTGTCAGCCTGTCATTATCCTGTACCCCCAGTGTCAGCCTGTCATTATCATGCTTTAAACAGCATCTTACATCCACAACCATGATCAGTAACACCAGTTCAGCTGTATTAGTTGTACACAGTCCACTTCCTATGGCTGTCCATACACATCAGATAAATGTTAGCCTCACTTGCACATTTCAGCAGGATTATCTCTCCATCCTATGTGTACGGGGATGACCCTACATTTCCTTGTCAGTAGGAGTTGAAGAAAAGAAAGGTCAGACAAACTGAATTTGAACATGCCTGATCCTTATGTTCTCGGTGAAGATAAGCCACGGCCAGAGGTGCCCGACAAAAAGCTATCAGCCACACAAAGGCAAAGGTAGCTTAAAAGCTGCTGCACTGCCACCCCTTATACTTAACACTGCCACTCTGCTCTCTAAGCACTTAACTATGCAATGTGATCAAAATACCAAACACTGGGAGATAACACAGTCCAGTCAAGTAACTATGTAGACTGGATCATCTTCATTTACACCTAAGAAATATCAGCTCAATATTACAGAATATTAAAGGAATAACCTCACAAAGAAGAAAAAAAAAACCTAGGGACGCACAGACCAGAAATCTAATAATGTCCAAAAATGTCCATGTTTAACACTGCCACTCTGTGTACATACATTACATTACTTATCCTGTACTGATCCTGAGTTACAACCTGTATTATACTCCAGAGCTGCGCTCACTATTCTGCTGGTACAGTCACTGTGTACATACATTACATTACTTATCCTGTATTATACTCCAGAGCTGCGCTCACTATTCTGCTGGTGCAGTCACTGTGTACATACATTACATTACTTATCCTGTACTGATCCTGAGTTACATCCTGTATTATACTCCAGAGCTGCGCTCACTATTCTGCTGGTACAGTCACTGTGTACATACATTACATTACTTATCCTGTACTGATCCTGAGTTACATCCTGTATTATACTCCAGAGCTGCACTCACTATTCTGCTGGTGCAGTCACTGTGTACATACATTACATTACTTATCCTGTACTGATCCTGAGTTACATCCTGTATTATACTCCAGAGCTGTGCTCACTATTCTGCTGGTGCAGTCACTGTGTACATACATTACATTACTTATCCTGTACTGATCCTGAGTTACATCCTGTATTATACTCCAGAGCTGCGCTCACTATTCTGCTGGTACAGTCACTGTGTACATACATTACATTACTTATCCTGTATTATACTCCAGGCTCGCGGGGGGGGCCGCCCCCGAGCTGCGCTCACTATTCTGCTGGTGCAGTCACTGTGTACATACATTACATTACTTATCCTGTACTGATCCTGAGTTACATCCTGTATTATACTCCAGAGCTGCGCTCACTATTCTGCCAGTGCAGTCACTGTGTACATACATTACATTACTTATCCTGTATTATACTCCAGAGCTGCACTCACTATTCTGCTGGTGCAGTCACTGTGTACATACATTACATTACTTATCCTGTACTGATCCTGAGTTACATCCTGTATTATACTCCAGAGCTGCACTCACTATTCTGCTGGTGCAGTCACTGTATACATACATTACATTACTTATCCTGTATTATACTAAAGAGCTGCACTCACTATTCTGCTGATGTGTAGGTGGTATATGGTGATGCATAGAGGTATATATTGGATCATTATGTGTTCTGTATATATAGTGATGTATAGGAGGTACACATGTGAACAAAATTGTGGTCGGTTAATGAAAGAAAAACCCACAATGGTCACAGAAATAACTTGAATCTGTCAAAAGTAATAATATATATAACTACATGTTGACAAGCCACAAAGCTTCTGGGAGAATGTCTTATGGACAGATGAGACAAAAATCGAGATTTTCAGCAAGGCACATCAGCTCTGTGTTCACAGATGGAAAAATGAAGCTGATCTTGAAAAGAACACTGTCCCTACTGTGACACATGGAGGAGGCTCTGTTATGTTCTGGGGCTGCTTTGCTGCATCTGGCACAGGGTGTCTTGAATCTGTGCAGGGTACAATGAAATCTCAAGACTATCAAGGGATTCTAGAGAGAAATGTGCTGCCCAGTGTCAGAAAGCTTGGTCTCAGTCGCAGGTCATGGGTCTTGTAACAGGATAATGACCCAAAACACAGCTAAAAACCTCCAAGAATGGCTAAGAGGGAAACATTGGACTATTCTGAAGTGGCCTTCTATGAACCCTGACCTAAATCCTATTGGAAGGAGCTGAAACATGCCGTCTGGAAAAGGCACCCTTCACACCCGAGACAACTGGAGCAGTTTGCTCATGAGGAGCGGCCAAAATCCCTGCTGAGAGGTGCAGAAGTCTCATTGCCAGTTACAGGAATCGTCTGATTGCAGGGATTGCCTCAAAAGGTTGTGCAACTAAATATTAAGGGAACCCTCATTTCTGTCCAGGCCTGTTTCATGCTGAAGCCTGGTTGGAAAGCAATGTCTGACTTTCATTTGGTCATTTTCAGAGAATTTTTATATATTATTACTTTTGTCAGATTCCAGTTATTTCTGTGACCATTGTGGGGTTTTCTTTCATTAAACGAGGGAGGACCAACAATTTTATCCACGGGTATTGTGTATGGTATAAGTTGGAGTTATAGTGATGTATAGGGAGTATATTGAGCTTTTGCTGTGCATTGTAAGGGGTTTTGTCATGTTCTCATTAGTGGTATACGGGGAAGTGATGAAGGAGTAAAGTGATGTATAGGGAGTAATATTGGATCACATTGTGTTCTATGTATATAGTGATGTATAGGGAGTAGTGATATAGGAGATATATTGGATCATGTTGTGTTTTGTGTATATAGTGGTGTATAGGGATTATATAGTGATGTATAATATAGTGATGTATAGGGAGTATATAGTGATGTATATGGAGTATATAGTGATGTATAGGGAGTATATATTGGATCATATTGTGTTCTGTGTATATAGTGATGTATATGGAGTATATAGTGATGTATAGGGAGTATATAGTGATATATAGGAGTATATATCGGATCGTGTTGTGTTCTTGTGTATATAGTGGTGTATAGGGAGTATATAGTGATATACAGGAGTATATATTGGATCATGTTGTGTTCTTATGTACTGTATATAGTGGTGTATACGGAGTATATAGTGATGTATATGGAGTATATAGTGATGTATAGGGAGTATATATTGGATCATATTGTGTTCTATGTATATAGTGATGTATAGGGGGTATGTAGTGATATATAGGAGTATATATTGGATCATGTTGTGTTCTGTGTATATAGTGATGTATAGGGAGTATATAGTGATATATAGGAGTATATATTGGAGTGGATCATGTTGTGTTCTTGTGTATATAGTGATGTATAGGGAGTATATAGTGATGTATAGGGAGAATATATTGGATCATGTTTTGTTCTGTGTATATAGTAGTGTATAGGAGTATATATTGGATCATGTTGTGTTCTTATGTACTGTATATAGTGGTGTATACGGAGTATATAGTGATGTATATGGAGTATATAGTGATGTATAGGGAGTATATATTGGATCATATTGTGTTCTATGTATATAGTGATGTATAGGGGGTATGTAGTGATATATAGGAGTATATATTGGATCATGTTGTGTTCTGTGTATATAGTGGTGTATAGGGATTATATAGTGATGTATAGGGATTATATAGTGATGTATAGGGAGTATATAGTGATGTATATGGAGTATATAGTGATATATAGGGGTATATATCGGATCATGTTGTGTTCTGTGTATATAGTGATGTATATGGAGTATATAGCGATGTATAGGGAGTATATATTGGATCATATTGTGTTCTATGTATATAGTGATGTATAGGGAGTATATAGTGATATATAGGAGTATATATTGGATCATGTTGTGTTCTGTGTATATAGTGGTGTATAGGGATTATATAGTGATGTATAGGGATTATATAGTGATGTATAGGGAGTATATAGTGATATATAGGGGGTATGTAGTGATATATAGGAATATATATTGGATCATGTTATGTTCTTGTGTATATAGTGATGTATGGGGAGTATATAGTGATGTTTAAGGAGTATATAGTGATGTATAGGGAGTATATAGTGATATATAGGGGTATATATCGGATCATGTTGTGTTCTTGTGTATATAGTGATGTATAGGGAGTATATAGTGATGTATAGGGAGTATATAGTGATATATAGTGGTATATATCGGATCATGTTGTGTTCTTGAGTATATAGTGATGTATAGGGAGTATATAGTGATGTATAGGAGTATATATCGGATCATGTTGTGTTCTTGTGTATATAGTGATGTATAGGGAGTATATAGTGATATATAGGGGTATATATCGGATCATGTTGTGTTCTTGTGTATATAGTAATGTATAGAGAGTATATAGTGATATATAGGGGTATATATCGGATCATGTTGTGTTCTTGTGTATATAGTGATGTATAGGGAGTATATAGTGATATATAGGGGTATATATCGGATCATGTTGTGTTCTTGTGTATATAGTGATGTATAGGGAGTATATAGTGATGTATAGGGAGTATATAGTGATATATAGGGGTATATATCGGATCATGTTGTGTTCTTGTGTATATAGTGATGTATAGGGAGTATATAGTGATGTATAGGGAGTATATAGTGATATATAGGGGTATATATCGGATCATGTTGTGTTCTTGTGTATTTCCTCTTCTATTTTGGCTGAGATCCAACTTAAACCAAACAGCAACCTCTCCCGCCTGTACCAGGGGTTGTTAAAGGGGTTTTTCTGTGGATTTGTATCCTGACATATATGATAATTTCTCTAACTCTGGTCTACTTTTTATGGCATCTTCATTTTCCTCTGTATAACTTCTCTTTTCTGCCCAGTCTGTTTCCTTCGTATAGAGTGGCCTGTCAGAATAGCTGATAGTATCCTCCGCCTCCCCCCAGCAGATGAATGGTATTGTCCTTTTCCAGCTGATTTCAGGTCTGTGCCTCTTCGCCTGAACCAAGACTCTAGAGAGGACCTTACCATTAAATACAAAGGGGTGTTTGTATTTCTTATTAATACATTAAGGTCACTCCTAATATTATACAGGTATTATTACACAGATGTCCCAAAGTTATAATAATCTGTAGTATGATAACTGCCCCAGCAGGGGTTTACCGCTCACCCCGCTGTTCCGTACGGTGTCTTAGAGTGGCCGCTCCCCCGTTTTGCTGTTGGTACGTTCCGCCTCCAGCTGACCGGCCTGGAATCACGGTTTGGAGCCTCGGACTGCTTGTCCCGGAGTCGCCGTGTTGTGTCGGCCCTGTACCCCGGCCGTTATCCTGTGAGGGTCCCGGACAGCTCAGGGGCAGCAGGGAGTGTGAGCGGCGCGGAGGCCCCGGCCTTGCTGTAGAGAGAGCGGCCCAGGCCCTGTCAGACATGGGAGACACCGGCAGCGAGCGCAGCAAACCGCCCAGCCTCCCCCCCGCGCTGCCCCTGCGGATTCTGGGGGTAAGAGACCCGGGCACAGCGCCCCAAGACTGGGCAGAGGGCCCCGAGACTGGGCAGAGGGCAGGGGCCCCTGAGACACCCGGAACACCACACTGTGACACCCCAACCCTGCAGGGGCCCCTGAGACACCCGGAACACCACACTGTGACACCCCAACCCTGCAGGGGCCCCTGAGACACCCGGAACACCACACTGTGTGACACCCCAGCCCTGCAGGGGCCCCTGAGACACCCACGTGACACCCCAACCCTGCAGGGCCCCTGACCGGACACCCACCCCCAACCCTGCAGGGGCCCCTGGACCGACACCCCCGGGCACCCCACCCGGGGCCGAACACCTCACTGTGACACCCCAACCCTGCAGGGGCCCCTGAGACACCCGGAACACCTACACCCTGTGACACCCCCAACCCTGCAGGGGCCCCTGAGACACCCGGAACACCACACTGTGACACCCCAACCCTGCAGGGGCCCCTGAGACACCCGGAACACCACACTGTGTGACACCCCAACCCTGCAGGGGCCCCTGAGACACCCGGAACACCTCACTGTGACACCCCAACCCTGCAGGGGCCCCTGAGACACCACACTGTGACACCCCAACCCTGCAGGGGCCCCTGAGACACCCGAAACACCTCACTGTGACACCCCAACCCTGCAGGGGCCCCTGAGACACCCGGAACACCACACTGTGTGACACCCCAACCCTGCAGGGGCCCCTGAGACACCACACTGTGACACCCCAACCCTGCAGGGGCCCCTGAGACACCCAGAACACCTCACTGTGACACCCCAACCCTGCAGGGGCCCCTGAGACACCCGGAACACCTCACTGTGACACCCCAACCCTGCAGGGGCCCCTGAGACCACACTGTGACACCCCAACCCTGCAGGGGCCCCTGAGACACCCGGAACACCTCACTGTGACACCCCAACCCTGCAGGGGCCCCTGAGACACCCGGAACACCACACTGTGTGACACCCCAACCCTGCAGGGGCCCCTGAGACACCACACTGTGACACCCCAACCCTGCAGGGGCCCCTGAGACACCCGGAACACCTCACTGTGTGACACCCCAACCCTGCAGGGGCCCCTGAGACACCCGGAACACCTCACTGTGACACCCCAACCCTGCAGGGGCCCCTGAGACACCACACTGTGACACCCCAACCCTGCAGGGGCCCCTGAGACACCCGGAACACCTCACTGTGACACCCCAGCCCTGCAGGGGCCCCTGAGACACCCGGAACACCACACTGTGTGACACCCCAACCCTGCAGGGGTCCCTGAGACACCCGGAACACCACACTGTGTGACACCCCAACCCTGCAGGGACCCCTGAGACACCCGGAACACCTCACTGTGACACCCCAACCCTGCAGGGACCCCTGAGACACCCGGAACACCTCACTGTGACACCCCAACCCTGCAGGGGCCCCTGAGACACCCGGAACACCACACTGTGTGACACCCCAACCCTGCAGGGGCCCCTGAGACACCACACTGTGACACCCCAGCCCTGCAGGGGCCCCTGAGACACCCGGAACACCACACTGTGTGACACCCCAACCCTGCAGGGGTCCCTGAGACACCACACTGTGACACCCCAACCTTGCAGGGGCCCCTGAGACACCCGGAACACCACAATGTGACACCCCAACCCTGCAGGGGCCCCTGAGACACCACACTGTGACACCTCAACCCTGCAGGGGCCCCTGAGACACCCGGAACACCACACTGTGTGACACCCCAGCCCTGCAGGGGCCCCTGAGACACCCGGAACACCACACTGTGTGACACCCCAACCCTGCAGGGACCCCTGAGACACCCGGAACACCACACTGTGACACCCCAACCCTGCAGGGGCCCCTGAGACACCCGGAACACCACACTGTGTGACACCCCAACCCTGCAGGGACCCCTGAGACACCCGGAACACCTCACTGTGACACCCCAACCCTGCAGGGACCCCTGAGACACCCGGAACACCACACTGTGTGACACCCCAACCCTGCAGGGGCCCCTGAGACACCACACTGTGACACCCCAACCCTGGAGGGGCCCCTGAGACACCCGGAACACCTCACTGTGACACCCCAACCCTGCAGGGGCCCCTGAGACACCACACTGTGACACCCCAACCCTGCAGGGGCCCCTGAGACACCCGGAACACCTCACTGTGACACCCCAACCCTGCAGGGGCCCCTGAGACACCCGGAACACCTCACTGTGACACCCCAACCCTGCAGGGGCCCCTGAGACACCCGGAACACCACACTGTGTGACACCCCAACCCTGCAGGGGTCCCTGAGACACCCGGAACACCACACTGTGTGACACCCCAACCTTGCAGGGGCCCCTGAGACACCCGGAACACCACAATGTGACACCCCAACCCTGCAGGGGCCCCTGAGACACCACACTGTGACACCCCAACCCTGCAGGGGCCCCTGAGACACCCGGAACACCACACTGTGTGACACCCCAACCCTGCAGGGGCCCCTGAGACACCCGGAACACCACACTGTGTGACACCCCAACCCTGCAGGGACCCCTGAGACACCCGGAACACCACACTGTGACACCCCAACCCTGCAGGGGCCCCTGAGACACCCGGAACACCACACTGTGTGACACCCCAACCCTGCAGGGACCCCTGAGACACCCGGAACACCTCACTGTGACACCCCAACCCTGCAGGGACCCCTGAGACACCCGGAACACCTCACTGTGACACCCCAACCCTGCAGGGGCCCCTGAGACACCCGGAACACCACACTGTGTGACACCCCAACCCTGCAGGGGCCCCTGATACACCACACTGTGACACCCCAACCCTGCAGGGGCCCCTGAGACACCCGGAACACCACACTGTGACACCCCAACCCTGCAGGGACTCCTGAGACACCCGGAACACCACACTGTGTGACACCCCAACCCTGCAGGGGCCCCTGAGACACCACACTGTGACACCCCAACCCTGCAGGGGCCCCTGAGACACCCAGAACACCACACTGTGACACCCCAACCCTGCAGGGGCCCCTGAGACACCCGGAACACCTCACTGTGACACCCCAACCCTGCAGGGGCCCCTGAGACACCCGGAACACCACACTGTGTGACACCCCAACCCTGCAGGGGTCCCTGAGACACCACACTGTGACACCCCCAACCTTGCAGGGGCCCCTGAGACACCCGGAACACCACAATGTGACACCCCAACCCTGCAGGGGCCCCTGAGACACCACACTGTGACACCCCAACCCTGCAGGGGCCCCTGAGACACCCGGAACACCACACTGTGTGACACCCCAACCCTGCAGGGGCCCCTGAGACACCCGGAACACCACACTGTGTGACACCCCAACCCTGCAGGGACCCCTGAGACACCCGGAACACCACACTGTGACACCCCAACCCTGCAGGGGCCCCTGAGACACCCGGAACACCACACTGTGTGACACCCCAACCCTGCAGGGACCCCTGAGACACCCGAAACACCTCACTGTGACACCCCAACCCTGCAGGGACCCCTGAGACACCCGGAACACCTCACTGTGACACCCCAACCCTGCAGGGGCCCCTGAGACACCCGGAACACCACACTGTGTGACACCCCAGCCCTGCAGGGGCCCCTGAGACACCACACTGTGACACCCCAACCCTGCAGGGGCCCCTGAGACACCACACTGTGACACCCCAACCCTGCAGGGGCCCCTGAGACACCCGGAACACCTCACTGTGACACCCCAACCCTGCAGGGGCCCCTGAGACACCCGGAACACCACACTGTGTGACACCCCAACCCTGCAGGGGTCCCTGAGACACCACACTGTGACACCCCAACCTTGCAGGGGCCCCTGAGACACCCGGAACACCACAATGTGACACCGCCCGGGGGGGGGGGGCCAGGCCACCCTGCAGGGGCCCCTGAGACACCCGGAACACCACACTGTGACACCCCAACCCTGCAGGGGCCCCTGAGACACCCGGAACACCACACGTGTGACACCCCAACCCTGCAGAGGCCCCTGAGACACCACACTGTGACACCCCAACCCTGCAGGGGCCCCTGAGACACCCAGAACACCACACTGTGTGACACCCCAACCCTGCAGGGGCCCCTGAGACACCACACTGTGACACCCCAACCCTGCAGGGGCCCCTGAGACACCCGGAACACCTCACGACACCCCAACCCTGCAGGGGCCCCTGAGACACCCGGAACACCGCACTGTGTGACACCCCAACCCCGCAGGGGCCCCTGAGACACCACACTGTGACACCCCAACCCTGCAGGGGCCCCTGAGACACCCGGAACACCACACTGTGACACCCCAACCCTGCAGGGGCCCCTGAGACACCACACTGTGACACCCCAACCCTGCAGGGGCCCATGAGACACCACACTGTGACACCCCAACCCTGCAGGGGCCCCTGAGACACCCGGAACACCTCACTGTGTGACACCCCAACCCTGCAGGGGTCCCTGAGACACCACACTGTGACACCCTGACCCTGCAGGGGCCCCTGAGACGCCTGGAACACCACACTGTGTGACACCCCAACCCTGCAGGGGCCCCTGAGACACCCGGAACACCACACTGTGTGACACCCCAACCCTGCAGGGGCCCCTGAGACACCCGGAACACCACACTGTGACACCCCAACCCTGCAGGGACTCCTGAGACACCCGGAACACCACACTGTGTGACACCCCAACCCTGCAGGGGCCCCTGAGACACCACACTGTGACACCCCAACCCTGCAGGGGTCCCTGAGACACCCGGAACACCACACTGTGACACCCCCAACCCTGCAGGGGCCCCTGAGACACCTGGAACACCACACTGTAACACCCCAGCCCTGCAGGGGCCCCTGAGACACCTGGAACAGTTCACTGTGACACCCCAACCCTGCAGGGGCCCCTGAGACACCCGGAACACCACACTGTGACACCCCAACCCTGCAGGGGCCCCTGAGACACCTGGAACACCACACTGTAACACCCCAGCCCTGCAGGGGCCCCTGAGACACCCGGAACACCACACTGTGACACCCCAACCCTGCAGGGGCCCCTGAGACACCCGGAACACCACACTGTGTGACACCCCAACCCTGCAGGGGCCCCTGAGACACCCGGAACACCACACTGTGTGACACCCCAACCCTGCAGGGGCCCCTGAGACACCCGGAACACCACACTGTGACACCCCAACCCTGCAGGGGCCCCTGAGACACCCGGAACACCACACTGTGTGACACCCCAACCCTGCAGGGGCCCCTGAGACACCCGGAACACCACTGTGTGACACCCCAACCCTGCAGGGGCCCCTGAGACACCACACTGTGACACCCCAACCTTGTAGGGGCCCCTGAGACACCCGGAACACCACACTGTGTGACACCCCAACCCTGCAGGGGCCCCTGAGACACCCGGAACACCACACTGTGTGACACCCCAACACTGCAGGGGCCCCTGAGACACCCGGAACACCACACTGTGTGACACCCCAACCCTGCAGGGGCCCTTGAGACACCCAGAACACCACACTGTGTGACACCCCAACCCTGCAGGGACCCCTGAGACACCCGGAACACCACACTGTGACACCCCAACCCTGCAGGGGCCCCTGAGACACCCGGAACACCACACTGTGACACCCCAACTCTGCAGGGGCCCCTGAGACACCACACTGTGACACCCCAACCCTGCAGGGGCCCCTGAGACACCCGGAACACCTCACTGTGACACCCCAACCCTGCAGGGGCCCCTGAGACACCACACTGTGACACCCCAACCCTGCAGGGGCCCCTGAGACACCCGGAACACCACACTGTGACACCCCAACCCTGCAGGGGCCCCTGAGACACCCGGAACACCACACTGTGACACCCCAACCCTGCAGGGGCCCCTGAGACACCCGGAACACCTCACTGTGACACCCCAACCCTGCAGGGGCCCCTGAGACACCACACTGTGACACCCCAACCCTGCAGGGGCCCCTGAGACACCCGGAACACCTCACTGTGACACCCCAACCCTGCAGGGGCCCCTGAGACACCCGGAACACCACACTGTGACACCCCAACCCTGCAGGGGCCCCTGAGACACCACACTGTGACACCCCAACCCTGCAGGGGCCCCTGAGACACCCGGAACACCTCACTGTGACACCCCAACCCTGCAGGGGCCCCTGAGACACCACACTGTGACACCCCAACCCTGCAGGGGCCCCTGAGACACCCGGAACACCACACTGTGTGACACCCCAGCCCTGCAGGGGCCCCTGAGACACCCGGAACACCACACTGTGACACCCCAACCCTGCAGGGGCCCCTGAGACACCACACTGTGACACCCCAACCCTGCAGGGGCCCCTGAGACACCCGGAACACCTGGACCCCCCCGGGGGGCACTGTGACACCACACTGGCCCCCACACCCTGCAGGGGCCCCTGAGACACCCGGAACACCACACTGTGACACCCCAACCCTGCAGGGGCCCCTGAGACACCCGGAACACCACACTGTGTGACACCCCAACCCTGCAGGGGCCCCTGAGGGCTCCTAACCCTGTATTAATCAATAGTATAATGTTGTACCGTGTTAGCCATAGAAAGTAGTGGAAGAGTGAAGAAATCAGGCCATACCTTTCCGCCGCCGGAATTTTCGCTGCGGTCTGCCGTGATGGGATGCCGATGCAGTGCATCAGCATTCCGTTGCGGCATCCCGCTCCTGATTAGGCCCGGATGAATGGGCTTAATCAGGAGGGAGTTTTGAGCTGCGGACACCACGGGCGGAATCCGCCTGAAGATAGGTCATGTCGCTTTTTTTTTCTGCAAACGGGGAAAAAAAACGCTAGAGGAAAAAAAACGCTACTGACTCCCATTGAAATGAATGGGAGGCGTTTTTTGAGGCGGATTCCGTGTCTAAATCTGCTGTAAAAAAACTCAGTGTGAACAGAGCCTTAGAGGCTAACTGAGTATATTTGATAGTAAGCTTTCGAGAGTACTAGCTCTCTTCTTCAGTGCCTCAGTTAGCCTCTAAAAGGTATCGCCTGATTTCTTCACTCTTTCGTCACACTGTGCCAGCCATAACCCTGTATATACCGTCACACTGTGCCAGCCCTAACCCTGTATATACCGTCACACTGTGCCAGCCCTAACCCTGTATATACCGTCACACTGTGCCAGCCCTAACCCTGTATATACCGTCACACTGTGCCGGCCCTAACACTGTATATACCGTCACGCTGTGCCTGCCCTAACCCTGTATATACCGTCACACTGTGCCAGCCCTAACCCTATATGTACCGTCACACTGTGCCAGCCCTAACCCTGTATATACCGTCACACTGTGCCAGCCATAACCCTGTATATACCGTCACACTGTGCCAGCCCTAACCCTGTATATACCGTCACACTGTGCCAGCCCTAACCCTCTATATACCGTCACACTGTGCCAGCCCTAACCCTGTATATACCGTCACACTGTGCCAGCCCTAACCCTTTATATACCGTCACACTGTGCCAGCCCTAACCCTGTATATACCGTCACACTGTGCCAGCCCTAACCCTGTATATACCGTCACACTGTGCCAGCCCTAACACTGTATATACCGTCACACTGTGCCAGCCCTAACCCTGTATATATCGTCACACTGTGCCGGCCCTAACCCTGTATATACCGTCACACTGTGCCAGCCCTAACCCTGTATATACCGTCACACTGTGCCAGCCCTAACACTGTATATACCGTCACACTGTGCCAGCCCTAACCCTGTATATACCGTCACACTGTGCCAGCCCTAACCCTGTATATACCGTCACGCTGTGCCAGCCCTAACCCTGTATATACCGTCACACTGTGCCGGCCCTAACCCTGTATATACCGTCACACTGTGCCGGCCCTAACCCTGTATATACCGTCACACTGTGCCTGCCCTAACCCTGTATATACCGTCACACTGTGCCGGCCCTAACCCTGTATGTACCATCACACTGTGCCAGCCCTAACCCTGTATATACCGTCACACTGTGCCTGCCCTAACCCTGTATATACCGTCACACTGTGCCAGCCCTAACCCTGTATATACCGTCACACTGTGCCTGCCCTAACCCTGTATATACCGTCACACTGTGCCTGCCCTAACCCTCTATATACCGTCACACTGTGCCAGCCCTAACCCTGTATATACCGTCACACTGTGCCAGCCCTAACACTGTATATACCGTCACACTGTGCCATCCCTAACCCTGTATATATCGTCACACTGTGCCAGCCCTAACCCTGTATGTACCGTCACACTGTGCCAGCCCTAACCCTGTATATACCGTCACACTGTGCCAGCCCTAACCCTGTATGTACCGTCACACTGTGCCAGCCCTAACCCTGTATATACCGTCACACTGTGGCAGCCCTAACCCTGTATATACCGTCACACTGTGCCAGCCCTAACCCTGTATATACCGTCACACTGTGCCGGCCCTAACCCTGTATATACCGTCACACTGTGCCAGCCCTAACACTGTATATACCGTCACACTGTGCCTGCCCTAACACTGTATATACCGTCACACTGTGCCAGCCCTAACCCTGTATATACCGTCACACTGTGCCGGCCCTAACACTGTATATACCGTCACACTGTGCCGGCCCTAACACTGTATATACCGTCACACTGTGCCAGCCCTAACCCTGTATATACCGTCACACTGTGCCAGCCCTAACCCTGTATATACCGTCACACTGTGCCAGCCCTAATCCTGTATATACCGTCACACTGTGCCAGCCCTAACCCTGTATATACCGTCACACTGTGCCAGCCCTAACCCTGTATATACCGTCACACTGTGCCAGCCCTAACCCTGTATATACCGTCACACTGTGCCAGCCCTAACCCTGTATATACTGTCACACTGTGCCAGCCCTAACCCTGTATATACCGTCACACTGTGCCACCCTATATCCGCAGCCTCCTGATGTGCCCAGTAAGGGGACTCTGGAAATGTTAAAACCTCACACATTCCTGTTCTGTTCTGAGAGTTTGTCACAATGTATCAGTGCATAAGACTATGCAATCTGGATACGCTTGTGACTAGCGCTCAGGTCAGGGCGTGTATGGCCCCGGTCACTGACCACAACCAGAGATCTTGAGATTTGTAAAGGACTGACGCACCGACTATTGGGCTGAATTCACATCTGCCTCAGGCTTTATGTTTTTCTGCTCCAGTATAGGAACAGACAAACGGAAATCACATGACTGACCTCAGAGTCCGCCATTGACCAAATCTGCAATGGAGCCTCCAGCACAGGTGTGAATAAGGCCTTAGAGCGTTATATTGACCCTGTTTAAGCTGACGCCATCTTGGTATAATGGTGGCGTTGCTGAGCCAGCGAATAGTCATACAGGTAAGGGCCGCTCCTCACCCGAGGGCCTGTCCTGTCAGTGCGGCTATGGAGGGGATCACCAGCCTGCCCGATTACACGTCATGTGACACCTCCACATACACCTATATTATACTATTAGCCCCCTCACCCCCAGTATGGCACCTCCCCCCGCCTACAGTCCGTTGCTTCACTTGTCGGTGTTCCGGGTGGTTCATGCTTTACTTCCCATGATCCTCTTTGGCTGAAAGAGTTGTGTTGATGTAGGTGCATGCGTGTGATGTACTACGTGTATATATATATATCTCATGTATGACGCTGCCGGGTTCACACTTGTAACGTTCAATGTTTTGGTCCATTTTGCAATAAGTTCCAGGTGACGGCAGATTTTAGATTCTGCTCCAATGAAAGGGGTTTCCGGGGTTAGATGAACATGGCTGGCTTTTCACTGTATCTGAAGTGAATGGGCTGACCTGCAATACCTTACAAAGCCAGTGGACGGGTGTGGTGCTGTTTTTGCAGTATTGGGCTGTACCCTCTGCTGTCTGGGCCAGTCGCTGGCACTTCCTGATATTGAGAGACGTTGCTTAGATATGCCACTACCTTGGGTGACATTGGCCTGGACCCTTACACCATCTGCTGCCCCCCGAAGGCCTGGGTGCTTTATATTGTAATCTTGCAGCCTACTGACACTGTGTGAGATGGTCCGTACACCTTCCTGTACCCAAGCACATAGCAGAGAACTGGTCGCCATTGGCCGCCCTCTGGTGTATGCTGTGCTGGTGAATCACGGCATTACCCTGACCGCGGCACATGCCGTACACCGCTTGGTATGGGCCAGTCGTGACCAGTCAGAGCTATGACTGTTGTGACTAGTCAGTCTATGGCTGGTAGTATATGGGGGTACGGTACACGATCTGGTCTATGGCTGGTAGTATATGGGGGTACGGTACACGATCTGGTCTATGGCTGGTAGTATATGGGGGTACGGTACAGTCGTGACTAGTCAGTCTATGGCTGGTAGTATATGGGGGTACGGTACACGATCTGGTCTATGGCTGGTAGTATATGGGGGTACGGTACATGATCTGGTCTATGGCTGGTAGTATATGGGGGTACGGTACATGATCTGGTCTATGGATGGTATTATATGGGGGTACGGTACATGATCTGGTCTATGGCTGGTATTATATGGGGGTACGGTACATGATCTGGTCTATGGCTGGTATTATATGGGGGTACGGTACATGATCTGGTCTATGGCTGTTAGTATTTTACTGATGAAAATGTCAAATATCTACAGCCCCGACATGGTGGTGGAAATTGCCCAGTGTAACTATAGTAACCACCAGAATGGTGCAGGCTACAAGACCTATAGTGATAACCTGCTGCACCTGCGCACCCACAGCATAGTGAGTTCAGCTCTGCAGTATAATACAGGATGTAACTCAGGATCAGTACAGGATAAGTAATGTAATGTATGTACACAGTGACTGTACCAGCAGAATAGTGAGCGCAGCTCTGGAGTATAATACAGGATGTAACTCAGGATCAGTACAGGATAAGTAATGTAATGTATGTACACAGTGACTGTACCAGCAGAATAGTGAGCGCAGCTCTGGAGTATAATACAGGATGTAACTCAGGATCAGTACAGGATAAGTAATGTAATGTATGTACACAGTGACTGTACCAGCAGAATACTGAGTGCAGCTCTGGAGTATAACGGGCCGGCTACAGGATAAGTAATGTAATGTATGTACACAGTGACTGTACCAGCAGAATAGTGAGCGCAGCTCTGGAGTATAATACAGGATGTAACTCAGGATCAGTACAGGATAAGTAATGTAATGTATGTACACAGTGACTGTACCAGCAGAATAGTGAGTGCAGCTCTGGAGTATAATACAGGATGTAACTCAGGATCAGTACAGGATAAGTAATGTAATGTATGTACACAGTGACTGTACCAGCAGAATAGTGAGCGCAGCTCTGGAGTATAATACAGGATGTAACTCAGGATCAGTACAGGATAAGTAATGTAATGTATGTACACAGTGACTGTACCAGCAGAATAGTGAGTGCAGCTCTGGAGTATAAATACAGGATAAGTAATGTAATGTATGTACACAGTGACTGTACCAGCAGAATAGTGAGCGCAGCTCTGGAGTATAATACAGGATGTAACTCAGGATCAGTACAGGATAAGTAATGTAATGTATGTACACAGTGACTGCACCAGCAGAATAGTGAGCGCAGCTCTGGAGTATAATACAGGATAAGTAATGTAATGTATGTACACAGTGACTGTACCAGCAGAATAGTGAGTGCAGCTCTGGAGTATAATACAGGATGTAACTCAGGATCAGTACAGGATAAGTAATGTAATGTATGTACACAGTGACTGCACCAGCAGAATAGTGAGTGCAGCTCTGGAGTATAATACAGGATGTAACTCAGGATCAGTACAGGATAAGTAATGTAATGTATGTACACAGTGACTGCACCAGCAGAATAGTGAGCGCAGCTCTGGAGTATAATACAGGATAAGTAATGTAATGTATGTACAGTGACTGTACCAGCAGAATAGTGAGCGCAGCTCTGGAGTATAAATACAGGATAAGTAATGTAATGTATGTACACAGTGACTGTACCAGCAGAATAGTGAGTGCAGCTCTGGAGTATAATACAGGATGTAACTCAGGATCAGTACAGGATAAGTAATGTATGTACACAGTGACTGCACCAGCAGAATAGTGAGCGCAGCTCTGGAGTATAATACAGGATGTAACTCAGGATCAGTACAGGATAAGTAATGTAATGTATGTACACAGTGACTGTACCAGCAGAATAGTGAGCGCAGCTCTGGAGTATAATACAGGATGTAACTCAGGATCAGTACAGGATAAGTAATGTAATGTATGTACACAGTGACTGTACCAGCAGAATAGTGAGTGCAGCTCTGGAGTATAATACAGGATAAGTAATGTAATGTATGTACACAGTGACTGCACCAGCAGAATAGTGAGCGCAGCTCTTTAGTATAATACAGGATAAGTAATGTAATGTATGTACACAGTGACTGCACCAGCAGAATAGTGAGCGCAGCTCTGGAGTATAATACAGGATGTAACTCAGGATCAGTACAGGATAAGTAATATAATGTATGTACACAGTGACTGTACCAGCAGAATAGTGAGCGCAGCTCTGGAGTATAATACAGGATAAGTAATGTAATGTATGTACACAGTGACTGTACCAGCAGAATAGTGAGCGCAGCTCTGGAGTATAATACAGGATGTAACTCAGGATCAGTACAGGATAAGTAATGTAATGTATGTACACAGTGACTGCACCAGCAGAATAGTGAGCGCAGCTCTGGAGTATAATACAGGATGTAACTCAGGATCAGTACAGGATAAGTAATGTAATGTATGTACACAGTGACTGCACCAGCAGAATAGTGAGCGCAGCTCTGGAGTATAATATAGGATAAGTAATGTAATGTATGTACACAGTGACTGTGCCAGCAGAATAGTGAGTGCGGCTCTGGAGTATAATACAGGATAAGTAATGTAATGTATGTGCACAGTGACTGTACCAGCAGAATAGTGAGCGCAGCTCTGGAGTATAATACAGGATAAGTAATGTAATGTATGTACACAGTGACTGCACCAGCAGAATAGTGAGCGCAGCTCTGGAGTATAATACAGGATATAACTCAGGATCAGTACAGGATAAGTAATGTAATGTATATACACAGTGACTGCACCAGCAGAATAGTGAGCGCAGCTCTGGAGTATAATACAGGATAAGTAATGTAATGTATGTACACAGTGACAGTACCAGCAGAATAGTGAGTACAGCTGTGGAGTATAATACAGGATGTAACTCAGGATCAGTACAGGATAAGTAATGTATGTACACAGTGACTGCACCAGCAGAATAGTGAGCGCAGCTCTGGAGTATAATACAGGATAAGTAATGTAATGTATGTACACAGTGACTGTACCAGCAGAATAGTGAGCGCAGCTCTGGAGTATAATACAGGAAAGGACAGTAATGTAATGTATGTACACAGTGACTGCACCAGCAGAATAGTGAGCACAGCTCTGGAGTATAATACAGGATAAGTAATGTAATGTATGTACACAGTGACTGCACCAGCAGAATAGTGAGCGCAGCTCTGGAGTATACGATATAGGATAAGTAATGTAATGTATGTACACAGTGACTGTGCCAGCAGAATAGTGAGTGCGGCTCTGGAGTATAATACAGGATAAGTAATGTAATGTATGTGCACAGTGACTGTACCAGCAGAATAGTGAGCGCAGCTCTGGAGTATAATACAGGATAAGTAATGTAATGTATGTACACAGTGACTGCACCAGCAGAATAGTGAGCGCAGCTCTGGAGTATAATACAGGATATAACTCAGGATCAGTACAGGATAAGTAATGTAATGTATATACACAGTGACTGCACCAGCAGAATAGTGAGCGCAGCTCTGGAGTATAATACAGGATAAGTAATGTAATGTATGTACACAGTGACAGTACCAGCAGAATAGTGAGTACAGCTGTGGAGTATAATACAGGATGTAACTCAGGATCAGTACAGGATAAGTAAATGTATGTACACAGTGACTGCACCAGCAGAATAGTGAGCGCAGCTCTGGAGTATAATACAGGATAAGTAATGTAATGTATGTACACAGTGACTGTACCAGCAGAATAGTGAGCGCAGCTCTGGAGTATAATACAGGAAAAATAATGTAATGTATGTACACAGTGACTGCACCAGCAGAATAGTGAGCACAGCTCTGGAGTATAATACAGGATAAGTAATGTAATGTATGTACACAGTGACTGCACCAGCAGAATAGTGAGCGCAGCTCTGGAGTATAATACAGGATAAGTAATGTAATGTATGTACACAGTGACAGTACCAGCAGAATAGTGAGTACAGCTCTGGAGTATAATACAGGATGTAACTCAGGATCAGTACAGGATAAGTAATGTAATGTATGTACACAGTGAGAGCACCAGCAGAATAGTGAGCGCAGCTCTGGAGTATAATATAGGATAAGTAATGTAATGTATGTGCACAGTGACTGCACCAGCAGAATAGTGAGCGCAGCTCTGGAGCATAATACAGGATAAGTAATGTAATGTATGTACACAGTGACTGTACCAGCAGAATAGTGAGTGCAGCTGTGGAGTATAATACAGGATGTAACTCAGGATCAGTACAGGATAAGTAATGTATGTACACAGTGACTGCACCAGCAGAATAGTGAGCGCAGCTCTGGAGTATAACTACAGGATAAGTAATGTAATGTATGTACACAGTGACTGCACCAGCAGAATAGTGAGCGCAGCTCTGGAGTATAATACAGGAAAAGTAATGTAATGTATGTACACAGTGACTGCACCAGCAGAATAGTGAGCACAGCTCTGGAGTATAATACAGGATAAGTAATGTAATGTATGTACACAGTGACTGTACCAGCAGAATAGTGAGCGCAGCTCTGGAGTATAATACAGGATGTAACTCAGGATGTCTCATTCTCCCAAACCAGTGTGCACTGAGACTTATAGAGAAAGAAATAACCTAGGATCTTGTACTTCCTAGAGGAGGTACAGGCTCAGTTATGATGAGTAGAGGTATACAGCATACACAGTGGAGGGGCATGTCGGTTTTCCAGGACTCCTGTTATGAGTCCCTGCACTATTAGGTCTCCAGCCTGTACCCACGTAGCTTTCTAGATGCCAGTCCTAAAGGATTTACCCAGGGTGCCCATATCCGTTCTCTCTTATGAATGGCCCCTCTCTAGGCCCAGCAGCCAGTTAAAGGGGTTGTCCCTGTATAGACACTTATCCCCTGTCCACAACATAGGGGATAAGTATCAGCTCTCTGGGGGTCCAACCACTGAGACCCCCAGAAATCAGGAGAATGGGGAGCCGAAATTCCCCCTGCCTTCTCCACGTGAATGAAGTACCAATGCACTTTTCTTTCTCTTCCGCCCCCGCAGTCCCATGGCAGTGAATGGAGCACCGGTCATGTAGTGGCATGAACTCTCCTGGGGGTCCTAGTGGTAGGACCCTCAGTGATCGGACACTTATTCCCTATCCTCTTTGGTCTAGTGGGACATCCTCCGTAGTAATGTTGTGCTGGGTGCTCCGCTGTGGTTACCGCTGCTCTACCATTATTACTAATCGGTATATCTTCTACATGGCCCAATATACTTACAAATAGAGAACAGTATTGGCTGCGTGCACCTTATTAATAGTAGGTACCGCATATCTCCAGCCCGGGCACGCCCTGATATCACTAATATGGCTGTGTTATACATCCGATGCCGCCGGTAAATATGGGCCCGCCTATGGGCTTCCCTTGTGGCCCTCTCCGTCACCCCAGTGGTCGCCCTCCATAGGCCCGGTATCTTCATCCCACTGGTCCTTTCTGGTTACTAGATGTCTTGCCCGGACAGGGCCCAATAGGTAAATAATAAGGACGAGACATAATCCCAGCAAATTCCTCCAGAGTCTCAGTCAGAGACGTGAACGTGTCCCCCCAGACGCCCACCTGGAGGAGCTAAGGGAATGACATAGTTACCCTTATACCTCTGTTTCCATACATCACAGCCCTGTATAGAATATACAGGTATGGCAGCCACGCGGTGTCCCAAAGTGGGCTATACGGGGCCGTGCCTTTGCTCCCCTTTAGCTCATGTATTTTCCACCAGGAGTGTAGGGGAGTTCTAGGCTGTGGTTCCCAATCTACATGGCTTCATATAAAGTGGTGGGACCAAGAAGACCCAGAGGAGGTTGCCGCAGTATCAGCACCCTGCCCATCCCCACCCCTCACAGTTCGTAGACACTGAGCCCCCTCTCTCCTGCCCCCTATGGGGCGTCTCCAGTCTCTTTTGTTGGTTTTTCTGAGCTGTGCTGTATACACTGACATATATCTGTATGAAACACAGGTAGAGCTAGGACCTGTCATATGTCACCGGTATCTGCAGGCTCTACGTGTTAACCCTTTCCTGCCTGCTTGTATGCGCCATTGGTTGTACTATTCCTCTGTACTGGGATCCTTTATGTTATTACACGATCAGGACATCAAATACCCTGATGTGAGGAGAGACGGCCTGTGGCCTGACTCTATGGACAGCCCGTGTCTCCTCTAAGCCTTGCTGTTCCTGCTCATATGTCTTCTGCCATTCATTTCCTGGGGAGGAAGTAGCTAACCCTGAGCTTGGCTTCTTTGTCACTTGGTCACCCAGTGGCTCCTCCTCTTCCTCCTCTCCTGACAGTTGGTTGATGCTAATACAGTTCAGTTAACAGTATGTTCTCCCTATTGCTGTGTGGATCCTCTAGGTGGCGCTGCCTCGATTTTGGACATGTTAGGAGTGCTGCTCTCTGTGCAGAGACTCTCAGGACTGGATCCCTGTTTATTCCATCAGAGATACCGGGGGTGCAGTGTATCGTGCGGTGACATCGGTGGGTCAGGTCGTACCCAACGTCTCTTATTACGATAGAAAAGTGATGTGTGGGGTATATCGGACATGTGTTACTGTCACCTTTGCAGCCTTGTCGTCATCTTTAGAGGTCCGATTAGACAAGCCCTTTAAGTGGAGCACTCGACAACCCCGCAGCTTTCCTACATCACCTGGGTGGTCACAATTGCCGCTTCTTATAAACAATTTCACATAAGCCGCGGGTCGTGTTGTTAATATCTTACAGGTCGACCAATTATAAGGGAAGGAGCGAGCGGCGAGCTTGTTGTTCGTGTATTTTTAGTCTCTCGAGCGCGGCATGACGCAGGAAGTTTTAAATCCACTGCAAACAAGCGCAGACAATTAGAATAAAACCCAGCGGCACGAGAAGCGATTTTACAAACTTGAGGGATTGAAGCCTCCTGAAATTAACAGACCTCCAGACTCTTTCAAGTGCACAGTGGCGGCGACTTTAAGCTCCAATTATTTTTCCGAGTAAATGTGAAATGCAGAAGGCTTGATATCCTGCGAGATACCTGCTCTAATCATCGCCACCGCTAAATTGCATCCACTCTAAATGGCGGCTTTATTATTCACATAGCTGCGGGGACACCACTGGGGCCTCTCCACATTGTCAGCCGCCGCTCCGATCCCTTTGTGTCTGGGCTTGATTTGACTTATGGGGAGACCAAAGGTGACGAATCGATTGATTTTATCCTCTGTAATGCTCCGGGTTTTCTACCTTTTGTTTGTAAATAGGGGGTCATTCTCTGTTCAGGGCGTCCTAATATCTCCAAATTTGGAGAACTGATACAATATGCCAATATGGGCTCCAGAGGGCCATATTGTTAATAGTACCCCATTGATATCATGCCATATAATGTTTCCAGATGACATGGAGGGCCTCCGCATCGTGTCCTCTGTACCCACATAATCTGCTATTAGTCGGGGGACCTGCTCAGCAAAAACAATATTGTGCGGTTATGGTAACTGAGTCCACAGCATTCATTCCTATGATGTCTGCCCAGGTCCTCCACATACATCTATAAGCAACAGCCTGTCGGTCACCGGGTGAAGCATGGAGCGGTATGGGTGCGCTGCTCTCATAAACGGGGCCGGGGCTATACTGTGCATGTCCAGCTGCTTGGTATTGGTCTTTTATTGATTATACCGCCCCCTTCATGTTGATTGGTTTTTCACATATTGTTTAGAAAGAGATGGATTGTCAGTAGTGTCCCAGGATGCATGCAGATAGCAGCGGCATTGTATCTTAGATAGCTGCCAACCGACAGCTATTGCATCTAAGCATGCATGTGTCAGTAATGGAGAGAGGGGAATAATCCAGAGCCAGACTCCTCCAGACCCTCTCTGTACCTTTCCCTTCTCCAGGCTCCTCTGTCCCTCCCGGGCTCCCCTGTCGCTCCCCTCTCCCTCCCGAGCTCCCCTGTCGCTCCCCTCTCCCTCCCGAGCTCCCCTGTCACTCCCCTGTCCCTCCTTGGCTCCCCTGTCACTTCCAGGGCTCCCTAGTCGCTCCCCTCTCCCTCCTTGGCTCCCCTGTCACTTCCCGGGGTCCCCTGTCACTTCCTGGGCTCCCCTGTCGCTCCCCTCTCCCTCCTTGGCTCTCCTGTCACTTCCCGGACTTCCCTATCGCTCCCCTCTCCCTCCTGGGCTCCCCTGTCACTTCCTGGGCTCCCCTTTCGCTCCCCTCTCCCTCCTTGGCTCTCCTGTCACTTCCCGAGCTCCCCTATCGCTCCCCTCTCCCTTCCCGGCCTCCCCTCTCCCTCTCGGGCTCTCCTGTCACTTCCCGAGCTCCCCTATCGCTCCCCTCTTCCTCCTTGGCTCCCCTCTCCCTCTCGGGCTCCCCTGTCACTTCCTGAGCTCCCCTATCGCTCCCCTGTCTCTTCCCGGGCTCCCATGTCGCTTCCCGGGCTCCTCTGTCGCTTCCCGTGCTCCCCTGTCGCTCCCCTGTCTCTTCCCGGGCTCCCCTGTCGCTTCCCGGGCTCCTCTGTCGCTTCCCGTGCTCCCCTGTCGCTCCCCTGTCGCTTCCCGGGCTCCCCTGTCGCTCCCTTGTCGCTTCCCGGGCTCCCCTGTCGCTCCCCTGTCGCTCCCCTGTCGCTTCCCGGGCTCCCCTGTCGCTCCCCTGTCGCTTCCCGGGCTCCCCTGTCGCTCCCCTGTCGCTTGCCGGGCTCCCCTGTCGCTTCCCGGGCTCCCCTGTCGCTTCCCGGGCTCCCCTGTCGCTTCCCGGGCTCCTCTGTCGCTTCCCGTGCTCCCCTGTCGCTTCCCGGGCTCCCCTGTCGCTCCCCTGTCGCTTCCCGGGCTCCCCTGTCGCTCCCCTGTCGCTTCCCGGGCTCCCCTGTCGCTCCCCTGTCGCTTCCCGGGCTCCCCTGTCGCTCCCCTGTCGCTTCCCGGGCTCCCCTGTCGCTCCCCTGTCGCTTCCCGGGCTCCCCTGTCGCTTCCCGGGCTCCCCTGTCGCTCCCCTGTCGCTTCCCGGGCTCCCCTGTCGCTCCCCTGTCGCTTCCCGGGCTCCCCTGTCGCTCCCCTGTCGCTTCCCGGGCTCCCCTGTCGCTCCCCTGTCGCTTCCCGGGCTCCCCTGTCGCTCCCCTGTCGCTTCCCGGGCTCCCCTGTCGCTCCCCTCTCCCTCTCGGGCTCCCCCTGTCGCTCCCCTCTCCCTCTCGGGCTCGCCTATCGCTCCCCTCTTCCTCCTTGGCTCCCCTCTCCCTCTCGGGCTCCCCTGTCGCTCCCCTCTCCCTCTCGGGCTCCCCTCTCCCTCTCGGGCTCGCCTATCGCTTCCCTCTTCCTCCTTGGCTCCCCTCTCCCTCTCGGGCTCCCCTGTGGCTCCCCTCTCCCTCTCGGGCTCCCCTGTGGCTCCCCTCTCCCTCTCGGGCTCCCCTGTGGCTCCCCTCTCCCTCTCGGGCTCCCCTGTCGCTCCCCTCTCCCTCTCGGGCTCCCCTGTCGCTCCCCTCTCCCTCTCGGGCTCCCCTGTCGCTCCCCTCTCCCTCTCGGGCTCCCCTGTCGCTCCCCTCTCCCTCTCGGGCTCGCCTATCGCTCCCCTCTTCCTCCTTGGCTCCCCTCTCCCTCTCGGGCTCCCCTGTCGCTCCCCTCTCCCTCTCGGGCTCCCCTGTCGCTCCCCTCTCCCTCTCGGGCTCCCCTGTCGCTCCCCTCTCCCTCTCGGGCTCGCCTATCGCTCCCCTCTTCCTCCTTGGCTCCCCTCTCCCTCTCGAGCTCCCCTGTCGCTCCCCTCTCCCTCTCGGGCTCCCCTGTCGCTCCCCTCTCCCTCTCGGGCTCCCCTGTCGCTCCCCTCTCCCTCTCGGGCTCGCCTATCGCTCCCCTCTTCCTCCTTGGCTCCCCTCTCCCTCTCGGGCTCCCCTGTCGCTCCCCTCTCCCTCCTTGGCTCCCCTGTCGCTCCCCTCTCCCTCCTTGGCTCCCCTGTCACTTCCCGGGCTCCCCTGTTGCTCCCCCCTCTCCCACTTCCTATAGGCTCCTCCATAAGGATTTTATCTCCTGTGAGCACCTATAAATCCAGTACACGCACCCCTTACACCTGCTGCTGGGGAGAGTCCGCTCCGTTTTCAAAACTCGTCCGTTGAATATCTGTGAAAATAATGGAGGCAACACGAGATGTTACAAATATGTAACTTGGCAATGATAAACCTGCAAATGTGAATAAAGCCTTAGCAGTGCTACACTGTCTGCCAGTAGGAATGACTGGAAGGTTCTGCGCGGTTTTATACGTTACATATCGCACCATGTAGCTCCGCCCTGTAATAAGCATTCATTTCCCAGCGAGCACTGGGCCTGCCGTGTAGGACTTTTATGGTCACTTTCCTGATCGCGTCGCTCTGGAACGTTATAGACTAATCTTATTTTACGGGGAGTATTGTGCCCCGGAGCTGGCGTTCTACACGTTATTGCGTTTTATCACCGCGCCATTTCCTACTGATGAGTAATTATGCAAATGACACCTGATGGCAAATATTACCTTCTTTTTTACGAGAACCTCAAAGTGCGCCAGGTCCGTGAATTAAACGCGGTGGAATTTGCAGTCAGCATAATGCTGTGTGTGCGGTGGAGACGGCGATGATGAGAGGTGATCGCCAGGTCTAGCAGCGTCGGAGGCGGCCATGGTTTTCATCGAAGATCTGATCCTGCCTAATACCTGGAGGGTGTAGTGGCTGAGCCTGATAATTGCCGCTCAGTCCCATTCGAGTGAGTGACTGGTGGATCTGACATCACTAGCCTGTGAAGAGGAATTGATCTGACCACTAGGACCGCCACCATCCACGAGATCAGGACCAGTATATGGGGCGGTAGTGCACGAGCTCGACCTCCTCAATCATTAGGTTACCCCCAAACCAGTGACAAATAGGAGGGGCTTATTTCAAGCCTTTTGATTGACTGGAATTCAGAAGTTTGTGAACCCCTGTAGTAATGAAATGTCCATGTCGGAAGCGATGGGCGGTGTGTAAGAAGTTAACCCTGCAGTGACCAAAGCTTTTAAATCCATCCTGGATTGTAGAGTAGAAGCAGACATTAGTGGAAATTGTTGCCCGGGTCCCGTCTCGGTAGTCGTGTTTGAGATGCATAAATACGTCTCTGCGGTATTTAGTTATTCATACAATTGACCACCATAAAACTTTCCTGCAAATTAGCTGCTGCCTGTAACACGTCTGCGCCGGCGAGAAAATTGCTGCGTAAATCAAAGAGAGCCGGAATTAATTGTAGTGAAAATAGGATTACACCGAGCGGATGGTAATGCGGAGCCGGCCGTATGCTAATTATAAGAGCACCCGTAAAATGGATTAATGAGGACAAGGGTGAGAGCTGTGTGCATGGGGCAGGGGTACAAGCAGCCCAGTGAAGACCCTTCAGTCAGGACCTCCAGTCACATGACCAGGAGGTAGCGGGGTCTGGCATGTAGTGTATCTATAGGGTGTCTGTACCCCTGTCCCATGCACACACAGCAAGCAGCCCAGTGAAGACCCTTCAGTCAGGACCTCCAGTCACATGACCAGGAGGTAGCGGGGTCTGGCATGTAGTGTGTATGTATCTATAGAGTGGTGAAGGTGTCTGCTGTGTGTGCATGGGGCAGGGGTACAAGCAGCCCAGTGAAGACCCTTCAGTCACATGACCAGGAGGTAGCGGGGTCTGGCATGTAGTGTATCTATAGGGTGTCTGTACCCCTGTCCCATGCACACACAGCAATCAGCCCAGTGAAGACGACTACAGCCAGGACCTCCAGTCACATGACCAGGAGGTAGCGGGGTCTGACATGTAGTGTGTAAGTATCTATAGAGTGGTGAAGGTGTCTGTACCCCTGTCCCATGCACACTCAGCAATCAGCCCAGTGAAGACGACTACAGCCAGGACCTCCAGTCACATGACCAGGAGGTAGCGGGGTCTGACATGTAGTGTGTATGTATCTATAGAGTGGTGAAGGTGTCTGTACCCCAGTCCCATGCACACACAGCAATCAGCCCAGTGAAGACGACTACAGCCAGGACCTCCAGTCACATGACCAGGAGGTAGCGGGGTCTGACATGTAGTGTGTAAGTATCTATAGAGTGGTGAAGGTGTCTGTACCCCAGTCCCATGCACACACAGCAATCAGCCCAGTGAAGACGACTACAGCCAGGACCTCCAGTCACATGACCAGGAGGTAGCGGGGTCTGACATGTAGTGTGTAAGTATCTATAGAGTGGTGAAGGTGTCTGTACCCCAGTCCCATGCACACACAGCAATCAGCCCAGTGAAGACGACTACAGCCAGGACCTCCAGTCACATGACCAGGAGGTAGCGGGGTCTGACATGTAGTGTGTAAGTATCTATAGAGTGGTGAAGGTGTCTGTACCCCAGTCCCATGCACACTCAGCAATCAGCCCAGTGAAGACGACTACAGCCAGGACCTCCAGTCACATGACCAGTAAGGGCCAGCACATAGGACCTGTCCAGGCACAACCTGTAGAGTGATGCGGGTATCTCCTGTGTTGGGGTAAATTCCAATAACCCGACGCCTTCAGAGTCCATCTGAACCTCCGGATGGTTTTATATCCACATCTTTGGTTTGTGGCGTGGTTTCCTTTCGGCCTCCTTTTTGTCTCTGCTCCTGTTGACGGTCCGTTTGACATATTATGACCCAACATGTGTTGGTGCTGCCAGTGACACTAAAGAGTGTTGGCACCATCTTAAAAATATGTCCCTTCAGTTTAATACAGTGAAACCCCAAGAGTCATATACTATGGACCCCACATCCAGGGATGGCGTGCGGTGGCGGACTGTCCTGTTATTACAGAACATAGAATGTCAGTCGTGTGTCAGATTATCAAGGGCCCCAGGATTGTGTGTTCTGGTTCAGGATTAGAATGGATTGTGTCAGTGAAGACTGACACATAGGTCTAGCATTAGGGGAGAGGAACCAGGTTTATAAGCCATTCAGTGGAAAGCTGTGTGGCGCCCTCTACAGGAGACACTCTTCAACCCTAGGACTATGCACATTTGGAGAAGACTCGCTTGAGGAGCGATTAGAGCAGGACATGACATGCTTCATTGTTTTGTTGTATTCAGCTCTGGTGACCAGCAGTGAAAGGGTTAGAGCAATAACCGCGCCGTGCGCCCGCGACGACCGTTAGCATCTTGTAGCTAACGAGCTGTTTTATTGGGGATTAGAGCAATTGGTGTGTAAAGCGGCTGCCGGCCTGTAATGACCAGGATTTAATAGCGCTTAGCGGAGCGCTCTGTATGCAGATGGGGACGTTATCGTTTATGGGTTCAGACGCGGCCATTGTGTACGAGGGGCGGAGCCGCTGCAGCGCTAGGTCCTAATGGCTCCAGAATAGATAGACGCCATTTCCCCCCACATTTAGAAATGACGTCTGTAATGTGATCGGATCTGGACTATCTAGAATCCGGTGAATATGGTCAGTGAGAGTCACATGACCCACAATAGCGTCGTCGGCACATTGTATCGGGGCTCACGAAAAGCCACCAGATCCTCCTCGATATCATGACCGTCACCTTGTGTTTCAGTTCTTCCCCAATCCTCATAGTTTACATCCAGTGGTCTGCTCACACAGCTGGGGGGTAATAATACGCTTTATTTCTATAGCGCCAACATATACCGCAGCACTTTACACATCAACCAATCGAGACATCACAGAGTAACAAACAATTGTATCTAGTAAGGTAAAGCTGCACGCAGGCAGCACCATGTGCATGAGACCCTGCACGGCCCATACGTGTCAGTGAATGAGCTCAGACCACAATACGGACAGGAATAGGACAGGGGTCTGCGCTCACGGCCCACGTACAGACCCGCGATAAAACACGATCGTGTACAAGTGCATAGAAGAGAACCAGTCCGTGTGCGATCTATTAAAAACACAGATGGCATACTATAGAAAAAAAGAGACTGCAAGCGACATAGGTAGTATCAGGTCTGTGCAGGTTCTCCGCATGTGCATGATATCTAGAATGTTCCCGTCCACTGGTAGCAAGCAGAGATCTAGAAAAGCAGAAGGATCTAAAACACAAAGTATATTAGAAAGCTGTACATATATATATATATACATTCTATAAAGGCTGAATACTGTATATATAAAAGTGGAAATGACCTTGCTCGCTGCGCACCATGCTAACCGTAACCTGGGCCTCTATCCCCTGATCTCATAGATTGTAAGTCCTTGCGGGCAGGGCCCTCTATCCCACTGTGTCAGTGATCACTGCTAGTATTATATTTGTCTTGTATATTTTGTGTACCGTATGTAAAGCCTCAAATGTAAAGCACCATGGAATTAATATAATAATGTACAGCACCATGGAATTAGTATAATAATGTACAGAGCACCATGGAATTAATATAGTAATGTACAGCCCCATGGGATTAATATAATAATGTACAGAGCACCATGGAATTAATATAATAATGTACAGAGCACCATGGGATTAATATAATAATGTACAGAGCACCATGGGATTAATATAATAATGTACAGCACCATGGGATTAATATAATAATGTACAGCACCATGGCATTAATATAATAATGTACAGCACCATGGAATTAATATAGTAATGTACAGAGCACCATGGGATTAATATAATAATGTACAGAGCACCATGGGATTAATATAATAATGTACAGCACCATGGAATTAATATAATAATGTACAGCACCATGTACAGCACCATGGGATTAATATAATAATGTACAGCACCATGAGATTAATATAATAATGTACAGAGCACCATGGAATTAATATAATAATGTACAGAGCACCATGGGATTAATATAATAATGTACAGAGCACCATGGGATTAATATAATAATGTACAGCACCATGGAATTAATATAATAATGTACAGCACCATGTACAGCACCATGGGATTAATATAATAATGTACAGCACCATGAGATTAATATAATAATGTACAGAGCACCATGGAATTAATATAATAATGTACAGAGCACCATGGAATTAATATAATAATGTACAGAGCACCATGGAATTAATATAATAATTTATAGCACCATGGAATTAATATAATAATGTACAGCACCATGGAATTAATATAATAATGTACAGCACCATTGGATTAATATAATAATGTACAGAGCACCATGGAATTAATAGAATAATTTATAGCACCATGGAATTAATATAATAATGTACAGCACCATGGAATTAATATAATAATGTACAGAGCACCATGGAATTAATATAATAATTTATAGCACCATGGAATTAATATAATAATGTACAGCACCATGGGATTAATATAATAATGTACAGCACCATGGAATTAATATAATAATGTACAGAGCACCAAGGGATTAATATAATAATGTACAGAGCACCATGGAATTAATATAATAATGTACGGAGCACCATGGAATTAATATTATAATGTACAGAGCACCATGGAATTAATATAATAATGTACAGAGCACCATGGAATTAATATAATAATGTACAGCACAATGGAATTAATATAATAATGTACAGCACCATGGGATTAATATAATAATGTACAGCACCATGAAATTAATATAATAATGTACAGAACACCATGGAATTAATATAATGTACAGCACCATGGAATTAATATAATAATGTACAGAGCACCATGGAATTAATATAATAATGTACAGCACCATCGGATTAATATAATAATGTACAGAGCACCATGGGATTAATATAATAATGTACAGCACCATGGAATTAATATAATAATGTACAGAGCACCATGGGATTAATATAATAATGTACAGAGCACCATGGGATTAATATAATAATGTACAGCACCATGGGATTAATATAATAATGTACAGAGCACCATGGAATTAATATAATAATGTACAGAGCACCATGGGATTAATATAATAATGTACAGCACCATGGAATTAATATAATAATGTACAGAGCACCATGGAATTAATAGAATAATTTATAGCACCATGGAATTAATATAATAATGTACAGCACCATGGAATTAATATAATAATGTACAGCACCATGGAATTAATATAATAATGTACAGAGCACCATGGAATTAATATAATAATGTACAGAGCACCATGGAATTAATATAATAATGTACAGAGCACCATGGAATTAATATAATAATGTACAGAACATGGAATTAATATAATAATGTACAGAGCACCATGGGATTAATATAATAATGTACAGCCCAATGGGATTAATATAATAATGTACAGAGCACCATGGAATTAATATAATAATGTACAGCACCATGGGATTACTATAATAATGTACAGCACCATGGAATTAATATAATAATGTACAGAGCACCATGGGATTAATATAATAATGTACAGCCCAATGGGATTAATATAATAATGTACAGAGCACCATGGAATTAATATAATAATGTACAGCACCATGGAATTAATATAATAATGTACAGAGCACCATGGGATTAATATAATAATGTACAGAGCACCATGGAATTAATATAATAATGTACAGAACATGGAATTAATATAATAATGTACAGAGCATCATGGGATTAATATAATAATGTACAGAGCACCATGGAATTAATATAATAATGTACAGCACCATGGAATTAATATAATAATGTACAGAGGACCATGGGATTAATATAATAATGTACAGAGCACCATGGAATTACTATAATAATGTACAGAGCACCATGGAACTAATATAATAATGTACAGCACCATGGAATTAATATAATAATGTACAGAGCACCATGGAATTAATATAATAATGTACAGAGCACCATGGATATAATATAATAATGTACAGAACACCATGGAATTAATATAATAATGTACAGAGCACCATGGAATTAATATAATAATGTACAGAGCACCATGGAATTAATATAATAATGTACAGAGCACCATGGAATTAATATAATAATGTACAGAGCACCATGGGATTAATATAATAATGTACAGCACCATGGGATTAATATAATAATGTACAGAGCACCATGGAATTACTATAATAATGTACAGCACCATGGGATTAATATAATAATGTACAGCACCATGGGATTAATATAATAATGTACAGCACCATGGAATTAATATAATAATGTACAGAGCACCATGGAATTAATATAATAATGTACAGCACCATGGAATTAATATAATAATGTACAGAGCACCATGGAATTAATATAATAATGTACATAGCACCATGGAATTAATATAATAATGTACAGCACCATGGGATTAATATAATAATGTACAGCACCATGGGATTAATATAATAATGTACAGCACCATGGAATTAATATAATAATGTACAGCACATGGAATTAATATAATAATGTACAGCACCATGGAATTAATATAATAATGTACAGAGCACCATGGGATTAATATAATAATGTACAGCACCATGGGATTAATATAATAATGTACAGCACCATGGGATTAATATAATAATGTACAGAGCACCATGGGATTAATATAATAATGTACAGCACCATGGGATTAATATAATAATGTACAGCTCCATGGGATTAATATAATAATGTACAGAGCACCATGGAATTAATATAATAATGTACAGAGCACCATGGAATTAATATAATAATGTACAGAGGACCATGGGATTAATATAATAATGTATAGAGCACCATGGAAGTAATATAATAATGTACAGAACATGGAATTAATATAATAATGTACAGAACATGGAATTAATATAATAATGTACAGCACCATGGGATTAATATAATAATGTACAGAACATGGAATTAATATAATAATGTACAGAACATGGAATTAATATAATAATGTACAGCACCATGGAATTAATATAGTAATGTACAGAGCACCATGGGATTAATATAATAATGTACAGAGCACCATGGAATTAATATAATAATGTACAGCACCATGGGATTAATGGTGCTATATAAATAAACAATATTAATGATATAATGTGACCGCAGTACCCTGGGCCATAGCTGTTATATAGCGCTGTATGGGGGGCTCTGCCTGTGCCGTCCTGTACTGTACAGGTGACTTGTTACAGCCTCAGCGTTTCCGGCGCCCTCCGCCTTCCATGTGCCACTATAATACTTCGGTATTTCTTGCCTCCTGGCAGCTGCTCGTCCTCGCAGTATCTTGTAGTGGCGGCTCCTCGCGTGCCTGCGCTAACATCATATACATTGACATCTCCTCTCTCGGCAGCTTTGGCTTGTTTCGAGCTCGTCCTGACTTCCCTCGTTTTCCGCGCTTCCCCCCATCGCATATTTATAAGGCTTGACTTTTACATATTGCCTAATTAACGCTCCCCGAAATGCGTGGCCCATTTTCCAGGCTGAGGACTCCACAGAATGTAGCATCCTCCTCCGGCGGAGCGGCAGCGGCCGTCTGTTGTGTCAGGATTTGCAAAATGTTCCCGATTTGTTCCCATTCAGATCGGCTGCGGAAACATTTCATTAATTTGAGGCCCGAGTCAGGGGACAGAATTAGGCCAGGTAAATGCTGTAGGTGGCTCCACTAAATCTACTGCAGACGACTGGAGACGCAACGCAGAGCGCGCTAATAACCGCCATATATATAATATATATAGCCCTGTACAGAACCTCCGCTCTGTTACATGCAATACATCATGTTATATGTAATATGCATGCTATAAACAGGTGGGGATGACTGTATAACACGCCTGAAATACTCTGTGCTGCTGGGGACACTGCTCCTCCCACTATGTAACTCTCACCCTGTGACCTCCTCTATAAGATCAGCACACTCCTCTCCTGAAATACTCTGTACTGCTGGGGACCCTGCTCCTCCCACTATGTAACTCTCACCCTGTGACCTCCCTATAAGATCAGCACACTCCTCTCCTGAAATACTCTGTACTGCTGGGGACCTGCTCCTCCCACTATGTAACTCTCACCCTGTGACCTCCCTATAAGATCAGCACACTCCTCTCCTGATATCCTCTGTGCTGCTGGTGACCCCGCTCCTCCCACTATGTAACTCTCACCCTGTGACCTCCCTATAAGATAAGCACACTCCTCTCCTGAAATACTCTGTACTGCTGGGGACCTGCTCCTCCACTATGTAACTCTCACCCTGTGACCTCCTCTATAACATCAGCACACTCCTCTCCTGAAATACTCTGTACTGCTGGGGACCTGCTCCTCCCACTATGTAACGCTCACCCTGTGACCTCCCCTATAAGATCAGCACACTCCTCTCCTGAAATACTCTGTACTGCTGGGGACCCTGCTCCTCCCACTATGTAACTCTCACCCTGTGACCTCCTCTATAAGATCAGCACACTCCTCTCCTGAAATACTCTGTACTGCTGGGGACCCTGCTCCTCCCACTATGTAACTCTCACCCTGTGACCTCCCCTATAAGTTCAGCACACTCCTCTCCTGATATCCTCTGTACTGCTGGGGACCCTGCTCCTCCCACTATGTAACTCTCACCCTGTGACCTCCTCTATAAGGTCAGCACACTCCTCTCCTGAAATACTCTGTGCTGCTGGGGACCTGCTCCTCCCACTATGTAACTCTCACCCCTGTGACCTCGCCTATAAGATCAGCACACTCCTCTCCTGAAATACTCTGTACTGCTGGGGACCTGCTCCTCCCACTATGTAACTCTCACCCTGTGACCTCCTCTATAAGGTCAGCACACTCCTCTCCTGAAATACTCTGTGCTGCTGGGGACCCTGCTCCTCCCACTATGTAACTCTCACCCTGTGACCTCCCCTATAAGATCAGCACACTCCTCTCCTGAAATACTCTGTACTGCTGGGGACCCTGCTCCTCCCACTATGTAACTCTCACCCTGTGACCTCCCCTATAAGATCAGCACACTCCTCTCCTGAAATCCTCTGTACTGCTGGGGACCCTGCTCCTCCCACTATGTAACTCTCACCCTGTGACCTCCCCTATAAGATCAGCACACTCCTCTCCTGAAATACTCAGTACTGCTGGGGACCCGGCTCCTCCCACTATGTAACTCTCACCCTGTGACCTCCTATAAGATCAGCACACTCCTCTCCTGAAATACTCTGTACTGCTGGGGACCCTGCTCCTCCCACTATGTAACTCTCACCCTGTGACCTCCCCTATAAGATCAGCACACTCCTCTCCTGAAATACTCTGTACTGCTGGGGACCTGCTCCTCCCACCATGTAACTCTCACCCTGTGACCTCCCTATAAGATCAGCACACTCCTCTCCTGAAATACTCTGTGCTGCGGTTGATACTTTGTTGCCCAGGGTTCACCTCTTATTCTTTCAGCTGCCTGTATGTGTAATGATGGCTTTGGTCAGTGGGGGGCGTTGCCAGGTGTATCGGTGGTTGTCAGCCGGTTGTCGGCCCTTATTTGCCAGGTTGGCAGGAGGTGCCAGCTCTGTTGCTGATATTTAGCAGCTGGTAGCTTTTATTCTTCTGTGATGATTTCGGCTTCACACTCCATTTATTGTCAGAAGCGACCAGGAATCACAAATAGCGTCCCAAAATATCCCTCCATCTGTCACCCTGGCGGTGCGTTATTAACCGCGCGCGTGCTACAAGTGTCAGTCATGCGCTGTGTCTATACAGTATACAGTAGCTCCTGTATCTCTGTGCGCCCGGCCTTGTGGTACCTGCAGTCGTGTATATTATATCACTCGCCACATGTCTCCAGTTGTTTGATTTGCAGCGTCCTGGGTATTGTAGTTCGCCATGGCGTCCTGCAAACATTACATTAGGATTTTTTCTGCACAGAGGAAAATAAAAATCTGTAATGGTCAAAATATGGCAAATACCAACAACAACATCCTCGCACCCCCTGTAGTCGCAGCGTGATACAATATGTTACAATGTATCGCTGGGTATCTCCACTTTCCCAGGCTCCTGAACAGCTCACGACTAACGCTCTAGTATTGTTGCTACTTCAGCACTTTATCAGCACAAAGACCTCCCATCTGATCGAGGAAATATATTGATTGCCACCCATCTTTCCTGGAAACAGATTTAACACAGTAATAACGGACTACATGACGACTTAATCACTAGAAATCTCATTCAGCTGTGCAGCTGCTCAGGATGTCGAGAGGAGCGAAGAGTCAGCGGCGCGGCAGTAACGGCGGCTTTATACGTTGCGGCAGAGTATCTGAGCTTTATGTCGCTCTTATTATTATTAGCCGGCACATTTTTTATCATCTCTCGTTTAACAGGGTTATAAAATCACGACGGCGGCACTTCAGAAGTGACGACACATTCAGCGATGTTTATTCCTCTACAATTCAGTTTACAGCCCCAATAGAAAATAATTAAGGATCACTGTATAGTGACTGTGTACTGCGCCACTGCCTGTGTCACCGATATACTACATATCGTATCTATAGCAGTCTTATATTACATGTATAACTATATACTCTTGTACATAGGAGGCAGTATTATAGTAGTTATATTCTTGTACATAGGAGTAGTATTATAGTAGTTATATTCTTGTACATAGGAGCAGTATTATAGTAGTTATATTCTTGTACATAGGAGGTAGTATTATAGTAGTTATATTCTTGTACATAGGAGTAGTATTATAGTAGTTATATTCTTGTACATAGGAGCAGTATTATAGTAGTTATATTCTTGTACATAGGAGCAGTATTATAGTAGTTATATTCTTGTACATAGGAGCAGTATTATAGTAGTTATATTCTTGTACATAGGAGCAGTATTATACTAGTTATATTCTTGTACATAGGAGTAGTATTATAGTAGTAATATTCTTGTACATAGGGGCAGTATTATAGTAGTTATATTCTTGTACATAGGAGCAGTATTATAGTAGTTATATTCTTGTACATAGGAGTAGTATTATAGTAGTTATATTCTTGTACATAGGGGCAGTATTATAGTAGTTATATTCTTGTACATAGGAGGTAGTATTATAGTAGTTATATTCTTGTACATAGGAGCAGTATTATAGTAGTTATATTCTTGTACATAGGAGCAGTATTATAGTAGTTATATTCTTGTACATAAGAGGTAGTATTATAGTAGTTATATTCTTGTACATAGGGGCAGTATTATAGTAGTTATATTCTTGTACATAGGAGCAGTATTATAGTAGTTATATTCTTGTACATAGGAGCAGTATTATAGTAGTTATATTCTTGTACATAGGAGCAGTATTATAGTAGTTATATTCTTGTACATAGGAGCAGTATTATAGTAGTTATATTCTTGTACATAGGAGCAGTATTATAGTAGTTATATTCTTGTACATAGGAGCAGTATTATAGTAGTTATATTCTTGTACATAGGAGCAGTATTACAGTAGTTATATTCTTGTACATAAGAGGTAGTATTATAGTAGTTATATTCTTGTACATAGGAGCAGTATTATAGTAGTTATATTCTTGTACATAGGAGCAGTATTATAGTAGTTATATTCTTGTACATAGGAGCAGTATTATAGTAGTTATATTCTTGTACATAGGAGGTAGTATTATAGTAGTTATATTCTTGTACATAGGAGGAGTATTATAGTAGTTATATTCTTGTACATAGGAGGTAGTATTATAGTAGTTATATTCTTGTACATAGGAGTACTATTATAGTAGTTATATTCTTGTACATAGGAGTAGTATTATAGCAGTTATATTCTTGTACATAGGAGCAGTATTATAGTAGTTATATTCTTGTACATAGGAGTAGTATTATAGTAGTTATATTCTTGTACATAGGAGTACTATTATAGTAGTTATATTCTTGTACATAGGAGTACTATTATAGTAGTTATATTCTTGTACATAGGAGCAGTATTATTGTAGTTATATTCTTGTACATAGGAGTAGTATTATAGTAGTTATATTCTTGTACATAGGAGCAGTATTATAGTAGTTATATTCTTGTACATAGGAGTAGTATTATAGTAGTTATATTCTTGTACATAGGAGCAGTATTATAGTAGTTATATTCTTGTACATAGGGAGCAGTATTATAGTAGTTATATTCTTGTACATAGGAGCAGTATTATAGTAGTTATATTCTTGTACATAGGAGCAGTATTATAGTAGTTATATTCTTGTACATAGGAGCAGTATTATAGTAGTTATATTCTTGTACATAGGAGGCAGTATTATAGTAGTTATATTCTTGTACATAGTATTGCAGTATTATAGTAGTTATATTCTTGTACATAGGAGGTAGTATTATAGTAGTTATATTCTTGTGCATAGGAGCAGTATTATAGTAGTTATATTCTTGTACATGAGTAGTATTATAGTAGTTATTTTCTTGTACATAGGAGCAGTATTATAGTAGTTATATTCTTGTACATAGGAGCAGTATTATAGTAGTTATGTTCTTGTACATAGGGAGCAGTATTATAGAGTTATATTCTTGTACATAGGAGCAGTATTATAGTAGTTATATTCTTGTACATAGGGAGCAGTATTATAGTAGTTATATTCTTGTACATAGGAGCAGTATTATAGTGTTATTCTTGTACATAGGAGCAGTATTATAGAGTTTATTCTTGTACATAGGAGCAGTATTAGTAGTTATTCTTGTACATAGGAGCAGTATTATAGTAGTTTATTCTTGTACATAGGAGCAGTATTATAGAGTTTATTCTTGTACATAGGAGCAGTATTATAGTAGTTATATTCTTGTACATAGGGGGCAGTATTATAGGTATTCTTGTACATAGGAGCAGTATTATAGTAGTATTCTTGTACATAGGAGCAGTATTTATAGTTATTCTTGTACATAGGAGCAGTATTATAGTAGTTATATTCTTGTATATAGGGGGCAGTATTATAGTAGTTATATTCTTGTACATAGGAGCAGTATTATAGTAGTTATATTCTTGTACATAGGAGGTAGTATTATAGTAGTTATATTCTTGTACATAGGAGCAGTATTACAGTAGTTATATTCTTGTACATAGGAGTAGTATTATAGTAGTTATATTCTTGTACATAGGAGTAGTATTATAGTAGTTATATTCTTGTACATAGGGGGCAGTATTATAGTAGTTATATTCTTGTACATAGGAGCAGTATTATAGTAGTTATATTCTTGTACATAGGAGGTAGTATTATAGTAGTTATATTCTTGTACATAGGAGCAGTATTATAGTAGTTATATTCTTGTACATAGGAGCAGTATTATAGTAGTTATATTCTTGTACATAGGAGCAGTATTATAGTAGTTATATTCTTGTACATAGGAGCAGTATTATAGTAGTTATATTCTTGTACATAGCAGGTAGTATTATAGTAGTTATATTCTTGTACATAGGAGCAGTATTATAGTAGTTATATTCTTGTACATAGGGGCAGTATTATAGTAGTTATATTCTTGTACATAGGAGGTAGTATTATAGTAGTTATATTCTTGTACATAGGAGCAGTATTATAGTAGTTATATTCTTGTACATAGCAGGTAGTATTATAGTAGTTATATTCTTGTACATAGGAGCAGTATTATAGTAGTTATATTCTTGTACATAGGGGCAGTATTATAGTAGTTATATTCTTGTACATAGGAGGTAGTATTATAGTAGTTATATTCTTGTACATAGGAGCAGTATTATAGTAGTTATATTCTTGTACATATGAGCAGTATTATAGTAGTTATATTCTTGTACATAGGGGCAGTATTATAGTGTTATATTCTTGTACATAGGAGGTAGGTATTATAGTAGTTATATTCTTGTACATAGGGGCAGTATTATAGTAGTTATATTCTTGTACATAGGGGGCAGTATTATAGTAGTTATATTCTTGTACATATGAGCAGTATTATAGTAGTTATATTCTTGTACATAGGGAGCAGTATTATAGTATTCTTGTACATAGGAGCAGTATACACTGTTCTTTCTTGTCTATCAGATGTGCGGATGATATGGTGACATCTTGGATCTCGTCGTTTTCTTTCCTTCCTCCCTGGTTTCATCTCTTAGTCCTGTCTTGAGGATGTGATCGGTCTCTTGTAGATGTCCCGGGGTTATCAGATATACAGTCAGTCAGTTTCTCGGCCTCCTGCCGGCTCACTAGCTGGTAGACGTCTTGTGTTATTTTCTCTCATTTTGATCACGTTCTCTGATGTTTTCTGGTTGTAGTGAATGGTCCGGTCCTCCCACTCGCTCCTCCAGGGTCTCAGGCCCAGCTTGAAGTTCCTGCTGTCAGTGTAAACTTAGAGGATGTGGACAATGGACAGTGTGAATGGGGTTGTAATAAATTCTTGTGTGAGATAAAGCAGGATTTGATGTTCCTTCCTTATGATGTGCTGAAAATGTCTTATAAGATTGATCCAGCATCATCTGCAGCTACAGAAAAGCTGGTCATGACTCAGGAGGCTCAAAAATACCGTCTGTGCTCATAATGTATTCCTTCTGTCCTCGCTGGGTTATAGATCATATGATCGGTGGAGAGTGTCCTGATGTGAGTAATATTACTGACCTGGTCTAGTACTGGCGGAGGATAATACCGCTACTGTCATCTAGTACTGGCGGAGGATAATACCGCTACTGTCATCTAGTACTGGCGGAGGATAATACCGCTACTGTCATCTAGTACTGGCGGAGGATAATACCGCTACTGTCATCTAGTACTGGCGGAGGATAATACCGCTACTGTCATCTAGTACTGGCGGAGGATAATACCGCTACTGTCATCTAGTACTGGCGGAGGATAATACCGCTACTGTCATCTAGTACTAGAGGAGGATAATACCGCTACTGTCATCTAGTACTGGCGGAGGATAATACCGCTACTGTCATCTAGTACTGGCGGAGGATAATACCGCTACTGTCATCTAGTACTGGCGGAGGATAATACCGTTACTGTCATCTAGTACTGGCGGAGGATAATACCGCTACTGTCATCTAGTACTGGCGGAGGATAATACCGCTACTGTCATCTAGTACTGGCGGAGGATAATACCGCCGCACTAGTCGGCGGAGGATAATACCGCTACTGTCATCTAGTACTGGCGGAGGATAATACCGCTACTGTCATCTAGTACTGGCGGAGGATAATACCGCTACTGTCATCTAGTACTGGCGGAGGATAATACCGCTACTGTCATCTAGTACTGGCGGAGGATAATACCGCTACTGTCATCTAGTACTGGCGGAGGATAATACCGCTACTGTCATCTAGTACTGGCGGAGGATAATACCGCTACTGTCATCTAGTACTGGCGGAGGATAATACCGCTACTGTCATCTAGTACTGGCGGAGGATAATACCGCTACTGTCATCTAGTACTGGCGGAGGATAATACCGCTACTGTCATCTAGTACTGGCGGAGGATAATACCGCTACTGTCATCTAGTACTGGCGGAGGATAATACCGCTACTGTCATCTAGTACTGGCGGAGGATAATACCGCTACTGTCATCTAGTACTGGCGGAGGATAATACCGCTACTGTCATCTAGTACTAGCGGAGGATAATACCGCTACTGTCATCTAGTACTAGCGGAGGATAATACCGCTACTGTCATCTAGTACTAGCGGAGGATAATACCGCTACTGTCATCTAGTACTGGCGGAGGATAATACCGCTACTGTCATCTAGTACTGATGGAGGATAATACCGCTACTGTCATCTAGTACTGGCGGAGGATAATACCGCTACTGTCATCTAGTGCTGGCGGAGGATAATACCGCTACTGTCATCTAGTGCTGGCGGAGGATAATACCGCTACTGTCATCTAGTACTGGCGGAGGATAATACCGCTACTGTCATCTAGTACTAGCGGCGGATAATACCGCTACTGTCATCTAGTACTAGCGGAGGATAATACCGCTACTGTCATCTAGTACTAGCGGAGTATAATACCGCTACTGTCATCTAGTACTGGCGGAGGATAATACCGCTACTGTCATCTAGTACTGATGGAGGATAATACCGCTACTGTCATCTAGTACTAGCGGAGGATAATACCGCTACTGTCATCTAGTACTGGCGGAGGATAATACCGTTACTGTCATCTAGTACTGGCGGAGGATAATACCGCTACTGTCATCTAGTACTAGCGGAGGATAATACCGCTACTGTCATCTAGTACTAGCAGAGGATAATACCGCTACTGTCATCTAGTACTGGCGGAGGATAATACCGCTACTGTCATCTAGTACTGGCGGAGGATAATACCGCTACTGTCATCTAGTACTGGCGGAGGATAATACCGCTACTGTCATCTAGTACTGGCGGAGGATAATACCGCTACTGTCATCTAGTACTAGCAGAGGATAATACCGCTACTGTCATCTAGTACTAATGGAGGATAATACCGCTACTGTCATCTAGTACTAGCAGAGGATAATACCGCTACTGTCATCTAGTACTAGCAGAGGATAATAGTGCTACTGTCATCTAGTACTAATGGAGGATAATACCGCTACTGTCATCTAGTACTAGCAGAGGATAATACCGCTACTGTCATCTAGTACTGGCGGCGTATAATACCGCTACTGTCATCTAGTACTAATGGAGGATAATACCGCTACTGTCATCTAGTACTAGCGGAGTATAATACCGCTACTGTCATCTAGTACTGGCGGAGGATAATACCGCTACTGTCATCTAGTACTAATGGAGGATAATACCGCTACTGTCATCTAGTACTGGCGGAGGATGATACCGCTACTGTCATCTAGTACTAGCAGAGGATAATACCGCTACTGTCATCTAGTACTAGCGGAGGATAATACCGCTACTGTCATCTAGTACTGGCGGAGGATAATACCGCTACTTGTGAGGGGCCGAGCATGTGACCAGGCCCTTACATGAGCATGGAGTAGCGGTGGGGTCTCCTCCCTGACTACAGACCTCAGAGAGGACCCTCTATAACATGGCCGCCTCTTCATTGCTCCCTTCCGTATGGGCGATCGTGTAGATGTCTCATTTCGTTAATAACCTGTAAATATCTTTTATATATTTTGTATTGATTGTCCCTTTTTGGGCAGATTCTGAGACTTTCTCGTCCTTATTATTATTGGGTTTTAATAGATATTTTTTTCCAGTTAATTCTCCAGATTTTGGATGTCTGGTCTGGCCCTGATCTGTGATTTGCGCCCCTCTCCCCCCACTTGTCCTCTTGTGCCGCTTCCTCTCCTAATATTTTCTATTACATAAAGTGAGCTGCAGATTCCATTTGGGTTCTTGTCATCCTAATTGTATCTGCCCGGCGGGGGGGTCTTGAATTGCTGATTTGCCAGGCAGTAAAAGCTTTGATTTTTGCTTGTTTTTCATTATGCATTTTTTTCCTCAAGAGTTTTTATGGATTGTTTCCAGGCGACCTAAGGGCCGGTTCAATGGTCTCCGTGGAGCGGCTGAATTAATGCTTTTACTTTTTAAGTTATTACCTGTAGCACGGCAGCCCTATTGTTCTGTTCTGCGCTCTCAGTGGAGGGTGGAAGGAGTGCAGAACCTGCGAGCGGGCGGCCCGGTCAGAACCTCTCTATCTGCTGCTGTTATTGCAGGATTAATGAAGCAAGACGCTTGCGTAGCGGTGAACGCCGCGCTCGTGGGGCTAAATGAATGGCTGTTTTTAGAGTCTCTCGCCGCGTGGCCTCACATACCCTCCAGACCTGTATAATAGTGAGCTAAATAATATCGTCACCATGTATACCCCTCACAATATCGATGTGAGGTCCGACCTGTTGCACGATACACACCGGGCAGAGCGACAGCTCCGACGTAAAGCAGATGGTGAGTGATGGGCAGCAGGCGAGGGAAGCCGCCGGGTCATGACAGCCCATTTATGGCTTAATAATTACATATCAGACCCGATCCAGTGACCATTATTAACCTGAAAGATGTAAATATAACCTATAGGTTAAAACTGGGGCCAAATGTGTGAGGAAAGACTGACTGACATCATCATCTCCAATAATCCAAAATGATTTACTTATTAATTCCTTAATGTTACTTTATATTGCAAGGAACTCCAGTGATATCATACACAGATCCAAAACTGCTGCAAGTGTAACCACAAAAACCTATAACAGGCTATCTGATCGTAACCACAACCACAGGGGATGACTGAAGGCGCTTATAGAAAGAGAATGGCGGAACATAAAGACCGAAAACATCAACATAGAGCTGTGCAGAGGAATAAAATAATAATGAAAGGCGGAAAATCGCTGAACTAAATAATACCTTCTATGTACATAGGGGAAAAAAGTATTTAGTCAGCCACCAATTGTACAAGTTCTCCCACTTATAAAGATGAGGCCGGCCTGTAATTGTCATCATAGGTAGACCTCAACTATGAGAGACAAAATGAGAAAACTAATCCAGAAAATCACATTGTCTGATTTTTAAAGAATTTATTTGCAAATTATGGTGGAAAATAAGTATTTGGTCAATAACAAAAGTTCATCCCAATCCTTTGTTCTATCTCCTTTGTTGGCAATGACAGAGGTGAAACGTTTCCTGTAAGTCTTCACAAGGTTGGCGCACACTGTTGCTGGTATGTTGGCCCATTCCTCCATGCAGATCTCCTCTAGAGCAGGGATGTTTTGGGGCTGTCACTGGACAACACGGACTTTCACCTCCCTCCAAAGGTTTTCTATGGGGTTGAGATCTGGAGACTGGCTAGGCCACTCCAGGACCTTGAAATGCTTCTTATGAAGCCGCTCCTTCGTTGCCCTGGCGGTGTGCTTGGGATCACTGTCATGCTGAAAGACCCAGCCACGTTTCATCTTCAATGCCCTTGCTGATGGAAGGAGGTTTGCACTCACAATCTCCCCATACATGGCCCCATTCATTCTTTCATGTACACGGGTCAGTCGTCCTGGTCCCTTTGCAGAGAAACAGCCCCATACATGATGTTGCCCCCCCATGCTTCACAGTAGGTATGGTGTTCTCTGGATACAACTCAGCATTCACTCTCCTCCAAACACCACGAGTTGTGTTTCTACCAAACAGTTCTACTTTGGTTTCATCTGACCATATGACATTCTCCCAATACTCTTCTGGAACATCCAAATGCTCTCTAGCAAACTTCAGACGGGCCCGGATATGTACTGGCTTAAGCAGGGGGACACGTCTGGCACTGCAGGATCTGAGTCCCTGGCGGTGTAGTGTGTTACTGACGGTAGCCTTTGTTACGTTAGTCCCAGCTTTCTGCAGGTCACTCACTAGGTCCCCCCGTGGGGTTCTGGGATTTTTGCTCACCGTTCTTGTGATCATTTTGACCCCACGTGGTGAGATCTTGAGTGGAGCCCCTGATGGAGGGAGATTATCAGTGGTCTTGTATGTCTTCCATTTTCTAATTATTGCTCCCACAGGTGATTTCTTCACACCAAGCTGCTTGCCTATTGCAGATTCAGTCTTCCCAGCCTGGTGCAGGGCTACCATTTTGTTTCTGGTCCTTCCACAGCTCTTTGGTCTTCACCATAGTGGAGTTTGGAGTGTGACTGTTTGAGGTTGTGGACAGGAGTCTTTTATACTGATAACAATGTCACACAGGAGCCATTACTACAGGTAATGAGTGGAGGACAGAGGAGCCTCTTAAAGGAGAAGTTACAGGGCTGAGACAGACAGAAATCTTGCTTGTTTGTAGGTGACCAAATAATTTTCCACCATAATTTGCCAATAAATTTTTAAAAAATCAGACAATGTGATTTTCTGGATTAGTTTTCTCATTTTGTCTCTCATAGTTGAGGTCTACCTATGATGACAATTACAGGCCGGCCTCATCTTTATATGTGGGAGATCTTGCACA